>CM073768.1:147810775-147836285 GCA_037158775.1 Hetaerina titia
CCAGAAGGATGGAGAGGATGTTTGTCATGGCTCCCTCGGACAGAAACTTCTCCCGCCCTTTCTCTGAGGGGGACGAGTGAGGGGTGGATTATTCGTTGGGCGTCGCACATACACTCTCTGAAACTACTTAGGAGAGAGAGAGAGGAAGAGGTGGAGATTATAATCTTTGGATGGCTGGTTTGAGGGAGGAGGGTGGACCCGACGTTTGGGAGAGGAGAGAGGAGCCCAAGCCTACCCCTGCGAGGAGAGGGGGCAGCGGAGAAGGCGAGGGAGGCGTGCGAGTTGGGATCCAAGGGTCCCCGGGGGTGGTGTGGGAAAGGCCGACTCCCTAATCCCTCCCCTCCCTCTCGACAGTAGTCCCTTCCTAATCTCTCTCTCTCTCTCTCCCCGCTCCCTGCCCATTCCTCTTGCAGCGCTCTCCGGCCCGCCGACGGAGGGGGTACGGATAGGGGGGGGGGCACGGAAGATTACCGCCCGCCCGCCCTCCCCTGGGACCCGACGAATATCTCCACGACCGTGTTCCATGCGTCACAGACAAGCGTGCGAGTTGTACGAAATAAAATGAAACGGAGATGCAATTACACGTCCGTGATTAATGAGACGCACAAAAGGGGGAACGACCAGAATTAGACACACCGGGTTGCCAGCCGTATTGTTTTCGCTCATCTTTTTGCTGCAAAATGTGACGAAAACGTCCCGTTAAATACCCTAATATGCCATAATGTGCTTTCCAGACAATGCATTAACATAAAAACACAAAAATGAGTGACTTTACACATAAATACAATGCCAACAACCGTTAAGCATCAACCGACACACGTGCAGAGCACACCGTGCTTACAAAGCATTCAACAGAATTTCCACCAAGCGTATTTGACTCTGAATTCAATTGGGACGTGGAGGCGTGTTCGTGGAGGAAGCGCGGAGCTTTGAGGAGGAAGAAGGCGGCGAATGGACAAATATTTTACCGCCGAAGGATTTCCCGAATATTTCCTCGCACCGGAGATGCGACATGGACTCGAAAATCGGAGTGCCTAGAGAAATAAATCAGGTTCCATTTTAATCACCTTGAATTAACCCAAGGGTGAGTTGAATCTCGTGGTGTTCTGTGGGGGACGTGGTGTTGAATCATACTGAGCGCAGAGGTACTGAACGGATGGGACAGGGTTCAATTCCGGAAGACGTCTCTGGACTTCCCCAGCTTCGCAGTACCAGGGCTACTTAATCTTCTCGGGAAACGGCAACCAGAAGGTGCTGTGGTCATTAACGTGCAGATTTGACATACCATTTACCCTCAACTATCAAATGAACCTTCTTTGGGTTGATTGCGGTTTGGTTTGCTTGGTATTTTGCGATGCGGCGGTGGATCTGGAATATTTTTTTTTTCAAACCTAACGGAGAATCACTGAAAATGGAAACATATACAAATATATCGGAATATTGTAAACTGATATATTTAAAATATACCAGTATATTGGAACCCAGTATTTTCGAAACAAGCCGATAGAGCAGTATATATCGACCTATATTTTCTGCTGCTACACTGTTATCTTTGAGGGCATTTACTAAATACATACTGAAAATATTTACCAATTTGAGGTCCATTATATATCGATAATGTTATTTGATGCATTTACAGGTAAAGGAAATTTAGCACCTCTGAAATAGCGGATTTGAGACATCGCTGAAAACTATACGGCAAAACCATTTGGCTATATACGCGTGTGTTAAGCAGAAAGTGAACCATACATATACAATTTGGACTGATTCATCGCTGAATATTTGATCATGAAAAATGAAAAAAATTGTGACCCCATACATAAGCATGTTTCTAATTCCGTAATCAAAGTTGCCTGAACGTTATTCATTTCTATTTGTGACCAATAACTTTATTCATTTTAATAAACCCCGTTAGATTTCAACGACTGTTTTTGGTATTGCTTTAATAAGTATGTAATATTAAGATATATAATTTGATGGTAATAATTAGCAGTGGCAAATAAATTTCTTCAATTTCAATTCTGGATAATTGAAAACTCGTTTACCACCGAACTTTGGCGATTGGTGCTTTCATTTCGAAAGCAATCTGATTCATGAGTCGTTAAATTACAGAATAGCGGGACAAGGTTTGGAAACATTAATATTTACGGGATCAGAAAAAGAAACATTAAAATATTTGGTCCCCAAGAACCCTTTCATCAAAATTACCTTTTGGGTTCATGTTCACATTAGAGCGTATCCTTTAATCAAGCGATTCCTCGTGGTTTGGAGAGCTCAAATGCTTGACCATTTCAGGTCTCAATAATTCTAGCACTGAATATCCCAATTCATATGACAGAACGCACTTCACAGCTGGCGGGATCAACGATTGTCGCGGACATTGTTGTTTGCATGCACGGACGAGCAAACGCCTTCTGAAACCAAACAGATGCTGCTATAGCTTCTCAATGAATCAGTAGATGGCGCTGCAGGAGTAAAACTGTATTCTGAAGCACCAATATTTAAATCTAAGCAAACGGCTCTTACTTTTATGAATGTGCCTCGTATTACCTCTGCTTCCTTCCATCTGGAACATGGACTAACTCTATTAAATTGCTCATTGTCTCATCTTAGTTTCAATGTTGATGCTATATCTTCAATGCCTTCGATAGGTGAGGGAAAAAATACTGTAATAGTTATTTCTTTTTGTCCAGAGTCCATTTCTGAAAATCATCTCGATGATTTTAGAAACCAGGGGTCAAATGTTCTCTCCAGAAATGGTCTAATTTTTTTCAACAGCAATTTGCATTTATATAGTCAAACACGAGCGCCTCTCCATGGGAGAATTAGACAAATACAACGAAAGAAAATTTAGTAATTTTCCGCAATTTTCTTTGGAGCAAGCATTTTGGTTTCCATGAGTTAATGTATTTTGATGTCAAACGTCTGACTTCTTCATGACGATGCACCGGCGATGCAACGGGCAAAAACTAATAAAATTATGGAAAACGACAAAGTTTCTGTACACTGAAAATGAGTCTACTATAACATATCTCGTAGTACCTAATAGCAAAAGCATACACTAAAAGAACGTATATGATCGAGTTGGTTTCCTTGAATTGCTTGCACGAGACGACAAAGTAGGAGTATAACATTCATGAGCCGGATGTGTTCTCGCAAATTCCTCCAATAGTCGATGGATCATCGAGTACTAATCGTGCGTCACCCAGAGAACATTCATCGCAGAACATAATTGAATGGTTTTTTACTCGCTTCACATCCGCTAAAGGAAATTCAACCAATGACAGAAGTGCAGTTGTCTTTGTCAAACTGCGATTTTTATTTTGGTTCCGTAGTCCCGAGAGTCCACCGTGTTGCATCTGATTTTATAACAGCTTAGTGATGAATCCTTTTTAGTCTTCTTTAATTGACGATTTGTAGTACATTATTTTTCTCGTAATAAATGTGCAACCCCCTCCCATGGACTACAACCTTGTCGTGGTGGAAGGGCTTGTGTGTTCCGATGACCCCTAGAGCTGTGCTGGCGGGAGTAATAATAATTACTCCTGGAAGGGTCACCCATGCCAGATAGGTCGAAGGTTAGGAGCCAGACGAAAGGTAGTCCACGCAGCGTCTGTTCCTCAGTGAGGCGGCTGCAATGGCGTCTGACCCCAGTGGGGCGGCCATTAAGTGATGGTGTCACGTTAAAAACACTATTGAGGAAGGCAACGGGAAACCACCTCAATTATGATTCCCAAGAATATTATGATGGGCACTATAGATAATATGAGTCCTGGCAACTACGGGACTCGGCCCAAGAGGCCGTGTGTCGTGCCCGGCAGCGGGAGAGGCAAGGCTTCCGCGGTCGTCATCCCACGAAACCCTTGCAGGGAAGAAATAACTTCAGCAGGACAGAAGACTCAGAAGAAGGCGAAAGTAGTTAGAATAGGAACCTGGAACGTCAGGACAATATTGAGGAGAGGCAAATTAGAAAATATTAAGCGAGAGATGGAAAGAGGTAACATAGATGTTTTAGGCCTCTGCGAGGTGAGATGGAAGGATAGCGGGGATTACTGGAGTGACAATTATAGAGTAATATACAGCGGCGGGGACGAGAGCCAACGAGGGGTTGCCGTAATTTTAAATAAAGTGGTAGGAAGAAGCGTAGTCAACATAGAGCAAGCGACAGATAGAATTTTACTCGTAGAGACTAAAGCAGAGCCGACGAACTAGGTCATTATTCAGGTATACATGCCACCGAGCAACCACAAGGAGGAAGAAGTCGATAGGATGTATGATGAGTTAGAGGATATCATCGCGAGTGTTCCTGCAGGGAAACATTTGATAGTGATGGGGGATTGGAATGCGACGGTAGGCGAAGGAAGAGATGGTGGTGAGGTGGGGGACTATGGGTTAGGCACGAGGAATGAACGCGGGGAGAAAGCAATTGAATGCTGCAGGAGACAGGGGTTAGTCATCACTAACACATGGTTAAGACACCACAAAAGGCGTAGGTATACATGGAAAATGCCAGGTGACTCAGAAAGGTATCAGTTAGATTATGTTATGGTTAGGCACAGGTTTAGGAACAGTGTGATAAATTCGCACAGTTTCCTAGGAGCGGATGCGGACTCTGACCACAATCTAGTTGTTATGAAATGTAAAGTTCGTTTTAAGAAGATAAGGCAAGGGCGGCGGGTTAGGAAATGGAGTTTAGAAGCAGTAAATGAATTAACGAGGAAGGAGTATCAGGAGGCTGTAGAGAAAATGATGGATGACGGTAAAGAACTGAGTACTATCGAAGAAAAATGGGAATGTATCAAGAAAGGGATATTGGAAGCCGCTAAAGACACTATAGGAACCGTTAACGGGAAAATGATAAGGAAACCATGGGTAATGGGATGAGATGATTTCAAAGATGGATGAGAGAAGAAGATGGAAAAATGTAAACACAGAGTTAGGCAAAATGAAGTACAAAGAGTTAAACAATAAATTGAGAAGGGCCACAAATAAAGCAAAAGAAGAATGGTGGAAAACGCAATGCGAGGATATGGAAAGTTTACAGAAGAAGGGTGAAATTGGTGCTCCATACAGCAAGGTTAAGTTATTATCGGGAAGTAAGAAGGCAAGATCTGTGCTAACAATTAAAGATAAATGGGGTAAGATAATAGTTGAACCAGGAAAAATCCAAGAGAGATGGAAGGAATATATAGAAACACTGTATGGTAAAGAACTTAGGCCGACAAGGTTAGACATAGAAAAGGAACATGACGTAGAAGAAGATAGCTTAGGTCCAGGCATACTCGACGATGAAATAGAAAGGGCATTAAAGGCGATGAAAGCAAATAAGGCTGTGGGGGTGGACAATATTCCTGCAGAAATGTTGAAATGGTTAGGGAAAGGTGGGAAGAAGGCCATATATGGACTGATTCGTAGTATCTATGAGGAAGGAATCTGGCCGGAAGATTTTGTGAGATCGGTGTTAGTTCCTAATCCAAAAAAGGCAAAGGCTTCGTCATGTGAGGATTACAGAACAATAAGTTTGATATCCCACGCAGCTAAAGTTATTCTCAGGATCATCAACAAAAGGATAGCGAGTAAGGCAAATGATTACTTAGGGGATGATCAGTTTGGGTTCAGGAAAGGAAGAGGTACGCGTGATGCCATTGCAGTAATGAGATCACTAGTCGAGAGGAATATAGAATACAATCAGGACGTTTTTGCCTGTTTTGTAGATTTCGATAAAGCGTTTGATAGAGTGAATTGGGAAAAATTAATGCGTGTATTGCAGAAAATAGGAATGGATTGGAGGGACAGGAGACTGATCCGCAACCTGTACATGTCTCAGACTGCTCAGGTGCGAGTGGGGAACGGAGAGTCCGGATGGGCAGTGTTAGGAAGAGGTGTAAGGCGTGTTGCCCATTGTCACCGGTACTGTTCAACGTATATTTAGAGGAAATGATTAAAGAGGCATGGGAAGAACTGGAGGTAGGAATGAAAGTCGGAGGGGAATTGGTAAAATCGGTTAGGTTTGCTGATGACCAAGCATTAGTTGCTCAGTCAGCCAAGGGGTTGCAAGCATTGCTGAGTGAATTGGAGGTTCAGTGCGATAAATATGGGATGAGAATCAATATTAATAAAACAAAGGTTATGCGATTTTCCAGAAAGAAAAAGGCTAAGCTAAATATTAAAATAGGTGGGGAAAGAATAGAGCAGGTAGAGCAGTTTACATATCTCGGAAGTGTTTTGGACCAATACGGTCAAAGTGGTAGGGACGTAAGGAGAAGAATTGCGCTAGGCAAGGAGGCTTTCTCAAGGAGGAGGGAGTTGATGACGGGGACCTTGAGTAGGGACGTAAAGACAAGACTCGTAAAAACTCTGATATGGAGCGTAGCTATGTACGGCGCGGAAACGTGGTCGCTGAAGCAGGAGGATAGACGTAGATTGGAGGCTTTTGAAATGTGGGTGTGGAGAAGAATGGAGAGGGTGAAATGGACCGAAAGGAAAACAAATGAGGAAGTACTAGAGATGGTGGGGGAGGAGAGGGGTTTTTTGAGAGAAATCCTATGGAGGCAGGAAAAATGGATGAAAGGCGTATTGAGCGGTAGTGGAATGTTGAAGAGGGTAATAGAGGGGAGAATGTTGGGCAAGCGTGGTAAGGGTAGGAACAGGATAGGGATGTTGGACGGGATGAAGGGAGGAAGGAGGTACACCGAGATGAAGAGGGACCTGATGTAGATTAGTTGCTAGGTGGGGAGTCGCAAAATGTTTATTTGATAGTTGTGTCCATCCAAAAACCTACCTTAACCGGTAGATTACCTAATATATAAATGTGCAACCGGACACTTTCGTGGTCTCGTTCGAAACCACGAGAGAAGTTTTTCAATTGCGAAAGCGTAATAGCGGTTGAACGCTCGCACAAAGCCTACAGAGCTGGACTACTGCCGCAGAGGGAAGGAAGTCTCACGTCGCTTTAATCGAAGGCATTTTACCACTCCAATCGCAAACTATTTCATCTATGAAGCGCAAGGACACCTGATAAATTCACCAACGACTCGAGGAACCCATTCGCTTCTCGCCCGGGCTAATCGGTGACCGGTGGCCTCCTGCTTTCATTGGCATCGCAATCGCTTTAGTCCACGACGGAGCGAGGGATTTATCAAAATCAAGCTCAAGCAGTTACAACCTAGATTCTTCAAATATTTTCCCGTGAACTAAGGACTTTCTTCTCTTCATTGCATGCAAGGAATCTTTCTTTTATCTCTAAAAGTACGTTCTCGTTCGACGATCACCGGCCATTCTTAAATGCCAAGGCAATTGCACTACTACAGAGATATTTATTTGAAAATAGTCGAGACATATCAACGCCAGGCAGATTATTTTTAGCATTCACGTGGTCCCATTTTTTTATTCGACGATAATTCAGATGGGAAATTGGCAATGCCAGAACATGCTCTCCCCGCACGTTAATGATCACCTTCATGCAATATCGAAGGAAGTGAATAAAAAACAAAATTCCACCCTTTGGCCATTAATGGAGATTACCCATGGAAGTGTGCACTCGGTGAGCTTCGGCGAACGCTTTTCTTTCCAAATCGCATGTCCGGGCCCAATAAATCAAGCGGAGCTGCCACCCGCCGACTGAGTGATCGTTCAATAATTCATTAATTTTTTAACTACGAAAAAGCAAAACTGCGCGGCTCCCCTCTTTATTTAGATCCACTCCTCTCTCGCAATGAGGCGGAGGACTGTAGTCGACGGCGCCGTGGAATTCTTTCATCCCCCAGGAAGGCGACTGGCGAGGGGAGGAAGGAAGTTGTGCCTATGTGTGCTCGATCAGCTTTTATTGCCGCCGGGCACGCATAGCCCGCGGAACGGAGACCGCACGCACCCCTCTGGGCTCGTCGCCCAAAAGAAGGCAACGGGCCATTAAAATTAGGGCCCGGGCACAAGTTTATGTGCTCGAGCATCCGCACGATGGAGGAACGAGAGGATGGGGCGTAATGGGGATTAATTAATCGGGAGGGGCTGGCGGTGGCGTGAAGCTTTGATATTACTCAATACTTCTAGTTCCTCGAGATATCTTAGCCTCGCCTTCCATCCCGCGGTGGAAATCTGTTTGTTCTCTCCCACACATAATAATTTCGATCCCGCAAGACTCGAAATAAATCATGGGGAGCGCGAGCGTCTGTCTCCTTCCATAGTCGGGGAAGAGCGTTCCTTTCCCCCTTCCCTCAACCGTGGATGGACGGGGAGGAGTAGGGCCCCCTCACTCCTCCTGCAGTCGCAATCCCTTACCCAAACGCGACCCGCAGGAGGAATCGCCCTCCGGGATTCGGACAAGAGAAGCGAAGTTGAGCTTTTTCCGGGAGGATGATACGAAACCCCAGCATCGGCGGTTCATAATGTTCAAAGTGGAAAGTTCAATTTTTGATCAGTGTTTAATATTTTTCCACTTATGGGTAATTTTTTAACTTTCCACACTTTCATGAAGTATCCCTTGAAACTGCGAAAATTACGATGGATGTTCGCCATTATACTCATATTTCAACCTCTCCTCTCATCTGTAGAAAACTTCTTATTAATGATTCATCTGCCTTCCAAGGGCATATTTTTTACCGACTACCTATGTTGCGATATTATGATAGATGAAAGTATTAAAAATCTGAATACGGGCAAGTTTTGCAGAAGAATAATAAGTCTTCGCTATAAACAAGAGCGCAACGGATTGGGAGAGAGACTTTATCTCAGAACGGGAACAGATGGTGTCCTTGTCGGCGTTAGTTCTGATAGCGTACTAGTGATCTCGGGCATTCCTCAGGAAAGTGTAAAGGGGCCTTTGCTCTACTTGATTTTTGCTAACGATTTGAACCGCGCAGTGAAAAGAAATATTAGGATGTTCGCGGATGGCACGGTAATTAATCGAGAGATTTATGGGGAAAAGTTTCGATTAACATTAGCAGAGGATCTAAATTGAATTTCGAATTGGTGTACAAAATGTGGATTGACACAAAACCATAACAAATGTTCGGTGGTAATTTTTTTAAAGATCCGCGAGTTTTGTGTATTACCTTTCTAAAGTTGATCTAGAAGTAGTTGATAAGGAAAAATGAAATACAATACTTGTAGATAGGTGTTACTATACATGTAATTGACGAATAAACTTGGGGGTTCCTACATACGTAAAATCTATGAGAAAGCAAATAAAAAATTGGGAATCATGAGCCGCATTATTGGCACGAGTGAATAGAGTCTAGCAAATAAAGTGTATCATGCTCTATTGAGGTCTCATTTAGAATATGCATGTAGTGTATGGGAGAATGGCTTTTGACTAAATACTCCAGGGAGCAAGTAATCGCATCTGATAATGGCGTCTTAGTGGAGGGCTGAGAAATATTTAAAGAGGGGAGTTTGCTAGGATGCCCAGCTGGGATACCAAACCGGCGACACCGCAGATACAGATAGGTGGTTCTCTTCCCTAGACTAAATCAGGATGTGAGATACTCAAACCGGGCGGTAAAACTTCCCTCCCTCTATGCTCACCTATACAATTGGAGGGTGGTGGACGTCAGATGTTATCGCTACGTCTACGGAAGTGCTTTGCCAAACGCTTTTCTCGGAAATCTAATGTAACTTGACACCAATGTTCGAGGGGTATCCAGGGCATTGGATTCCGGAAACTCGTCTGTGATATAAATCTGGGGGCTTAATAGCGAAGGAACATGGGCTATCTGAGAATTGAGAATTAGTGGAAGTTCTTTCCGAGTGCCATGAATTCAACAGAATATCAAATGATAAATAACCTGCAATCATATTCACTGCTAATTGCACGGCTAATGCTCCTGGTCGAATTATGTTTCTTATTGTTTCGATACATACTAATAATGATATTGATGCTGGCGGAGTCCCTGGAGGGACTGGATGAGGGAGTGAGATTCCCGTTCCATGAATTTACCCTTCCTCCAAGCTCTCTGAACTTGAACTTATCTGCGGACAATCAGACAGAAAAGAAGGAATAGCAGAGAGGAAGAGAGGAGAGGCGAAGAACCTTAGAGAGCCCAAGAATATTTATTTATACAGCGCTTGCCAAATTTATCATTATCATTCTTTGGAAAATTATAATAATATTTGGAGAAACAAGAAGTGGAAATCTTATCTCGCCCAGTGTCACGAGTTACATCAACCTTAATTTAAAAAATGAAGTAAATACAGAAAACCAGTTTAGAAAATAATTGATTTCGAAAATGAATGAAATACTGGACATTGCAGTCTAGAAACTAACTGGCTTATATTTTTGTATGAGACCATGCTCCTCGTACCTTGAGATATCAAACATCGAGCTTACAGCATATGCCGTATATATGGCATGAAAATGTTTGCGTGAGTTTGTGCACTCCTCCATTGTATCCTCATGACTGACTTATACGTATTCCATGCCATAAGAAAATAACTTCAGGAATAATGTCATTTTGTATCAGTTATTGATAAGTTCTCACAGTTTCTGCGCGAAGTTTTATTTTATCAAGTTTAATATTTATTATTTATTGCAAATTAAAACAAAATGCTATTTTGTACACTCAAAACTAATGTCATAACAAAAGTTGCAGATAGCAACTCGTGAGGTGGTGGCGAAATCTAAGTGGTTATGGAACACCGAAACCTGCTTTGGAACCGATGGAAAGAGAATTCGGAGAAAAAAACAAATGCTATGACGACCGAGATGCTGATGGAAATACACAATGAACTTTAAGAAAATGAAGACATTGGTAAGTGATGAAAGGAATTCATTAAAGTACTGTAATACTAGTTGAAATTACTTAAAAGGGACTTAATCATTGTAGAAATCTTTCTTGAAGAAGACCACCAGGGTCCGGAACTGAGAAGTAGCTCTGCATCTCGAGCCGTGATAGAACTGAAGAATAAACTCCACGAGTTGACAAAATAATCGGAGAATTAATCAAGGTACGTACTCTGGGTTAAAGCGTAAGATACCTTCCTTGGAATTATCAAAGACAGCTACGAAAGCGAAAAACTTCCTGCTTTCGAATGGTGTGATGATTGAAAAATCGAAGAAACTAATATGTCGCGTTGTTCGACAGACAAATAATAAAGAAAAGCAATAATAGAAAATATACAGTCAGAGATCAAAACTTTATGTCCAGGAAATTGCAGAATGATGCCCAAGTTATTAATCAGTAATTAAGAAGATGCAAATCACGCCGCAAAGCGTCCGATCGAGCAGGAGTTCGAGATCGAGGGGATAAGGGAATCAAGGGGATGAGTCCTCTGTTACGACAAAAACGAAAAGCGCGACATAAATTCTTCTGGAACTGCGTTGAGAATCATTGGAACAGAGAAGATTTAATCTAGGTTGAACTTATTATATAAATTTAGAGCAGTTTATATCTGTACGTAGATCTGTATCCCTACATACATCGGTAGTTTAAATCATGGATATGATAAGACTAAGGACTCAGAGACAAGACTTCTACCTTCGGACAATAATACGAAATAGTAACACACAATAGAGTGGGGAATGAGCTAACGAGAACACCAATGGCCTCTCGCAACGTCTATGGAATAAGTAGTTTCACAGTTTCTATGTAAATAGGACACGAAGCCCCCAAAATACCTGCTCACATGAATTAGCTAGGCGCTCATATAGGCTAGTATTTCATCCTTACCGGCAACAAAACCTTATACATATTTGTAGGAAAAGCGTTAACATTCATCTCCCCACCAAAGCGGAGAAAATAGTGTCTCTCAAGTCGACAAGCATTAGTTAAGCGGGAGGTAATTGGATGTAAGGCGCTTTGAGCGATTGCACCTGCTTCAAGTGCTGGAAAATACCATCCGAATGAGGCACATAATTCCCACGCGATTCGAAGGGTTGAAGGAAGGGCCATATATTTTCCTTCTTTCCAAATCCAATTAAACAGGGCGACTGGCCACGGGGCCCTTCGCACACGCCCAGTCCCTCAGAGACGGGCACCCGGAAACAAAGGACGTGTGTTTGTCGCCGTAATAAGGTTGCCGAGCGACCGGAGCACGCAAAGGTGTGCTGGGCCTTGGTGCACGGTTGAAAGCACTGGAGAGGGAGGTCACGAGGGCCATGAAAACAATGCAATTGAGGCCATAGCAGGCTGCACGGGGGTAATTATTATTTAAATTACACAACCGGAGACATGATAAAACTCAATGGATCATGAAGCGGCATTGATTGCTCGCCGTCACACGCTCATTATTATTTCCGTATGCAATCACCACAACATTAATGCACCGAATCATTAACTATGACGTCGTGTGCTACGTCATACTTACATTGTGATCTAAAGTTATACTGATGGATTGTTCGCATTTCCTTGCCGCTGCTCGCGTGGCATTTGGGAATTTCGTCATATAGGAGCATTGGGCAATACTTTATTTCCGTGTGGCAGAGGGTTTCATTTTCTACCGTAGTGAACGTGAATTCCACATGAAAAATCTCTTTTCCATGTGGGGTGCCATTTTTACTTCATTTCTTTTTGGTCTAGCATAAACATGGGGATAGAATTATTCCATCTAATCAGCGCTTACTAGAAAAGTTAATAATCTCAAACGTCGTTTGTGGAATTTTCGTGCTTCCTGAGTCTCACAACACAGACTATTAACTGAAAATGCAACGCTCTCTGTTTTTTCATTTCGATTTTTCACGAATACGGGTACATATCTCTGCATCCTGTTTGCTAACGTAATTAAGTCCCAAGGTCGGCATAGTACGAGACACTTCTGCATGGAGTTCCAAATACTCAATTCGTATCTTAGGAACTAGATATCAAAGCCTCTCCTCAACCTCTTACTCAAATACTCCTCGCTGTTCATTTGATGAGCGCACTTCATTACAATTTAACTCTTTAAATATATGGAACGTTCGACGTCGCAAGCATTTCCATCAGCTCACTCATCTAGTATCCCCTTCCAGTTCAATGTGGATAAAGGAGGTTGAATTTACTTCCCTAGAATAGATAAATGTGCAGAGTTATTTAAGATTTATTTGGAGATCCCAATAACGATTATATAAACATTGTTACATTCGAAAGAGATTTGGTTACGACACAAGAAAAGAAGTTCGCACCATAATCAAAAGATTGACGTTTATGTTCTCGTTCAAATTACAATCATGAATTGTTTTCATCAGATATTAACTAGAAGTTTGACTATGAGACGTGAAAAACTTTGTAGCTTATTAATGGGTGACGCATAAAGTAAATTAAGCTAATGTGTTGAATTTGAAAATTTGTGAACGGCTCTCGGTGAGAAATATCAAATTTCAAGTCTTATAAAATATAGCATCTCAGGATGACTCGGCGGAAGTGATTCATAGTAAGAGGAAACCTATTTGCTTTTCGCCACGCATACAATATTTATTACGATCGTTCCCGATGTTGCTTGACTTACGTTATGTGATAATAAAGTAAGTGTCATCGTAACCGATGAAGATGAGTAAGTATATACATATATAGTCACCAAAGTCATATAACGTAACTCAATCCCGCAGCGCTCATCCTCTCGCTCTGCAATGCAACGAACCTCATTATCACCACTCTTTAATCACCAAAATGATTTCGGGTGTTCATTTCGGTTTTTCTTATTCTGTTTTAAACGTGTGTAATTTCTTCTCACTGAAGGAAAGAAATTACGCACGCCTTCGAGTTCCACATCAACACACGCCTAATGACAGGCGAGCTCGAATAGACATAATATATGGCAAAATTATTATTTTCTTTCAGGCCACTTTTTCTTTTCCCCTTTTTCCCCTTCTCCCCGAGTCTAGGTCCTCTTTTCCAATTTACGCTGGCTCCTTTTTTCCGGCGTCATTCGAGACAAGTATTATTCAGACACAGAGAGCGTCCCTCACAACGCCTCTATTGCCATTACCTTTTATTCTTATCTTTTTACGTGAAATCGTGTGGATAACTAGAAGACTTCAGGGAACAAAGAAAAGTAATTTAATGTCAAAGGAAATAATGTGACGGACGGATTCATTCATGAGTAGTGAAATATTTATAATTAAAATAAACGTCTGCATTTTATTTATATTTACATTCTAACCACCACCCGTGAAAAGTCACGGAATTCCAGAATTAAAGCATTCTGAAAATATGAATGCCCGAGAGTTTATAATTGTTTTTTTGTTTTTCTTGCCTCATGACTTTTAAATCCGTATCCAATTGGGCGATTTCAACCCAACCTCAAGCTGTTGGGCTATATAAGTATAGATATGTTGGGTTGTGTCTTTTAGGAGATATTTATTTGGTAGGAATGTCCATCCAAATCCTACCTTAACCATTATATCACCTAATAATAGATATGCAGTCATAAAAACTCTACAAACTGCACTAATTACATGAAAAATCGTTTTACGTACTTTGAGTATCTCTGTAGTTTCCACGATTGTTTATTATTAATTCGAAAAACTGATTCGAGGAGAGCCAACGCACGGAGGTAAACAAGATGTCCGACCTTCAGTTTATCGACAGAAACGACAGAATCCTGAATCTGAAAATTCCCACGACAACTTGCTCTACCCCACGACAAGGATCTTTCCAGAATGGAAATCACAAAGGCGATCTTCGGCAGCAATCAAGATTAGCCGCAGTCCCGCTTCCCGCGGACAGACTGTCAAACCGATATCGGGATGCCGTCTTAGATGACTCCCGCACGAGGTGGTCACAGCTCTGCCCTACTCGATCCCCGCCAAGGCGCTTGCTTGTAGTTTCACAGAATATTTAAAGACGAATGATTTACTCCACCCAATGATTTCCTCTTATAATTCACTGGTTGGAAGTTTCATGCACCAATGTGGTTGTTTTAACTTGCCTGCCTTATCACTGCTTTAGCAAAATAAGGCGAAAAAGCGGACTCTTTCAAGCATTTCTCCTGTCTTAGCGTCACATCATATAAGGTCCAAAACTCACCCCGATTCCAACTGTAGAAAAACATTTTAACTAAATATGAATGCAACCTACAATCGGACTTTGACCTACCTCTCGGCCAAGATGCGAGTGACGGCAGGCAATCTCAGCTGCGTGTCACGCGGTCACCACGATAGCCACCCACTTATGAGTGATTTGTTCTTGAATGTTTTCTGCTCTTCAACCACAGTGAAGGGATATTCTCTGCAGAATTTTTGATGATCATATTTTGCCCCAAATCTATGTCAATACAATATCGAGGGCGAATAATTTCTCCCGCATTCCGCTAACTTTACAAATGTGATCTTATCATTTAAGTTTAGGCAGTTTATGTTCCACTCTAATTTAATTTCCTTTGAGCCATCCTTGAGATCCAATTGCCCAAAATCCGCTCGCGAAAGTCCATAGCTCTACGGAAAAGCACAACAGAGGGAACCGTAGGTGGCTGCATTTTAAATATCTCTTGAAATACGCAGAGCGAGGCTACCGAGAAGTAAATTTATGCGATTTTCATTTACGTAAAATTAGCGAGAGATTTGTCTCTAACTTTCGAAAGTGATGATAATTTTCCAGTGATTTGAAGTTTTAAACTGAAAAATGTTCAAGAATACGTTTGATGGAAAATTAAAACATCGCAAAACTATGCTAATATAGAAAATAAAACTTTTAATCCTCCAAAAACTCCTCATCACCTCATAAACCCGTTTCAAAGTGGTAAAACCAAATAAAATTCTTCTGATTTCTATATGGAATGCAAAAATTACCAAATTAACGTATTTGCTCGTTCCATTGCATAGGTGAATACTAATTCATCCCCATGCACACAGAAATGTGGCACTACTTGCATAAATGTCCACATAAATTGCAATCTGTAACTTTCGCATCGTGGTATTTTATGGTATCCTGTATCATTTATCAATACGATAATGATTACTTTTATTATTCATTGAACCTTTATTTATCTTCTGCCATCGGCTGCATTTAAACACCTCAAAATAAGCATGGAGACATGGAGTGCCCCGTAAGTTGTAATAGTTTTCCTCGCTAAATCAATATTTAATTTCATCAATGCGTTAATAAACACAATAAATTTGCAACATTGTCGAACATAATGGTAATTTCCGGGGGCGAACAAAATTTAACAATTAGCGTGTTCAACAAACAGAAATTAAAAGGCAATTTAATCCCAATTGACCGCTCTCAAATTAATACAGAGATATGAGCAAAAAAATAAAGAAAATACTTGGTAGATTATCACTTTCAAACGAGAAACCATACTACATCCATACACACATGCTATTCAATTTTCGTTTGACCCCTCAGCCTCCAATACAGCATCCATTTCAACGCTTATCCCGCGCGCCGCTGACGCCTTGGTCACGTGCCAGGAGCGGGTCTCTCTCTCTTTCACGACTGGATCACGAGACACCTTGTTTTCGCTGATCGAAGATGTAATATTAAGTCAATCAGGGGTGTGATCAATATACGTATATACCGTGTGGTGCACGATGGGGTGGACACCACGCCACAGCCCGGGTGCTAATTCAGACGACCTAATTGTGCTCTATTCACGTCTGTATACATATATGTACGTGTATATACACTCATACATATATGTTTCTACACACAAATACATATATGTATGTATTTGTAATATTTAATTCAGATAATCCATCGGTTAAGATATGTTTTAGATGGACGCAACTACCAAATAAATTTCTCATAGCATAAACAACCTTACCTCACTCCTGTCTGCGCCTTCACCTACCACCGCATTCCTACCCTCTATTACTGTCATGTGCTTTCTTTCAGGTACATTCGCAATCATTAAATCAATGTTATCGTATAAACTTTATGATTGCATGTCAGCATATGCAACCAGGATGTCAATAGATTGGCTGGGTCTGCTCTAATCTCTGCAATAACATTGCCGTCCTCCTGTTCCACGTTCACAATTCACCATTCCGCTATACCTAACTTTTTTCCCAATCATCCCCATACCTTTCCATCTCACCTCCCAAAGGCCTAGAATGTGTGTAGCTCCTCTCTTTATATCACTCTTGATATTTTTCCACTTACCCACTATCCTCAGAAGCATCCTGAAGTTCAAAGTCTCTAATTTCACGGTGACGCCCCTCCTCTCTCTTCTTTTGTACTTCCATCCGCTAGGCTGAGCAAGGATTTCGTGTAATTACGCCCGCGATGGCCTCTCCTCCGCGGGTACCGTGTGTCGATTGTTTATAAGACTCATTCTTGCAATGCGTCCAAGCTAAATGTCTTCGGACGAAAAATTGAAATGGATTCCCTTTGTCTTACTCAATAGTGTCTTTAACGTGACACCATCAGTCAACGGGCGCCCCACTGGGGTCAGACGCCTTTGTAGCCGCCTCACGGAGGATTAGACGCTTTTTCGCAGACTACCTTTCCTCTGGCTCCTAACCTTCGACTTATCTGGTATGGGTGACCCCACTACGAATCTATAACATTGCTCCCTTCAGCACATATTTAGCGGTCATCAGATCAAAATTTATAAACAAATATGTTTCCCGCCATGTTCATTCGCTTGGGTAGACATAAGGCTTGTCATTCAGGGAGATATTCCCATATGAATTGATGCTATGTGTCAAAAACTACCAAATCTTAATAAATCGTCTGAAACATTGCAGACGATTTCAATTTCGAGTTTCAATTAATCATTGCAAGTTGAGCATTTTTTATTTTCATAACGTGACTCCCCTGCTAATCACGGTTAGTTTCAGAAGTCAGGCGCGCCGTCAAATTTCAAAAGAAACAGATACATTAAAAAAATAATTTATCATTTATTTCGAGCGAGATTAATAGTAAGTTCTTCGATGCTCTATTATAATTTATAAATGTATGTAAACGAATTTACTTAGAGAAATGCAAGACTACATTTTGTTCTTGATTAATTAGTTAATTATCAATAATAGATTTTTAATGAGCAATGGGACTGCGAATGCAACGAAATAGGACGTCGCCACCCCGCCGATAATTCTTCCGCGTAGACCGATGGGAAAAAGATGCCCGGAGATTCATTTGCGCGGGGCGAGGACCCCAGGGTGGTGGCCCCCGCGCGCTAATGGAAGGGGGGCGAGGGGTCACGCGAGTGATTTCCTTGGGGAGGAGGCGCGAGTCTTCTTCGGTGCTCAATCAGAGTAGTCTCGTCGCGACGCCTTCCTTTTGCTCCCCACGGAGGCCATTCGGGTACGCGCTTGCGGGAGGTACCCCAAGGCTGAAGATCTCGGAAAAAATATTTAGGTGAAATTAAAATGAGACAACTTCAAAGTGTAAAAAGAATTCGTCTTGACCAAAATCCCATTTCGGCATACATTAGCGGACGAGTCCGTTGAATATACTGCCGCGTAGTTCTTAGTATGAAATGAAAACATTTTTTTCTTGATTTCAGAGCTCAAATTTATATTTGGTGTAAATTTTTAAATATTTCTTTATTTTATGAAGTACGTCGTAATATTAAAGAGTAAACATTGTAAAAACTTCACTTATATCGACAGATATTCCTGTGTATACCTAGTCATTACGCCATTCAATTTAATTGACATATATTTAATCTACTTCGTTACAATGGTAGCTTAAAATTATTTCTCTTTACCTCGTGCCCTAACATAAACCTAAAAAGGGGGAGGGCAGAAAGCAGTCAGCCGAAAAAAACGTATGATGGAAAAGTTTTTCAGAGAACATTTACGAGTGATCTCGTATCTGGGTGATGTGCTCCGCTCGCCGTCCGAGTGTCGCATCGTCTGGGTGCGAGGGCGTTGGGGCCCTGCGATTGGGTAAGAGTCAAGGCAGGAGACCAGCAATACTCCTTTCTTTCTTTCCTTCCTTTCTTTCTACTCCTTTTATTTCCTTGCTTTCTTTATTGGTGTCACACACGCGTCCTTTTTTAAGGCATGGACAGATTCATCGTGAATATAATTTAAAAATGGAAAATAAAGGAGCACAGCTTCCTTTTTGGATGTGATCCGATGGATGGATATCAAAACTGAATTTGATCAAAAAACGCGACACCAGAATAAAACGCTTACTCGATTTTCCAAAACTTTTTTTAAATTCAGCATCCCCTGACAGCTCGTCTGAGGTGCACCTTCAGTGTCTTCAGCTAACCTTACACGCAATTGACTGACTGATTTCGCTTGTTTTCCGTTAATCTAAATATTTACCAACTAGACCTCTCAAAATCCCATATGCACGTCAGTTAGCAGCGGGTCAGTCTTTCTTCTGAAAATTCTGCAGAAATGTGAATCGTCGAAAAGCAAGCAGACGGAAAGTTGAGAGCCACTAATCCTCAGAGTCAGAAGTAGGTAAATACCTCGTATGTGAGGCATGTAGTCATTTTTCCCGGCAAAAAGGAACCAATTGATTACAATAAAAAAAGAGAGCTCTCTAACTGTAACTTGAAAATCTTAGTGTATGCGCATGGCTCTGCAGTTCACGTTCCGTATCTTGTCATTTTATTCGCTCCTGACAGGTTGCAAGCAGAGCGAACATGGATCGGAAGTTGCACATAATATATTGAATACCAAGGGGTGGGAAATCGACTAAAGTTAATTACTGGCATATAGAAATCACTGTATTTAAGTTTTACTTCAATTAGTGATGAGAAAAATAGGTATCTTAAAATACCGGTTAACAAATTTCAGCCAAAATCGGTCGCATTTTTACCTTTTTATAATGTTGCTAAAATATAATATAAAATTATAACAATTATAAAAATAATAAATTTTTAAATGCAAATGTGAAAACTAACCGAGTTCTTCCGTTTATTCTCTAACATTTAAAAACGAACTCGTCAATGACTGTGAGTCTCCAAGTGACAAATCGGCCATAAGAAACGTGAATTAATAACCAGAATCAAGCTCCATCTCACTTTTGTATTACACGTTATTGATTCTGACATACGAATAGGAAATTATTTGATTATTTATCACTAAAAAGTATCTTTTCAAATTTTACTAACATTAACTCATGTCATTTAATTTGCCTAATATAAGCAAAGGAAAGTACAGAAACCAAGGGGTATGTGTGTAATATCTTGGAAATTATAATAGGAATACTATGGGAAATGAGAACTGCACTCATGGCAATAAATACGCAGAACACAACAATAAAAGTGGGTTCATCGCATGAAAGAGGCGATGTTCTCATCACAATGCCAAGCGAAGTACAACGAGCCGTCCTGACCAGAGAACACAAGTTAGGGACTCTGCGTCACAGGCGTTCTGTTCAACGTGCCACGCTAATTAATCCCATTTTGAAACAATGTGTTTCTGGTCCCAGTATTCGTAATTGCTCATGTTACCCATCACCCAGGTTTAATTTCGCTCGTGACCTGACCTATCTTTGCGGCGCTGATTCTCAGTAATCGCCAATTCCTCTCCAATTCGCATCTCGGCCATTCGATCGATCCAGCCTCCTCCTCTCACCTCCACCCCTCAAAACTTCACCACCCTCCCCACCATCGCATCACCCTCAACAGAGAAGACATTTAATGACGACAATAGTTTGAATGTAGTTTCCTCATTTTATGTTAAAATACCGGCAGAAGAACGTCAGCAGGAATGCCTTCCCAGTCAAAACACAAGTAGTTTCAGAAACAGAAATACTTATAATGACAAAGGAATTATAAGGGCAAATACGGAAGCTATAAATTCGTATAAACTAGTTTTCGCGGAGTACTATATATATATATAGTAAAATATTATATTATTAAAATATTAAACAAGCGAAGAAATTTTTTTCTGTGGGTCACGGTGGTCCAGTGGGTAGAGGATTGGAATTCTGACCAGAAGGTCCCGGGTTCGATTCGTGGGCGAGGCACTCTGGGCTATGTGATCGACCACATTCATTCGACAAGCTATGTGATTTTTCGGGTACCAGACCATAGGGAAACCATAACCGGCACAGGGAAAAGAACTGGCCCCCCTACCCTGATGTGTGAATATTCATACGCCGCATAGGGCTTAGTAATGGGTGAACTCTACACTCAGTTAATACAATCAAGTTTATAGCTTCCGTCCGGCATATATGTAGATATCTATGTATTATATATGTATTGTATGTTATTGACTATATATATATATATATATATATATATATATATATATATATATATATATATATATATATTGTCTATTCCGTCCAAGATACATATATATATATATATATATTTATACACATTCCCTTTGACCAATGTTTTAAAGTATCCGTCTTAGCATCCCTCCCACACTCAGACCCTCCACTGAAACTCAAAACATTAGAGCTAGCTTTCATCTGGCTCTTGGATTCCTGGAATCGCCCAGGTATTAATATTAGACATTAATTGCCCCCTTGATGCACATAATTTCATCCCCCTCCACCCCCAACAACTTCCATATCATCCCCACCTTTTTTAAAAATTCCCGCGCCAAACACTACCCCTCCAAACCCCTAACCTCGAATGCCTTCCCCCCCTTTTTTCCCCCCCTTTTCCTTTCTTTTCCCCTCTTTTCCCTTCTTTTCCCCCATTTTCCCCCTTCTCCTTCCTACCACTGCTTTCGGGCCCTCCTCTGCCTCAGTTCTGTTCCTAATTCCTCTTGAAAAAGGTGGTTGCACCACCGAAAATTCGAGAACCAGTGAGTCCCTCTTTTATATGTTTTAGTTTCTGTGTTTGTCTACTAGTTAGTGAATTTACATTATTGTACACGTTCGTGGGTTTCTCAAGAAAGTGACTTTATATACACATATGTATGTGTGTGTATATATATATATATATATATGTGTGTGTGTGTGTGTATAAATATATCAGGTAGGCAACATTGCTTCATTTATTTCAATGGAACCTACTTGTTGTTAAATTTCCCCTGCCAAACACCCTAGCCTTGAAAGATTCCTTCTAGCAGTAAGCATCAGCAATAGCATCATCTGTCATACAACTACTCCTGCCGTACAATCATTTTCCCTTTTCATTGAGTGACATTATATACATTCAAATACAAAATCACGCCATACGGCGAACAAATATTCATTCACACATAGAAATAGAAGGAAAGGGGATAGGAAAACACAGGAAATGTGGGGAAGGCGAATTTGAGCAGATCACATACATATATATATGTATATTCATTCACATAGAAATAGAGATAAGGAAAGGGGAAAGGAACACACATAAAAGAGAGGTGGGGAAGGCGGAATCAAGCAGTTCACAAGTGTAAAAATATTTTCCTCGACCGGGCCTTGAACACCGGATCCCTCCACTTGCCGGGCGGATGCTCTAACCACCTGAGCTATGATTCAATTAATTTTTATTCGGTCCAGTTCAAACGTTACACAGTAAGTGTTTACATTGTACATAATATCAGCTTATAGATTTTGGTTACAGAATATTTTTTCCCAAAAAAATATGTTCATACACATATATGCACATAAGGGGTAGCGGTGGTCTAGCGGGTAGAGCGTTGGACTGCTGACCAGAGGGTCCCGGGTTCGATTCCCGGGCAAGGCACTTTGGGCACCTTCAGCTCCACCCAAGCTAGTTGATTTTTCTGGTACCAGATCTTCCTGGGAAACCATAACCGGCACAGAGAAAGGAACTGGCCCCCCTACCCTGATGTGTGAATATTCACACGCCGTCGGGTACGTCGGGTACGCCGGACGGGTACAAGGGTGAGCTACTGTTCAAGGAAATAATGAGGTTAAGAAGATATACATTGTATATGGTGAGGGCTATCGATTAGTTTGAAACACATTCTGTGAAGCAACTCTTCAGCCACTGGCGAAGTGTGTCCGGCACGGGGGGCAGCCAAATCTTGGTGGAACATCAATGCTTGCACATCTTTTGCGGAATTTTTTTCTCTGTTCATAATTGCATGAACTCCACGATTAAAGTAGTCATAATTAGAGTTTTGAAGCTCGCAAAGAGCCGAAAGTTCAGGGTGATCCGATTTATGTCTGTAATGGCACCACCGCCGAACACGTCCCAGGTTTTATATATCTTTTTCAGGGCTTCCTATTCTCTGAGTTTTTCGCCGCAGCCAAGAATCAGATGCGCGACGTCTATTCGACGGCATGACGGACAAAGGGGCTAATTAGTTAACCGAAGGTGGTGCCTCACTTCCCTCGTCATGACCAAGTTCGCGATTAGGTTGAATATTTGACTAAACGCCTCATCGTTCGCTCTGCTGGTCGCCCTGTTTTTCCAAGATAATGTCGTTTTGAATATCATTTTTCCCTGCTCAGCGAGCGCTCTGAGATACAGGGTGTTGACCCTAATTGTATCTCCATCACGCAGGAGTGAGGCGACGTTTTTCGTTTCTTCAAATGCCCTCCGTTGGCTTTCGTCGTGCGCGAGTGCCTACCACGCGTCCTTGAGGAGTGCCTTTCGCCACGCGTCGTCACACCCAAGGATGCGTAGGCCGAGCTTCGAGTAGACCACCTTTGCCTTTAGAGCTGTATTCGTTAAATTGAGACCACCCAGCTCAAACGGGCCATAGAGCTGTTTGCGGGACACTTTCTTCACGTAGCCGTTCCAGATCATTTGGTTCGTCGCTTTAATAAAGTATGCATTGTATTTAGAGGGTAAGGGCCACAAATGGGCCACATGGGCCTCGGGAAGACAATCTGGTTCAGGAGGCGGACGAGGGTCACAATCGGGAGGGAAGGTAGTGAAAATTTCCCAACACTCCATTTTATGTGGTGGTCTATAACTCCCCAGTTCCGCTCAATCATGGAAGCCAACTCCTTCTCCCACCAGAACCCTAAGATTTTGAGGGAGGGCGCTTCTGACCAACCCACGGAGGTCGGGGGCCGGTTTCTCTTCAGCAGGAGAAACCTGGATTTTCGGTTTATGAGGTAGAGACCACCCTGCTCATATGACTTGAAGTTGTCGTGGCCGAGAACCATGTGGGACGGGTCGTTTATAAAAAGGGATATGTCATCAGCGCATGCGACGCCCAGGATGACGGCACCGTGACAGCGTACCCCCTATTCCACTGTTTTGCAGTTGTCTGATTAGTGGGTCTAAGGCAAAAGCGAACAGCAGCATTGACAGCGGGCCGGAGCCGGACGGAGTTACAGACGGGAATGGGCGGTGAGGTGGCATTCTTTATTCTAATTCTAGAAGATGTACCGGTGTACATCGTTAAGACGGAACTTATAAAGTGCTCGGGGAAGGCCATCGTCTTGAGCGCGCTTAGGATTCATTCGATCCGGACCAGATCAAATGCTTTCGCAAGGTCAGTTCCAAGCACTGATAGAAAACTGTCGCCATACAAGGGTGAGGAAAAAATGACGTCGCGAATTAGAAGTGTTTCTATTGAAATTGAAAATATTTCTCGTTTTCGACACGGCGTACTGGGTTGGAGAGGGACGATGTCGGCAACAGCCGTCATTCTATGGCGCAAGACGTGTGCCAATATTTTATAATCGGCATTTAAAAGGGCGATTGGACGGAAGTCGTTGAACGACTTGGGCCGCGTAATCTTTGGTATAAGGGTTATCACGGCGGTCCGCTGACTTGCAGTCAGAGAGCAGCTTATTAAAATGCAATTAAAAAGGGTGGTTAAAATAGGTTTAAGAACATCCCAGTACGCAAAATCAAATTCAAAGGGTAGGCCGTCCAATCCGGGTGCTTTGCTCTTGCCGGGAACATGAAGGAGTGTCCAGTTCGTCTGAACTTATGTCTCGACCTAAATCAACTTTTTGGACAGCATAGGGAGAGGGGGGAAGAGGGGGTGTGTTTCCCTCCTTCCACGGAGGATACCTGTTAAAAATGTTTTGAAAGTGCCGGGCCGCTTCCCTAAGGAGGTCGGTGTCACCGGTGGCAGATTCTCTGACAGGGATACTGTCTGTGACGGAGCCGGATTTGGATTTCATCGAGCGCCGAAGCTCGGATAGCGTAAGGGGCCACCCCTATATCTGTATCTAATTCTTTTTTTCCATTTTTGGGGAGCGTATTTATGAAGTTCGTGGCCGAGTATAATTATTTTAATAGACGAAACTTGGGCGTGGAAATCCTCCGGCGCAATATCCTTACGCAGGAGCTCCTCCAGCTCCCGGCGGTAGAAGGAGATGGTGCATTTTTTTTCTCTACGCCACTCATAAGTTTGTTTTACCATAAGCTTGGTATTTCTACTCTCCACCGCCGTCGATTACTATGTAATATGAAAATCTTACATAGCATCTTTAACGGAACTCTCAGGACCAACGACCTTCTTCCTTTATTCTCAATTCGTGTTCCCCTTGGCCAACATGTAACTTGAGTCTGTTGCAGTCTTTAAACTTCCGTCTCTCGGTCTCTCAACGTTCACTATTTCATCGACTTCCCGCTACATTTAATCCCCTAAACATCCAGTATCCTTCCCTGGACCTCTCATCCTCCCTCAACGCTTTCACCTCCCTTCCTTAAACGCCAGATAGTAACTTAGCTCTACCTGGTTGCATATGTGCTCTCCTGCCATCTTATACCTGCTCTTGACATTATTTGTTTTCTTTTCATTATTGTTGATTGATTTTATTTGTTCTTTTTTTCTTGATGTATGTTATATGCCTTTGTGCCGTTTTTG
>CM073768.1:147836385-147981778 GCA_037158775.1 Hetaerina titia
GAGATGAAGACGTAACTCTCTATAAAGTGCATTCCATCCATCTCTATCCTACAATTTGGCCAAGATGTTGCAATAAAAAATTGAGAGTGTTTCATGCCATTTGCTGCGACAAGTTTGAAATACTTCAAGTCGGATTACAGCATTAACACAAAATAAGTTGTGTAATTTACCCCAAAAATCTGATAAATCAACATTTATCAGATTTTTGGGGTAAATTAAATATGTTAGTACAGAATAAAGGAGAAACATAAAAGTTTTAGGCTTAACTTTGTGAATTCCTTCATTATGAGGATAAAGAAAGAAACTTTGCACTTTCCTTTTAAGACTTATCTCTTCAAACGACCATGGTCGTGTGAATTAATAAATATTTACGTGGAAGTGCAAAATTTCTTTCTCTACCCTAAGAAGAAAGTAGAGCAAACTGTAAAAATGAGAACATATAAATATGTAGTTTTGACAGCTATGAGAAATAGTTTCAATAATACTACTATTAAAATAATAGAAAAATGTATTTCCAAGTATTGCAGTATGCGTATTGAACCTTGGACAATACTTGCTTTAAAAGATAAACGTAGTTAAAATGCCAATATATTCTCTTGGTGATTTGAAAACTGTCGTGTTAATACTAACAGGTCTACACAAAATATTTATATATCTTATTATATGTTCATACGTAGTCCATCAATGATGCATATGTCTGCAAAATAATCCGGTAACTACGAGGCATTACTTTTAAATAATGCGAAAAATATAATAGATAAATGAATTGAATTATTATCACGGTGAAGTACGTAATATGTTATGGGTCCC
Source organism: Hetaerina titia (assembly GCA_037158775.1). Taxonomy (NCBI): domain Eukaryota; kingdom Metazoa; phylum Arthropoda; class Insecta; order Odonata; family Calopterygidae; genus Hetaerina; species Hetaerina titia. Next base: position 147,837,196 of record CM073768.1, read on the forward strand.
GGTAGTCCAGGGGGTAGAGCGTTGGACTACTGAGGGGTCCCGGGTTCGATTCGCTGGACAAGGCACTCTCCTCTGGGCACCTGCAGCTCCACCCCAAGCTATGTTATTTTTCGGGTACCAGATATTCCTCGGGAAACCACAACCGGCACAGGGAAAGGAACTGGCCCCCTATCCTGATGTTTGAATTTCACACGCCGTCGAGCTTAGTAGATGGGGTGAGCTCTACCATCACCTAATAAACCGGCCTTCGGGTTATATTTATGGTTTTTTTATATAATATGTTAAACCTATAGAAAAAATCAATTATGCTTCAAAACAGAGTAATGATGCCCTACCGGCAAAACGACAAGTGAAAGGCAAACGGTAGGAAGGGCTTCCTTAAAGCATTTTGAATAGCATTATTGGACAAATCTAGGCCTGTTCGTGGATTTTACAGAAACCATAATGTAACATTCAACCTCTTAGCACCAGTCAATTTTGTCATGCAGAAAATAATGAAATTGGGCAATCCAGTCTCTCAGACTGATTGATGACATATTTTAACCCACGTTAGCATTTTCAGAAAATGTAATGTCACATTAATTTCTTAGCCCTAGTCTTATTTTGTGATTCCAAAAACATTTTTATCGACAAAGGGGAGCTGCATGGTATTGGTTTTTATCATCAGGAGTTGCAGGCGAAGGAAACTGTTATGCACTAATGCAGTAAAGTCCGATTTCACCAAAGACAAACAACACTTGACTGGAGATAACTTTTTGATTTGAGGGAGAATTTCGTTGATTGCATTTCACTGACACCAATCAGCTTCGATCAAGGATCAAATCGCCCGTGGAATTAACTATATATGCTGAGCGATAAAATCGAGACTCAAACAAGGTGGCCGGTAACGTTTTATCATCCAAAGAAGAAAAAAAAAGCGCTTGATTATCTTTACTTAAGGGACCACACCACCGCAGCTCTGTTAGAGTATGACTAAGAGTATAGTTAATGCACATTACGAAAATGAACTACAACCACGCAGTGTGTAGTGGAACAATTAAAATAAACTTGCTCAGTATCTTTAGCTGTCACAGGCGTAACTTTATGGAATTTGCATAACATGTTGAAATGAAATAGCATACTTTGTAATTCCACACACTTTATTTAAGAAACATTACCCAGGTTTCGACGTTGAACGTCATCATCTTCACCCGATGATTACGTTCAACGTCGAAACCTGGGTCGTGTTTCTTAAATATTGTCTGTGGGATTACAAAGTAAATTATTTCATTTCATTTCAATATTTGCTCAGTGTCCATTGTGCCCGCTTAATAAAATGATAATAAAACTAAGTTCACCAGTTAAGGCATCAATCAGGTACAAAAAATCAATTTTACCTGATTAGGCATCAGTGGACGAAACTAGCACTACCCTTTTATTAACTCCACCCGTATTTACAAGTTTATTTTTTAATTTTGTGACTATATCCCGTATCCACAAAGTAAAGACTGTCAGTACGAAGCTATCGCAGTGTAATGATGATTTTATAGCTGGAAGAATTAAAAATGATCTAGGAGAATAAACAATTAAAGTACCCTCTTCAATGAGTAATATATTAGTAATCCTAAAATAATTTGAAAATAAGAGTGTTCAAGAAAATTACTTAATACTCACGCGTGATGCATTTCAACTTATCGCGTACTTCAACAACGAGAGTAGCCAACATAAAATCTCGACTGTTCCTTGGCCAGCGGTAACAGATATCATGGCTAATAGTAAAGAGGTTAAGGAAGAATGATGCCGTGCAAGTGGTCGTCGGTCATTCAAATTTTGGAGAAAGCGGGTATCAGCCGGACTGCCTTTACAAAGGACAACACATAGATATTCAATGTGTAACAAAAGAAATGACCCATACCTATATTCCAGCGTGTGCATGTGACAAAAGAGCGGGAAGGAGATTGTGAAGGGACAGAGAAATGGGGATGCCTAACGAGGAATTCTGGAAAGAGGTCAAAGGGATGTGGTAGGGCACCAACAGCACCGATCCAAAACAAGAGATGCTAAAGAGCTCGATACGGAGTGTCCCTTTGGCCGGACGTGAAGAGAGGCACAGCAAGAAAGTAATACTTAAAGATGTAGGCGTGGAAAGGAATGTCAAACATTCAGAGACTGCTGATCAGATCAATGAGCGAAAGGAAAGAGAACTATAGAGGCAACGCTCTCTCAACGAGGAAGGAAGTCCACGGTGAAGTGTACGATGTGGGAGGAAGGTGAAAATAGGAAGAGGGGAGGGACATTGGAGGAGGAGAGACGTGTAGAAACAGAGCGGGCGGGTTACATACGATGATGGCATGTACGAGTTTAGTGCCTAAGTGGATTTCATCTCTGAATAAAACTAATAAAAATTGATTTCTTCTTCACTTAGGATATTTCTTGAATATCTCACGAAAAACAGACTTGATTCTATAAGATGGATAAGATACACGAACCAAGAAGAGATATTCAGGACGACCAGAGATAACGTCACAACGACCTTCTCCGCCGAAACTGGTTTAATTGACCCTGCTGCAGAGCCAGGTATTCGTTTAGGAAGCCGAATCGCAACCCCTTCACGTGTTACTTAATGCAATGAGTGTCCATTCAAGTTTTTTATACAATGTTTCTTGAGTAGTTTTGGACGAAATTTTGCTTACATCAATAAGTTTGATGCTTCTCGTCGCATATATATGTGGGATGGGGTGAAATGGCATGAATGGAGATTGGGGCAGCGACAATGGAGCCACGACGGAAGTCACCAAGATCATTTCCACGAATCCTCCGGGGAGGGGGGGGGTAGAACTTCAGCGATGATTCCCCATCCCGCGATTAGAGGGAGCGATTCGAATCTGTGCAGAGGAACAGGGGGGAGTGGGCGTGGCGGAAGGGGTGGGCGGGGTCCCGCACTCCGCCGCTGATTGGGCCACGTCCATCGAGCATTCAGCAGGGAGACACTGCTGCGCTATTATTCAAATTTCCTCTTCGCAATTACGGTCCTTCGCGGAGAGCTCGTCGGCTCAGAATCAACCGCACCTCTCTTGCCTCTTCTCCTCTCCCGGGGAAGCAAGCCCGTGCACGGAAGGACGACTGGGGGAGGGGACAAATCCTCCAGATACGTGACAGGAATACGTGTCGCCGGGGGTGGGAGGGGTTCGGCCTCCCCGAGGTGGGGCGCGGAGGATTCGGGGGGCAGAAGAGAAAGCTGACGAAGCAAATCCAGTGCAAATAAAGGAATTGCGTCGCGCTTGAATAAGGATAAAATGAAAGTCGTAAGACGTTAGAAAGATTACGGATATTTAATTAACAAGGAAAATTTTAAAAAGAATACTATATATTGCGCTGTAAAACCTCATTTTGAATGCCACTCAAGCAGTTGAGGCTCTGCACAGTAGATTCTACTTTTTCAACTGAACAAGGTCTACAGCAAAAAAGCTGACAGTATCTTTAAGATTTCGGAGTAATAAGAAATCTCATATTAGTGGTTAACCTGGGATGACAGATATCGTAAAAACGAAGGTTATATGAAGGCACGACCGAAGTATTAAGATAATAACAAATGAGTATATAGGTAATAACAAATGTTTAACACAAGGCGTGCTCCACGTTGCCTGCTGCACATTGATAGGCGAGACCGCAAAGTGAAGAAAGAAATTGAGACAAGCAATTACAGTGATATAAGAATTGTTTTTTTCGCTCACAATTCGTGACTTCAACTACATTACACATGATGCAACTGACATCTGCGAAGATCCCGAAATTACTACTATGGGGAATGCAACTGATAACAGGTCAGGTACTCTAATCGGTAGTCACCGTTGTGGCTTCTATCACGGTAAAAAAATCATCCATACTAGATATTGCGAGGAACATTCGACTCATAACACCTCAGATTTTTTTCACGGAATTTGAAAAAGAAAAATGCGGTCTATTTTTAAAATAAGCGGGCACTTTTTGTTAATGCGTGAAAAAGAAGACGGGTACTATAAGGCTCACAAAACTCTGAAGGGGGAGCGGCAAGAGTGAGGACTGTTTCTGATACTTAAACGGCGACGTATTCATTAATAGATCAGCGTGTATTCATTCGTATTCAAAATTTTCGTGTTGAGGCACCAATTTAAGTCAATCGCCAGTTGAACGAGACATGTGGTGATGGTGTTTGGTGGACGTGTTTGATGCGCGTTCGTCAGTGCGACAGTTAAAAGAAGCCAGAACGCAGATATTGTGTTTTGGAGGATCGCCGAATGAGTGTTGAACACATCGCTTCCAAAGCTAGTATTTCCGAGGGCTCAATTCTGAATGACGACCTGAAAATACGATAAGTGTCATAATGTGGGTGCCACGAATGCCGACGGACGACCATAAGGCTGCGCGCGTGTATTTGTGCCAGACAAGGTCGACGCGTGATGGCGGCATGAATGGAACTTTATTTTCATCGATATTCAATCAATTCTCACGCTTTCTACTAACCTGACCTGGCTCCTAGCGAATTTTGGCTGTTTCCAACGATAGAAGACACTCTCCGTGGGCGCACATTCATCAATCGTACCTCTATTGCATCAGCGATTTTCCAGTGGTCCAAAACCACTCCAAAAGAATCTTCCGCAGCGTTCATGGAATCATGGCGTCGACGTTGTTGTGAAAAATGTGTACGGATGCAGAGAGATGTGACACAAGTTTCACAGTTTTTGGGTGACTAAGTTAGCGAGATAAAAATAGGAGGTGTTATAACTTCAAAGCACCTCATATTTTGTGGAGAGTATCCATATGACCCTCCGGTAACCATACGACATAACTGATGGTATTCGGCGTAACTTTGTGAAATCGATTCATATTGGAAATGAAAAGATGATAACTTTGTAATTTCACAGAAATTTACTACGATACGAACCGGGTTTCGACGTCCAACGTCATCTTCAGGCCTGAAGATGACGTTGGACGTCGAAACTCGGGTCGTCTCCTAATAAATTTCTGTGAAATTACAAAATTATCATCTTTTCATCACCCTACGACATTATTGAGCGCTAAGATGTTCTTCAGGGTAAGTTTATCCCTGGGTTCAATAAATGGTGATCCTGGGAAGGGATTTCGTGTCCTGGACAGTGTACATTATTCAAACAAAATATGGGATATGGTTTTATTCAATTCCTCGCACCATCTGCACCTTGGAGAATCCTCGATCCCCGGAAGATATCTCTTCACTCGCCGGTTGATACTCCCACTCCCTCTTAGATAGCTGTTGCCAAGAGATAGAAAATGTTTGGCATAGTTTGGCCTAGGCCCAGGAATATGGGCTTTGACCTGCTCGAAATCTGGCGTAGTGTGTCAAATCTCAGACCGTGGGCTGTAACCAATGCACCGATCTCTCATATTCCGGTTGAAGACATAATGAGTTGAATTGGCTCAGACCCAATCGGATCTTGTCTAGTTCCTTCTTTTGTAGCTCATTACCATCTTATTTCCAGTTATACCTTTATGTTCTGGTAAACAGAAAAGTTCTAATTTCGTTCGTCTTTTTATACCGCTGAGACACACTCGTCACAATAGGAGAAGACGTGGTTTACAGCACGGAGAGCTAAGGCCTTTCAATGCTGTTTGACTATTCGAGCATCTATCTGTCTTGGTCTGCGGTCTTGGCCAGTCTCTTTATTTGCATGTGCACTTCCAAAGATTACATAATTCTCAGTCTGATACACGGTCACTTACCTTTCCAACGGGGCGAAGTCCATTTAACAGGGCTCGATACAGTACACCCCAGTGCTCGCCTCATCATTAATTTTTGAGACATCATTATACCAATCAATGTTCTCCTCCTCCTCCATTTGTTTGTGCTTCATCTCTATCGAGCTACTGTTCACACGTGGGATAATAATTTTTGAAGGAGCAATCAAAATAACATAAGAAAGAAGCATAGCATGAGAGAGGTAGGAATATCTCAAACTATGAGTTTAGAAAGTGGCAAACAAAGCAATAGGAATGGTAGATCCATAAATTATTGAAAGGGCAAGGAAGACATACATTAGAGCAGATATATTTATAAAGTAAGAAGAGGGAATGAAATAAGAAAACGTGAGCAGAGAAACAGCGATGAGATAAACAAACTGAAGCAAGAAGATAAAGAGTAAAGAAAACTTGGTGGAAAGAGCAGGTTGTGGATGTGGTTAACGTACAGATACTGCGTGAAATGGGTTCTCTTGACTGAAGGGATAAAGATCTAATAATAGAGGAAATTTATCTTGCATTCCAAATGATACCACGGGTTAAATGTTGTAATGCAGACATTTCAAAGTGTAAAAATCGTTCGCCTTGTCCGAAATCTCGGTAGAGGCGAATGATTTTTACACTTTGAAACTGTTACATTTTAATTTATATTAGCGGATGGCTCTTTCGAAATTTGCTGTCGCGCCATCTCCGAAATTCTCGTGGCGAATCAGGCAATGTCGGTGGAATTCCACCAGAGTCTCTTATGGTTAGATATGACGATTCCGAGCGAACCCTTAGAGGGACTTATCGAGTTACTGCACTTCATAGATCAGACAGGGAGGAGACATTTTATAAGCTGTTGCCCTCTGTTGAAACACCAAAAATACAAACGTTAACAGCATAATGTATGTGGAAACCTATGTGGCATAGAATGACATAATAGACGCTAGAACATATAATTTCATGGTGGATCTCGTATCTAATTGTCCTCAACGGAAAACAGGACAAAAAGAAAACACAGCCCGTTTACATTGAGAAAAGGCCTTCATACTTGAGAAAAAGCTGGCTTAATTTACATAAAGACATCGCAAAGAGGAACGGAGAGTCCGGATGGGCAGTGTTAGGAAGAGGTGTAAGGCAGGGTTGCCCATTGTCACCGGCGCTGTTCAACGTATATGTAGAGGAAATGATTAAAGAGGCATGGGAAGAACTGGAGGTAGGAATGAAAGTCGGAGGGGAATTCGTAAAATCGGTTAGGTTTGCTGATGACCAAGCATTAGTTGCTCAGTCAGCCAAGGGGTTGCAAGCATTGCTGAGTGAATTGGAGGTTCAGTGCGATAAATATGGGATGAGAATCAATATTAGTAAAACAAAGGTCATGCGATTTCCCAGAAAGAAAAAGGCTAAGGTAAACAGGCTAAAGTAAACAGTAAAGGCTAAGGGAGTTGATGACGGGGACGTTGAGTAGGGAGGTTAAGAAAAGACTCGTAAAAACTCTGATATGGAGCGTAGTTATGTGCGGCGCGGAAACGTGGTCACTGAAGCAGGAGGATAGACGTAGATTGGAGGCTTTTGAAATGGGGTGTGGAGAAGAATGGAGAAGGTGAAATGGACCGAAAGGAAAACAAATGAGGAAGTACTGGAGATGGTGGGTGAGGAGAGGGGTTTGTCGAGAGAAATCCTATGGAGGCAGGAAAAATGGATGAAAGGCGAATTGAGCGGTAGGGGAATGTTGAAGAAGGTAATAGAGGGGAGAATGTTGGGCAAGCGAGGAAAGGGCAGGAACAGGATAGGGATGTTGGACGGGATGAAGGGAGGAAAGAAGTACACAGAGATGAAGAGGGGCCTGATATAGATTAGGTTTCTGGATTGGGTTTTGTTTGGAGTTACAAAGTGTTTATTTGATAGTTGTGTCCATCCAAAAACCTACCTTAACCGGTAGATTACCTAATAATAATCGCAAAGATATCTTATATATTATATATATATATTCACTTTCCCGGAAAAGCCAAGAACGTGCACAATGAAACTCACCACATAGTCACAGCAAACACAGAAGCCAAAACACACAAAAGAGGGACTCACTAGTTCTCGAATTTTCGATGGTGGAACCACCTTTCTCAAGAGGAATTAGGAACAGAACTGAGGCAGAGGAGAGCCCGAAAGCAGTGGTAGGAAGGAGAAGGGGGAAAATGGGGGAAAAAAGAGGGGAAAAGAAAGGAAAAGAGGGGAAAAAGGGGGGGAAAGGCATTCAAGGCGAGGGGTTTGGAGGGGTAGTGTATGGCGCGGGAATTTTAAAAAAAGGTGGGGATGATATGGAAGTTGTTGGGGGCGGAGGGGGATGAAATTATATGCATAAAGGGGGCAATTAATGTCTAATATTAATACCTGGGCGATTCCAGGAATCCAAGAGCCAGATGAAACCTAGCTCTAATGTTTTGAGTTTCAGTGGAGGGTCTGAGTGTGGGAGGGATGCTAAGATGGATACTTTAAAACATTGGTGTAAGGCAGTGTTGTGTTCGGAGGCATGTTTGGGGATTGAGAGCATACCAATAAGGGAGGAATTGTTGCATGAGGCTCGATGATTATTGATTCTAATATAAAGGGGTGTGGTACACTGTCCAATGTAAACGGCAGGGCAAAGTTGCACTTGATTTCTTTGTTTCGTGTGTGCATATATATATATGTTTGGTTTCTGTGTTTGCTGTATATATATATATATATATATATATATATATATATATATATATATATATATATATATATATATATAAAACTTTTGGACGGCACAATAGAACACAGAATAAAACAGATAACACGTAAAAGGACACTCACACTGTAGATGATTTAAGCTTTCGGCCTACTCCGAGGCCGAGGCCTACAGACTGACCTGAAGAAGGCCTCGGAGTAGGCCGAAAGCTTAAATAATCTACAGTGTGAGTGTCCTTTTACGTGTTATCTGTTTTATTCTGTGTTCTATTGTGCCGTCCAAAAGTTATATATGTATATATATATGTATGTATGTATACATATATAAAACTTCTAAAGTTCGTCCAAAAGTTTTATATGTATATATATATATATATATATATATATATATATATATGAGACTCACTAAATAGTCATAGCAAACACAGAAACCAAAACACACAAAAGAGGGACTCACTAGTTCTCGAATTTTCGGTGATGCAACCACCTTTCTCAAGAGGAATTAGGAACAGAACTTCTGTTCCTAATTCCTCTTGAGAAAGGTGGTTGCACCACCGAAAATTCGAGAACTAGTGAGTCCCTCTTTTGTGTGTTTTGGTTTCTGTGTTTGCTGTGACTATTGAGTGAGTTTCATTGTGCACGTTCGTGGCTTTTCCGGGAAAGTGAATATATATATATATATATATATATATATATATATATATATATATATATATATAAATGTCGTTAAATGTGGTTACATATAACTACATTTGACGACATTTAGATTAATAAAATATTTTGAGATTAGCATATCATCATCGGAATTTTAACCCAAAGATGGAATTATTGCATCCCACCATTTTGTTCAAATCAATATTCATTTCCTCACACCCTGATATATTTCTCTTTGATGCCCTTCATAAGGTATATTCATGGGTGTATTTGCACGTGTGTGATAGTAAGCATGCGTGAAAGTGATAAAGGTTTTCGCATAATTACATTTTATTGATTTATTTGATGATATTTGTTGCAATTAGGCAATTGTCCTGGTGGCAACGGTCACATAACATACAAACAATATTTTAATAGTTATGCTGTACAATAGTACAATTAGACAGTTACAATAGTATACAAATAATTGATTATTGGTTTATCACCCAGTTGCTGCTTTACCCTTATTCTTAAAGCTCCTAAAATTGGAAGGAAAGGGCTCAAACAAACCTCCAGGTACCTAGTTCCATTCAACAATAGTTCTGTTTAAGAAAGAATATTTTTCTTATTTGTCATTCAAGTTCTTGTTTTTATTTTAAAACTGCGGTTGTTTTTTCCTTAAAGTATGGTTTTTCTATCTCTTTCCATAAATCTTCCCACGCTTCGTCATTTTTAAAAATTCTGTGCATCGCGCCTAACCTACTTCTTTTTCTTCTATTTTTTCAAATACATCTACATCTACATAAATACCCTGCGACCCACCAAAAAGGTGTGTGGCAGAGGTTATAGCACCATGAGGGAAGGGTAAGGGTTGAGGGGGTTGGGGTTAGGTGAGAAAAGGTGGGGGGAACCTGTAAGAAAAAAAAATTTCCATACATACATATATATAAATAAATATATATTTTCATACATACATACACATATATACTACCTTGAACAAAAAGTTCCCGGAATAACCACCATGTGGCGCTCCCATCGTTCCGATTTGAGTTCTGTTTTTTTGTTAAATTGGTACATCTGTTGTTGATATTCCCTTTAAATCTTAGTGTCATAACTTGGCATTTGCAAAAGTTACGTAGCCAAGAGTACATCTATCTCTGTGTGTGTTGGCGATTTTTTACAATTGCAGAAATGGATTTAAATTTGCAACAACGAACTTGTATTAAATTTTGCGTAAAAAACGGATTTAGTGGCGCACGGACGTTGGAAATGTTGGAAAAGTGTTTCGGCAACGATTCTCTAAAAAAAAACGGTCGTTTACCAGTGGCACGAGCGGTTCAGAAGTGGTCGTGAGTCAATCGAAGATGATGAACGCAGTGGCAGACCATCGACATCGAAAGTCGGTGAAAAAATTGATAAAGTAAAAGAAATGTTGGTCAATAACCGCAAATTAACCATCAGAGAAATAGCGGAGGACTTGAACATTGCCTATGGATCCGCCCAAGACATTGTGGTTAATGATTTGGGTTTCCGTCGTGTAGCAGCAAAGTTGGTGCCAAAAGACCTCAATTTCATGCAAAAAAGAGACCGTGTTGACGTCGCAAAAGACATGATTTGCGAGGCTGAATCCGATCCCACATTCATCAAAAGGATCATTACTGGAGACGAGACGTGGGTTTATGAGTACGACACGCAATCCAGACATCAGGCAAGTGAATGGCGTTCACCAAATGAGCCGAGACCAAAAAAACCACGTCGTTTTCAGTCAAAAAAGAAGGCAATGCTGAAGGTTTTCGTGGATTACAACGGTGTAGTGCATCATGAATTTTTGCCAGAAGGCCAGACAGTAAACAATGAGTATTATTTGGGCGTTATGAGACGTTTGCGTGAAGCAATTCGCCGAAAGAGACCAGAAATTCGCCGAAAGAGACCAGAAATTCGCCGAAAGAGACCAGAGACCGTCGCACAGTGCTATCATTATTCGTAATTTTTTGACGAAAAATGCAACAAATACCATCCATCAGCCACCGAATTCACCTGATTTGGCTCCCTGTGACTTCTTTCTGTTCAATCGAGTTAAAAAACCATTACGGGGAACGCGTTTTATCAGCCGAGAGGAAGTAATGGAAAAATCGCAGGAAGATGGACATACCGAAAACCGAATATAAAAAATGTTTCGAGGATTGGATCAAGCGCTGGCATAAGTGTGTTGCAGTCGATGGGGATTACTTTGAAGGGGACAATATAGATGTAGATGAATAAACTTGTATTTTTAATTTTCTGAATAGATTCCGGGCACTTTTTGATCAAGGTAGTATCCTCGCGCAGTCCCTAACCTGTACGTTAATACTTATTGTAATGAACTAAGTCCTGGGGAATTTTGGCTACAAGCATTCAGGTCCCTTATCGGTCTTTAAAAAAATGACATTTTTAACCTGTCAGTCTTGCAGTCTATCTCTCTAGTCTTATACTATTCGTGATCCCTTCGACCGTAATACGTTGGGGTTCGTATTATATCCTTGATGTCATCGGAAAAGGGCCCATCTTTAAATGTTTTTAATAAGTTTAACCTATATTGGATACGCCGCTGTGTAAGAGAATCCCAACCTCAATTGTCTAGCAAAGTGGATACGCTGCTGAGTTGGTCATAACAATGTTTGACAAATCTAGCCCCCCTCCGCTGAACTCGATCTAATTCCGAAACCAAATTCATACAATGAGGAATCCATATACTAGCAGCATACTCTAGGTGGGGCCTGACCAAGGCAAGGAAACATCGTTCTTTCAACTTTTCGTCGCATTTACCTAGCACTCGTTTCACAAATCCCAATTTTTATTAGCACGACCGCATATTTCTCGTATGTGTTTTCCCCAGGACAGATCGTGAGTAATTTTTACACCCAAGTTTTTAAAGGAATCTACCCTCGCGAAAACAGTAATTCCCTTGGAGGGAGGGAATTACTCTTTTCCCAAAAATGTATTACTACGCATTTTTAAAAATTTAATTCCAATTGCCATGTATCGCACCAATTTTGAATTGCATCTAGGTCGTTGGCTAACACGACTCTGTCTTTGTGACTTCGAATGTCCGCATAAATTACTGCATCATCGGCGAAAAGACGGAGCATGCTGCTTACTACGGTACTGAGGTCATTTATGCAAATAAGGAATAGGAGGGGACCTATGACACTTCCTTGTGGTACACCCGACGTGACCTTGACAGTATCGGATGATACACCGTCCAGGCCTACTGTTTGGACACGATCACTTAAGAACTGTTTAATCCAGTAAATAATACTCTCGTGTATTCCATAAGTTTCCAATTTTTAAGGGGCAATTTCAGCCGACAGTTCTTTATACACGCGTGTCGGTATCTCATCAGGTCCCGGAGATTTGTTGGGGTGTATGTTTTTAAGGAGTAATTATATTCCGCGGGTGGAAATATTGATTGCTTCCATTGACTGCTGAAATGTTTTCGGAAGGTTCTCGGGTGTATTTTGTGAGGATATGTTGAAAATACTCTGGAAGAATGAGTTTAATAGGTTGGCTTTATCTAAACTACTCGTTACTTTATCCCCATTTTCGTTATTCAATGAGTTCACGGTGGACTTTTTTCCCTGCACTTCCCTGACGTAGGACCAAAACATCATTGGGTTATCGTTGAAATGTTCGCCTAATTTTTTCCTTTTGAATTCCGCTAGCGCCTTCCGGAAGGCCTTCTTGGCAGTGGACATAGATGCTTTGTAGTTCTGAAAGGTTTCGTTGATTTTATCAGGGAAGGAATCTTTAACCACATTTTTCATTCTGGCATGGCACACCCTTTGCCGCCTAAGAGAGTTCCGTACTTCAGAGTTGTACCAACGGGGTTCCTTATTCTCTTTTATATATTTACTAGGTATAAACCTCTGTATTGCTGAGCGTGTTATCGTAAGAAAATTATTCCAAGTATCCTCGACACCACTACTACTACGAGGCGTATTCTGAAAGTAAGTACCGCTTGCTTATATTTAAATATTGGCGCTTCAGAACACAGTTTTGCTGCAACGCCATCTACTGATTCATTGAGAAGCTATAGCAGCATTCGTTTTGTTTCAGAAGTCGTTTGCTTGTCCGTGCATGCAAACAACAATGTCCGCGACAATCGTTGATCCCGCCAGCTGTGAAGTGCGTTCTGTCATACGATTCTTGTATGTAAAAGGATTGTCGGCTGCTGAAATTCATCGGGAATTATGCCTAGTTTATAAACCTACAGTTATGAGTGAAGGAAAGGTTAGACAATGGTGCTGTGATTTTAAAAATGGACGAACAAATGTCCATGACGAAGAGCGAAGTGGTAAGCCCAGTATTTTGACCGATGAAATTGTTTCGCAAGTGGAACAAAAACTGCGATGTGATCGTCGATTGACAATTAATGGCCTGACTGAACAATTTCCTCAACTTGGACGCACTACTGTCTACAATATTGTTACGGAAAACCTCGGATACCACACATTGCGTGCAAGGTGGGTACCGAAAATGCTCACCGACCACCACAAAGAGCAAAGAATGTCCAGTGGACGGGAGTTTTTGGGTCGTTGGGAACTCTTTAAACCACCCACCGTACAGTCCTGACCTTACACCCAGCGACTACTTCCTCTTCTTGCACTTGAAACAGTGGTTCGGTGGACAACGTTTCGAAACCGAAGAGGAACTCAAGAATGGCGTCGTCGATTGGTTCAACCCTCAGGCGGCGAGTTTCTATGCAGAGGGGTTAAAGAAGCTGGTGCAGCGGTACAAAAAATGCTTAGAAGTGAACGGCAATTTTCTAGATAAGTGAAGTGGGTTTGTAACTAACTAAAAGTGCAATAAAATGTGTTTCATATTAGTATATTTTTTCCTGTGACCAAACGGGCCTTACTTTATGATCACCTCTCGTAGTTTTGCTTAATTCGTCAAATATAAAAAAATAATGTTTTAATTCACATTTGATGCCATCATAGTCAGCCTTATTGAACAAATATACCTTTCTCTTTGGTTTGTTAACTTTATTTACGCTTAGAGAAAATTTAGCGTGTACAGCCCTATGATCACTGATTCCGTCAACAACTTCTATATTTAAGACCTTTTCGGGTATATTTGTGGCTAACAGATCAAGAATGTTCTTTCCCCTTGTTGGTGAAGTGACTAATTGATGTACGGAATTCGAGGTGAACGCAAATAAGAGGGACTCGCATAGATCCTTGTCTTTACCTCCATTTACAAAACTGTACGAATCGCAATCTATTGTGGGAATATTAAAATTGCCTCCAATAATTAATTAGGCTATGCTCACTGTTGTGGGATGTAAAGCTTTGTATATGTTTTTCTAGGTCGGGTATTGAGTTAATGCTAACGTGGGGTGGTCTATAATACGCACAGATATATATTCTTTTCGATCTGGGTGTTTTCACTGAGCACCATACACTTTCTATACAGCTATCAGGAAATAATTCGGCTCTACTGACATGAGAGTTATTAACCGCAATAAACACTCCTCCTCCGGCTCTATTTTTTCTGTAGTTTCTATAAACTATGAAGGACTTGGGAAATATTTCGCCATCTTCGATGTCATCTGTTAATTAACTTTCAGTTCCTATAATGATTTCCAACTCTGTGCTATGAATGAGATGGTGGAATTCCGGTATTTTATTTTTTAAACTTCGGCAGTTAACTACTACTACGGAAATTATATCCTCGTCTAAAACCTTCTTTGCGGTCTGCTTTCTGGGGATGTTATTTAATCTCTTTGATGTCTTAGTATTCGATCGGTCTATATTCTGATTAGTAATTCAAATTTCCCATTTCCCACTTTCCCATTTCAATGCATACAACATACCCGTGACACTCTCTGTTATTTTGTACTTTCCGGGTACATATCTTGCTGCCTTTCTTTGAACTTTTTCTATCTTTTTAGTTTGTTCCTCTTCATATGGATCCCATACTATGGACGCGTATTCTAGGATAGATCTCACCACTACCTTATATACTATATACTTTTTCTTTAGTGGCTACGCTGCTTCCTTTTAAGTTCCGCATATCCCAATTAAGTACTTTAAATGCCTTCCGCGACACATTATCGGCTTGGACTCCCCACCCAAGATCCCCAGTTAAGTAAATGCCTAAATATTTGCAATGACTGCTACATGGAATTCTTTCTTCAAAGAGGGTGTAAATATCCTGTTGTGAATTATTTTTATTTTGAAAATGTATACGCTTACTTTTACTGACATTAATGCCCATATTATTATCTGTAACCCAGTCACCTAGGCGATTGATGTCATTTTGTAGTATTACTCGGTCATTTACATGCTCTACCCGTCTGTTTTTAATGCAATCATCAGCAAAGAGTCTTATTTGGGAATTGATATTGTTTGGTAGATCGTTTACATAAACCAAAAAGAGCAATGGCCCCAGAACACTGCCCTGTGGAACCCCTGCTATAACGTTCGCCTCTTTTGAAAATGCATCCCCTATTTTTACTTTTTGAGTTCTACCTGTAAGAAAATATGTAGATTTGCATGAATTTGTTGCTTTTTCGTGTCGTTTTTTCCCTTTTACAGATGGTGACCTAACACCTCTCGTCACATGCCCTAACGGTGGCTTGCGAAGCATTATATAGATGTAATGTGTCATCTGTGCATTTTGGTCTTTCCCTTCAATTTTCCCTACTATTATATTTATAACCAATCTATTGTGTCCCTGGGTGTATCCAATCCATCTCTTTCTTCTTTGCGCAAGCCTTTCCCTATTTTCCTTCCCACATTAGTCTGCTCTTCCACCTATACACCTCCCATTCCTCACCCTGCCTCTATATTTAATCTTCAGATTTCTTCTCTTCAGCACCATGCTTCAAAGGGTTCCATTCTTCGCTGTTCCACTTTTCTAATGTTCCGCATCTCTGATCTGTATAATACCATGCTCAACACGAACGTTTTGGTCAAATGTTTCCTTTGTTGCAGCCCCAGGTTCTTTGAGTATAGTGATTGCCTCTTCTTCACGAACGCCTTCTTAGCTTGAGCTGCTCTTTGCTTGATGCCGGCCGAACTCGTTCCATTCCAAGTTACATTTCTGCTACTCTGGGAGATGAATCATCACAAACATCACGAATCACTTACTCTACTGTCACTCTGAATTGCCTGACTTCAACTTCTCTCCTCGGCGCATAAGAGCATTAGTTTTCTTTTTGCTGATGCCCATATTATATTCCCGTAGTCATTGATCCATAGCATTCAGACTTGCTTGCAGGTCCTCTCGCGTTTCTGGAACTAATTAATGATATGGCATCTTCACCAGAGTATGTTAATATATGTATTATGCATGAGTATGTTACATATGGAATACACGAAAGTATTATTAACTGGATTAAACAATTTTTAAGTGATCGTGTCCAAACAGTCGTCCTGGACGGTGTATCATCCGATACTGTCAAGGTCACGTCGGGGGTACCACAAGGAAGTGTCATAGGCCCCCTCCTTTTCCTTATTTACATAAATGACCTCAGTACCGTAGTTAATAGCAAGGTCCGTCTTTTCGCCGATGATGCAGTAATTTATGGGGACATCCGAAGTCACGAAGACAGAGTCGTGTTAGCCAACGACCTAGATGCAATTCAAAATTGGTGCGATACATGGCAATTGGAATTGAATTTTAAAAAATGCGTAGTAATACATTTTTGGGAAAAGAGTAATTCCCTCCCTTATAGTTACAAAGTGAAACAAACCAATATCGAGAGGGTAGATTCCTCTAAATACTTGGGTGTAACAATTACTCACGATCTGTCCTGGGGAAAACACATACGAGAAATATGCGGTCGTGCTAATAAAAAATTGGGATTTGTGAAAAGAGTGCTAGGTAAATGCGACGAAAAGGTGAAAGAACGATGTTTCCTTGCCTTGGTCAGGCCCCACCTAGAGTATGCTGCCAGTATATGGGATCCTCATAACATAAATTTGGTTTCGGAATTAGATCGAGTTCAGCGGAGGGGGGCTAGATTTGTCAAACATTGCTATGACCAACTCAGCAGCGTATCCACTTTGCTAGACAATTTAGGTTGGGATTCTCTTACACAGCGGCGTATCCAATATAGGTTAAACTTATTAAAAACATTTAAATATGGGCCCTTTTACGATGACATCAAGGATATAATACGAACCCCAACGTATTACGGTCGAAGGGATCACGAATATAAGACTAGAGAGATAGACTGCAAGACTGACAGGTTTAAAATGTCATTTTTTCCAAGAACGATAAGGGAACAGAATGCTCGTAGTCGAAATTCCCCAGGACTTCGTTCATTACAATAAGTATTAACGTACAGGTTAGGGACTTCGCGAGGATGTGTATACATGTGTGTATGTATGTATGTATATATATGTATGTGTGTATATATATATATATGTATATATTTTTTTTTCCTACAGGTTCCCCCCACCTTTCCTCACCTAACTCTCAACCCCCTCAACCCTTACCCTTCCCTCATGGTGCTACACCCCCTGCCACACACCTTTTTGGTGGCTCGCAGGGTACTTATGTAGATGTAGATGTATGTTATGTATTTTTTTCTTCACTCACCTTGCCTCCTGGGATGTCCAAGTCTTGTGCCTCTCTCATCTCCACTTCTAAAAACACGTTGATTGGTACTTGTGAGGTTTCATCCTTGTCCAATTGCTTATTTTTGCTTATATTTTCCTTTCGTTGTAATTTACATGGTTACTCTTTGATTCTTGCAGGTGATGGATTATTCTTCTGAGGCAGTCCATTAGAAATGCTTTCAGTATATTAAATACCTCGTTTCATTCAACGTCGTCGTAGGCCTTCTTCAATCCGACGTACGCCACACATAATGGCTTGCTGACGTGGATCATTTGTGTGGCCAGAACCTTCGAAGAGAGCCTTTTCTCTCATGCTCCTCCTTTTTTCCTGAGTCCGAATGGTTTTTTTGAAAAGATTTCTTCTAAATTTTTTCCTATGCTTCGGGTTATTATCCGAGTAAGTATTTAAGTTGTATAAGAGATCAGACTAAATGTTCTGCGTTCTTCACATTGATCAGTTCTTGGATTCTTCGCTATAGATATCGGTGGTAAATTAGAGGAAGAATTTAGTTTGCTAAGGTAACGATAAGGGACGTTTCCAAACGCTCAAGAAGGTGGACGTTCCACCGCCGTAAGGTGGGCACCCGGTCCTTGGGTTCACGCGTTTAGCAAGGGCGCCGCCGACTCCCGATTGCCTCCCAGTCTGCAGGATTTAACGAGTTATACGAGTCTAAAAACGTCCCGCTTTTCCAAACGTCGATCTTCAAATGTGGATTGGTTTCACCCCTTCAAGGCTGAAAGTGTGAAACTCGTTTTCCCGATCGGTCCCCATTCCAGGGCGGGCAAGGAGGAAGGGGGGTGGGAGGAGAAAGGGACAGGCAGGGGTCTCCGCCCCTCGCCCGCGTGCGCAGGATTTGCCCTCTCGTCCTCGACGAGGTGCCCGAAGGGGAATGACCAAAAAAGGAAATCCATCCCCCATTGCGGGAGAGTTCATCCTTATCATTTTATACTGACCACAAGATTTCGTAACTGAAATAAAGTGGGTTGGGGAGGAGAACCCAGCAAGAAGCGCCCCACCGAGGAAGGTGGCGGCGGCGGCGTGGGGGGGGCGTGGTTTGGCTTTATTTCTACGGTGACTTCCTGCTCGTACCCCACACACCTCAGACACACACACGGACGCGCGCTCTAAATCTCGCAACCCCCTCCTCGGCCCTTTGGGAACAATAACCAAAGCCGTGACTCGAGTTCGGAATTTTTGGCAGAGCTCCCTCTGCCTCCACCGCCCCGCCCCGCCCTCCACCCCATCCCAAGCGTGCAGCGGCGGTGCTACCTTTGGTGGAGCGTCTCGGGAAGCCGGGGGAGTTTTCTGAGGGTGTGGGGGGTTGAAGAGAGGGCGGGGGGACCTTCCACACTAAATATATCGATTGACAAGGACGCGATTCCCAACCTGTTCCATCCAACCCCTTCCTCGCTTCCCTTCCTCCTCGTATCATTTCCACCCCCTCTCCCTCCTCCTCCGCCGGCCGCCATACAACGCGCCAACTTTCGGTCAGATTCCAACCCCCAGTCGGAGTTGGCCTTATCACGTGTGTTTGCGGAGAAATATCTGAAAAGAATGAGGGGCAAGGAGCGCTTCACTCGTTCCTTCAACGCCACTTTCTGTCCCCAAAGAATGAGACGCCCTTGAGCGTGTTTTCGATTACGGCTTCCCCTTTTTGATAGTTTCGACACAGCAACTCGAAGATGCGTTGATAGTGAATAACGAATTTTTCATTATTCCGTTTCTGCAAAACACTAGTTTTGATTTTCTATTTTAGATGAGTTTGTTGAAATTATTACTTGAGTCTAAACATTGATAAATATTAACTAACAACTACCATTTGATGCAACACATATGAACTGAAGTATTATTATCACTCATAAGTTTAAACATTTAAATACATATTTCAATTAAATAATGTCAATTGCGAGACAATTGCTAACAACAAGAATTAACACAGAGTCAAATTTATTCTAAGATACCAAAATCACGAACTGAAAACAACGTCGGAAAGATCCAGGGCTTAACAGGAAACAGTATGCATGGAATTAAAAAAAATCGCCAATGAAACCTAAAATAATATAATAATTACATATTATTTTAAGAAATGTGTTAAAATTTTTAATGAGCTCACAAAATTATTATTGAGTTTTAGTAATCAAATAATTCGTTCAAAAACCAATCTAGAAACTATAAAACATTTCATGAAGAAATGTTAGCACGGAAAACGATTATGTAGATGGAATGCATATATTTATCGTATTTACTTATAATATCACTAATTATAAGTTGTTTATAACATTGAAAGCTCCATGGATAAAAGATGAACAATAAACACCGCCCAATTCTACTAAATCAGTGCAACTCAAATATTTTGATAAGGCGAACTGTTTTCATTCGTCGAAAGGTCGGAATTATATAGTTGACATTGTTATAATTATTATCAAAGTGTGAAATAAAAATAATTTTCTTCTTTAAATACAAAGTTGAAAGAGATTATACAAAACTACCGTATTTTTAGACCTGAGAGAGAAAGGCCTTTTTTAGGAAACTGAAATTTTTAGTCAAAATTCTCTAGCTAAGCTTAATAACTAAAAAAATTAAAAAAGTATCCCTATAAACTGCAAAGTAAGCCATAAATTTGAAGAAACCTTTTGCTCGACGAGCATAAATTAAGCCTGACTAAATTAGGTGTAAAATCTCTTTAAATATCCTGTTATGGAAGAGACGCTCGAAGTCAGAGCTAAGTAAAGAAAATATTGAATTATATAAGATCGATAAACATTATCTACATCATTTTCAGGAGAGTATTTTCATTAAGTATCGATTTAGTTTCAAATGGATTATTCCATTAGTATGTTACTTGCATTTCATGCAAGACTTTAATGAAATTTATAAGTTGATGATCCAACGAACGTAAGCGTTATAAAACTTGAAAGTAACACTGCATTCATGTTCAATACAAGGTGATGGAAAGATATGGGACACAGTTTTCTCGAGGGATGAAAGGTGAAGGGAGGAGAAATACGAAGACTATTTATCTACTCCAAAAACTTGATGGACACGTCCGAACCAATGGTACAATAAATGCTATTCTCAAACAATCCACAAACTTTGATGCTGGGGTGGCTACAGACCAGGGAGCAACGGAAAAAGGGAAATGACAGAATTCCATCGGGGTCGGTGGTAAAGTTAGAGAAACATCCTCATCCTTTGGGAAACTTCTAACCAAAAACCGATCGCCAACAAATGGTTTGAAACGGCCGGTGATGGAAGGAATTGGCATTCCTTATCCGTGTAGTAAAGCTGAAGAAAGAGAGGGTTTCCTTCAATTTATCTCAATAGTATCCTTATGCATTATCGTAAATAGACACTTTTATATCCATAAAATCTTCATCTCCATGCACCCCTCAGCCTCCCAGCGTCCCCTCCGCAATTTCTTCTTCCCGCCAATTAAGGCGGAACTCCATCTGTTGTCAGCTTTCATATCTTTCCATCAAGGAAACATCTTCCTCCTTTGTTAACCTGAGTACGAAACATATTCTCTTCATTCCCATCAGCTTCCAATTTTGAAAGGGAAATTTTGAAACATGTGTTTAAACTCTTGCCTCAAAGGTCAGGGCTCGGATTCACAGCAACGCGAATAACATTATTTACTATTCTTTGCTTTGCAATGGTTTATTACTATCATTTTACTTCCCTTTCAAAAATTAATCTTTATGTGATGCAGTTCTTCAATTAATTTTACTATTACTGGGTCTATTTCCCTCCAGATTATTGGCAAAACATGCAACTATCCAAGCCCTTGAAACTAGATGAAACTCGGTCACATAATTTTTATTCCGAGAGTAACCAGCAAAGCTCTGTGAAGTCATATTCGGTGTCATTAAAAACAATGAAAGCCAAGACGCTGGGGAAATTAAAAAATCTAAACAAATGAATGACTAGTGCCCTCTCCCGATAAGAATACACTCCCAAACCCTCATCAGAACTTTCCTCTGCAAAATTTCCACCACACACCCGCGAAATTATAAAAAAAACTAACCGAAACTGCTCAAACGTAAGATACACGCTATAATTTCATATAGAATACACTAAATCGCGAAATAAATGTACTCACCAAACAACGCCGCAACACAATCTGGGGCAAACAAACTCACCACCCTTTTTACACAAGACAACTTCTCCCTATGGAAACTAGAAGGTTGCCTACAAAAACACCAAAAAATAAACCCTCCCCTTGAAAGCAATTATAACACTTAACTCCACACCCGAAGAAAAAAACAGAAATGTTCCCTGAAATACTCAGAAATCGCTCCACAATTAATACGGCTCTCAATAAGCAAACCCTTGAAAACCTAATTAACTCCTCCGTCTCCTTTGGCTTCTACCCATCTGCTAACCCATCCTTTTTCTCATTGAACAACTTAAAATCAATTTTAAAAGATTTTCCAGAAAATACAGTCCCAGGACCCGATAATATCACTCCCAGAGCAATTAAGCTCTTCCCCTGCGAATTATTATCCATTTCCCTCGACATATTTAACGCTTTCATTTCCCTGATTATTTCTCCACCAAATGGAAACATTCGAAAATTATCCTCTTTCGCAGGCCCGGAATTAACCTTAGCGATCCAATAAATTATCTCCCCGTCTCGATAAGATGCAGCATTCTCCGAAATAATTGAAATAATTTTTGAAAACTGTAAAAATTAAATATATCACCCCACTTCAAATCTCATTCCAAGCCGGCTTTACACAAAAAAATCAGCCTACACCAAGTCAAAATACTCACAGGCAACATTCTACAGATCGCAGACATCAGACGCCAAACTTGCGTCGCTTTTTTGGACGTGGAAAAGGCATTCAAGGTTAGGCAAGACTTGTACATAAACTAGAGGGTAGACTGAAAATGTATGCACACATGCTAGGGGACCACAAACAAAATGACCTTCAGAAGCACTCCTGGTGGCGTGTGGAAGTAACATTTCCCCTCAACATGCATGCGTAGGTTTGAGGCTAGTTTCATTCACCCAGTGTATTTTGGGAAGCACAAGTATGGAGACGTGTTCTAGTACTATGTCAACGCGAGTTGAACAGCGTGCACTTATCGAATATTTAACTACTGAAAGAGTGACTCCCATTGAGATTCATCGTCGTTTAAAGGCTGTTTATTGTAAAGATGCTGTTGATAGGTCTACTGTAAATCGATGTGTAGTAAAATATCATGGTTGCGAGCCTGGAAAAGGAAAAATTGTTCATGAAACACGCAGCTGTTGTCACTATGTGCTCGTAATTGCACCAGACTTTCCACCTCACATACTAACTAACACGACCTCATCTTTTCTAAACGATAGAACAGTCACTACCACACTGGAAAACCCAATCCCACATCTTTCAAATCACCACAGGCGTACTGCAAGGAGCCGTGATTCCTCCCATTTTTTACAACATCTACATTTTTGACATTTCTATTACAAAGAAATCAGTAATTTACATTTTTTCAGGTGGCATGACCATCTCAAAATCACTCCTATGGCTTCGAATGTCAAATCAGCACTTTCCAGAACCACCTTTCTCTAATTGCACATCTGGACAGTTGATCGTAAAATTTTATTACATCCCTCCAAATGTATAGAAAATCTTTTTCAAAAAAATTACAAGTCAAAGCAAGCAGATCCCTCCATAAAGTTAACTAAAAATCAAATTACATTTAAAATATGTATAAAATTTTTAAATATATTTTTATTAAAACATGTGTACAATTAATAAAAACATCGATACAATTAATATTTCGTCCCCAATATTAAATAGTATCTCAGAAGTTTGACATTTGCATATTCTCTCTCTACAATTCAATAAAGCGAAAAATTACCATCAGTCTCTCTTAAAAAAACTGATCTCCACATATACGAGTATATCATGCGCCAACTGCTGCTCTATCACGGCCGCTTCTCTTTCAGTCGCCAAAAATTAGAAAACTTAAACAAAATGAAATAATTCGTAATTAATCTGCAGAATTGCCAGCAGGATCAATCGTGGCGATCAATTGCATGACGCGCTGGGCGTCAAACGTGCTCTTTAAACATCCAGTCGAGAAGATTCGATTCATACCCTCCTTTTCATTCCTCCGGAACCTAAATACAAACTTTCACAGAAATGCCATCCACCGCAATCAATTCTCTCCTCCTCATACAGCTTTTCCAAAAATGGGAAGATTTTCACAATCTATTGCCTCTTTATCTCAAACAATTAACTGATATAATATTCGTCACTATTTCAAATGACCATTTCCCGATCAAACTGATGCGGACCGCTGCCACCGAGACATCTTCCTCTCCCGAGAACCAACTGACTCCAATCACTTCGGCAGCCTCTTCCATTCCGCCCTCCTTATCCCTTCCTCTCCCTTTGCCTCTCATGTCCGAGAAACCACTGAAATCTTCACGAACTCCTTTCCCTCGCCTCAAAGCCACCAGCCCCTCCCTGACCACGCCCCCCTCCTCGTGAAGCAGCGGACCACGGCACGTAGCAAATGGATGCGACACCATGACCTGACTGATAAAAGACTGCGTCACTTTCTCGCATCTTAAGCTTGGGACGCTCCCCTTCGATGAAAATTCTCTTTTGTGTCTCTCTAACCACCTGACAAAGAATGATCGCACCAACCTTCCCCTCCGATATGATGAAAAGCAAAAATCCTGACGACAGAATTCCAGAAAACCATGACTAAAAGCTCGTACTGAGAAAGATCGGAAGGCGACGGGAAAGCGGGCGGAGGCCAGCAACCTCTGCTCCCCCCCCCCGCGCGTTCTCGCCAGACACGGATTCGGAAGTTCGCTCGGAAAGGAATTCCTCAATCCCAAGAAGGCAACGGGGCTCAAAGAGTGGTAAAACTTCAGAGTTCGCCTCGGCCGGCCTGATCTGTCTTCTCAGTGACTGCATCTCCTCCTGCTGCTTCCTAAAATCGTGGATAAGCTCCGCCTACTCCATAAACCCTTCTCTTCCTCTCAACCGGCGCCCTGATTCCCTCTCTCCAATATCTCCAAACTCTTCGAAAAAGTCATCATAAATAGTCCCAACCACTTTCTACAGACCAGCAACTCAACTAGCAGCCCTAAGCAGATTTTGTTCCGCGAAGGTCTCCCGACACATCTGCTAGCTTTTCGACTTTCAGAGTACATCTCCCAAGATTTCCGGCGACGTCAACACACAGCGGAGGTGCTGTTTGTAGCTAAGGTCTTCGACAAGGTAGGCCACGAAGGTCGCCTGCTAAAACCTTTTAGAGCGAAATTTCCTTGGTTACTTAAAGAAAGTTTTCCAGAGGCTCCTCTCGGCGCGCTCGTTCCAATCTTCCAAAAGATTCGCTGTCGTCCGAAAAACTGATAACTTGTGGCGTCACCCACGTTATTCCCTTTCCTCCTCAGTCAATGTACGTCAATGACATTCCTTCTTGTCCACGAACCCTCGCTTTCATGTTTGCCTACGACAAGGCACTCGCGGCGATATCCTGGAACGCCATGCCATATCCCGGGTTCAGAACCATCCTTCGCTCTTCGACGAGTGGTTCATCAAGTCGCAAGTCAACGATAAACGCCGAAAAAATCGTTGTCGTCGACTTTCACCAAAGACGGAGGGAGACACCCAGTCCAACATCCCTTCCCTTTAAATCCACCCCTGGTCCCATGATCTCCTCACACAAATTCATAGGGATACACTCCGATAAGTATGTGTTTGATGTGTGCCAGGGCCCTCCCCTCTCTCTCTCTCCGCCCCCTAATCGCGCGCTCACGCACATCACGCGGCGGAATCATATCACGCTCAAATCAAAGCGCACGTCCGTCACCGGCTGTTTTGCGGAGGCAAACATTTCAGCAATACACTATCCACACTCAGAAAACGAAATCAGAAACATTCCAATTTTAAGCACTGCGCCTCACGTTCCATTCACGACTCGTACCAATGACCATATATTCAAAACGCACACAACATTCCACGACTTTATCAAGGCTCAAGGTGGATGGACACCCTTAAAGGTCCCTTTCACGAAATACGCTAGCAGAAAAAATACGGTTTTACTATGTATAAAAAAACGCTTGATGAAATACAGACTTTCAAAAGAAATTTCATTTCGCTAACCACTCCAAATTCGATTATATGGTTTTTCTTATCTCTTTTCACTTAAGTTTGAACTTCTAACTAAAAAATGTGAATGCTGTTCAAATTGCGTCGTATAACAGGGCCAATGTCTCAGCCAAAGATACATAGATAAAATAGGGGAAGAATGTATCTAGAAATAAACTAAATAAATTAATCAAACAAAAATGATAATAAATAAATAGAAAACCAAAAATAAATAAATATTAATAAAAACAGAAGAAAATAAAAGGAATCCTCAGAGAGGCGCTCAAAATGATTCGTATGTAGTTCCTTTATCGCATATACTTTATTTTAATCCAATGCATGTTATGTTTGGACGTAGTTTCGTCCAAGGGGATGAGTATGAACGAATGAGATTGAGTAGTTTTTAGCTAATAAGTGCATTCAACACTTTTGGCGTTGGATTTACCCTTCGCCCCCACTAATAGCTTGAAATTCTATTTTTTCTTCACTTACACTAGAAAAGTACACTGTCCATTGCTCTTTTTCGCCATCTTCTCCTCGGACACTTCCGTTTAATTCCACTTAAAAGATTGAAAACCGTCACGTAGGAGTTGTGCCTCACCACCAAACCATTAAAGGCTGGCCTGACAGTCACCGACATCTTGCCCTGAAGATGATCCCCGAGTTCAGCATCCAAATGCTGGCCAAAGTAAAGACTCTCGCCCGGTAAAAGAGCCACAGTAGGAATTTCTACACGCAATACGCCGGGAAAGCACCATTCTTACTGTAATCAACTAGTCTGCATGAGCTATTAAACTTGTTTTATTTTTAAAAACGCTTTCTATTTAGCAGAAGGCTTGTAACAGAAGAGAATAAATCAACTTTACGAGGGTAGTCCCAGAAGTACCCATCCAGGCCTAGAGATGACGGTAGTTGTTTGAAAAATATCACTGTATAAGAAACTGTGCAATTTATAAAGAGTATGTTTCAAGTGTGAAGACGCCATGTTGTTCAGTATTTATTTGTCCTCCATCAATAGTGAACGTCATCAGTGAATTTGTGAAAATAAAGAAAATTGGTCATCGTTATGTGATACAATACTTTTATTTGAAAGGCCTCAGCACAACCAATATAAAAGCTGAACTGGATTCTACTCTGGGTGAGAAGGCGCCCCGATACACGCCACTCCACGGACCAATCACACGACACCTGAGTGGGCGGAGAAGCGTATAAATACGGGAGAAAAAGACCTCGCCGCAAGCCGAGAAGACTTCAATCTGCGGGAAACCAGGAAGAGCCGCGAGAAACCGGAGACATTACCAGTGAGAGTGCCGTAGTGACTCAGTAAAAGTGCCACAGTGATAAGTGACCTGGACGACAAGGACAAATATTTTGTGTTTACTGTTGACTGTTCTAATGTTGCTCCCTTCTGTTTTTCTGTGTCGGTGGTCTGGCGGAGGTTTTGCGGGTTTCCCTCCGCCCGTGGGCAAATGCCAGGCCAATACCGCTCCCGAAGAAAAGATTTTTTATTTCCGCCATCGCCTCCATTGTAATCTGTCATGTCTGTTGTTTTCCACCCCGAAGAGGAGCTTATCCTAAAACGGGGTTTCCGTATTTTTTGTATTCACTTCTGTATCATGTATTGCCATTTTTTATGTATCATTCTGTACGGAAATAAAAACATTTAAAACGAAACGAATCGCAACGGCATTCAGAAGCCCTGATGACGATGACCGAGTCGGACATCGAAACGTCGACCGAGATGGACGATATAACCCGGTGGAGGACCCGAGAAGAATTTACGCAGCTGATACGCCGGGAAAAACACCAAATCTTTTACGATGCTTACCATGTTTGGTTTGTGGACTGTAACAATTTATGCCTTTTTGATGCGGTTTTTTTCTTTCTAAATTACGGGTGGTGCCCTAACACCCCCCGCCACGCACCCTTGCGGCGGCTTGCAGGGTATTAAGTAGATGTAGATGTTTGTCCAACGATGGAATAATATCCACTCACCTCGTCACAGATAAGAAGTGACCTTGATCTGGGGCAAAGCCGTGTGGAAACCGAATGATTACAGGGACAATTGATACACATGCCTTCTTCCCACCTGGGAATAAGGTTAGGATACTCTATGGATATCCTCGGGGTGCAAAATTTCCCCTATAGATGGAGGACCCACAATAAAAATGACAAATAGCCAAAATTTCAGTAGGCAATGGAGATCTACTGGAAAAAAGATCAATCGTGATATTTCAACGCAGCCAAGAGTCACGGCCGGAATTCGTGACACTGATAATGGCATTCGGAAACATCAGAAGAGTTAGCACTGACAAGGTCGTCATGCAGTCAGACATCAATGTGAGCAAAAAAAGGTACGTTGAACGAGTGCTCGGGTCGGGAAAATGAAATAAAATATATGAAGAAATGAAAAAAGCAGTGATGAACATTCTCGGTTTAAGTGAAACTTGATGAGTGGAAAAAGGTGACATCCTATCGGAAGATTTTAGTCTCATCGTGTTAGAGAAAAAGCCTGCCGAAGTGGAGTAGATTTGATACAACGAAGCGAGTGGATGACCAGAGTCCAAAATAGTACAAGCCATGACAATTAATAATATTCTTAAAATATCATTAAATGCAAAAACAATTAGATAAATAAATAATGCAAGTATACCTCCCGACCTCCAACAGTGTGGAGAAAGGAATAAACTACATGTACAAACAAATAATTAACACTTTAAAAATTTGAGTAAATTACTGTAAATCTCATCATGATGGGAGATTAATCTGCTAACTGATAACTGTTTACACGATTGTTGGATGGGGAACTTTAAATTAGGTCATACAAACGAAAGTGAAAAAAACATGAAAAAATGAGGGAAAATGAATGGTAATTATCACAGAACACTTTTTAAAGTTGCTCATCAAAAAGGCCAAATTTGGAAAGCCCTCGGAGTCATCGAAAGATACCAAATTAATTATACTTACTCTGATGAACTTCAAGTATCTAATGTAATCAAGACGTAGCTATCCCGAACTTGAATGTAATAGTGACGAAACTCGCATATTTGAAATAGCTTGTTTCAGAATTAAACTAAAGAACTAAATATAAACAAACCAAAGTCATTAATACTTAGAAAATCTAAAAAAATGAGGATTGAGGCAGGTGAGGATTTCATGCCAGGAATAGACACTCTAGCATGTGTATGTAAGATGTAAAAAAATGAATGCATATAATTGTAAAGCAGCGGAAAACAACCAAGACGAAGACAACTAGTGCCAAGGAAACCGCGGATGACGGAAGAAATGCTCAATTTGATATAATATTGAAATAAAATTAAAGGACGATACTTTGAATAGCATAGAATTATAAAATAAATACACTCAAACAAAAAGGGAAAGGTGAGAAAAACTGGCAAAGAGAGAAAAGTTTAAAGATCAAAGAGTACTTAGCCATAAGCAACCTATGCAGAGTGTATTCCCTCGTCAGACCCAGTAATACATGCCAAAAACAATTGTAAAAGATAAGTCTGCAAACATAATCTGTGAAAAAATACGTGAATAAAGATACCTTAGATTTATACCAAGGATTTGACATAGACGATCCAACAGAATATGCAACGAATGAAAAAAAATGTATAGGTCCCTCACGATTTTCATGGTGCACAAGCCTTTCGCCCAAAAGGGGATTAAATTTCGCCCAGATAAATCTGCCATTTACATTACGTGCGGCAATTTGGGCTCGATATTCTTCACGTGTCGGGGGCTGTCGCTAGTACCTATCCCGTGTGGCGCCAGTCTCCACAGAAACAGACGGCGATGCATTCACCAAACCCCAAGCAAGAGACGCGGAACTAATTAAGAGTTCAGAAATTGGCTGTGCACCTGACTTACGGATGGTGTGTATGATGGAATGGGAAATTCATTACGACGCCTCCACCTCCGTTGATCTATCTCACGTACGTACGCGTACCAACTGCCAGGCGTCAACGCACTGGTCGAAAGATTAAACGGTAGCTGCCATCATGTGCCACCTTGGAGACCAGCGGACCGATGTCCTACTTGGCTTACGTGCGTTCTCGAAGGAAGATGTCGGCGATACGCCAGGTGAGACACTCGGTCCAACCGCCTCTCGAGCGAAGTTTTCGTCCCCGCCCATGATTTCGTTGGTGACGCAATCGAATTAGCGTTTCAAATGCGTGATCATATGCGGAAACTACGTCCGGTGCGCACCACGGGGTTAGCGATGTTTTCATCCATCGAGATTGGAATACTCCTCCCGTTCCTTTATCCACCATGGGACTCTCAGGGAGGAACTGCAGCCTTCAACTCTGCTTTTGGTCGTCCATCCTAAGACCTTCAGGACAAGTTTTTGCGCAGATATTTCGCATCGCTAATTTTTCAGTGATAATGGTTGGTGCATTGTCATTTAATAAATGCCAGTAATACAATCTGCGAACATGTGCACACTTCATTAAATAAAGAAACACAATGTATACATCCACTGTTCTTTATTATCGTACAAGTAGCTTCAACGCTTAGGGGTCATCATCAGGTACAAAAATAAAACCAGATGCGGTCCATTTATTCAGCAATTATGAGGGAGAGTGGAGTGGGTGAGAGAGAGGGTAAAAAGGAGGGGTAAAATCGGGTTGTGATCGGCGTAAATGGGATGGAGGATAGGGCTGTTAAGCGTCAGTGATTGGTGGGTTAACAGTGGGGCGGGGGGGGGGGGGTTGTTGCGTCTTTCGATGAAGGAAAGGGGTACCTCCATGATTGGGGAGTGGTATTCAAACAATAATTCGTTCACCAAATGACCCGTTTTTCAATTCTTTCTAATGTCAAGCTCTTCCCACTTGTCCATCCTCATCCCTTTGCCCATCTAGTCTAAGAGTTCTGGGTTGAAATCACTCTCATGGTTGTTTTCCCACAGATGTCTTGCGAAGTGCGATTTCTTGAGGTCACAATTCCTAAAACAGCATTTATGCTCTTCCGTGCTTTTAACGACCTCCCCGTTTGGCCTATATATATCGCATTACAGTCGTTACAAATTAACTTATAAATGCCACTTTTATTCAATTTGCCTACCTTGTCTTTCGTAGAGTTAAAAAATGATTTCAAGTTATTCCTATTGTAGAAGGCTATTCGAAATTGATCCCTTGGAAAGAGATTGGCTATCCTCTGTGAAATTAAACCATAAAAAGGGAGTTTACGCCATTTGTATTCTTTTCCAACCACATTGATTGGTTTGTATAAATATTCTTTGGCTTGAACTGAAAGTTTTCTTTGTAGCATTTTATCTATTAAAATGTCTTTGTAGCCATTATACGTTGCTAAACTTTAATTATATTAAGTTCATGAGCAAAATTGTTTTTGGACAGAGGAATGGTCAACAGTATGTTTAGTAAAAAATAAAAAGTTGAAATTTGTGGGATATGTCATGGCGGGAGTTGAAGGGGATGATGTGGACTGTGGTGGTTATTTTCCGGAAAATTTCAAAATCAAAGCTCCGTCCCTTTCTCGACACTAGGATATCTAGAAAATTTAACTTATTATTGAGCTCTTTTTCACAAGTGAAACTGATTTGTTTGCATTGGGCGTTAAGGGTAATCATAAAATTCTCTAACTGTCTTTCATTTCCTGTCCATACAGCAAAGATATCGTCTACGTATCTAAACCAACAGTGAATATTCTTGGTAAAACTTGAAAGGTAGCTGAATATTTTTCTTTAAAACTCGTCCATGTACAGGTCAGCAAGCAGTGGTGATAACGGGGTTGCTAATCCTTCCACTTGTTTTAAGTATTCATTATTGAATTGGAAATAATTTTGTACAATAATAAAGAGCAGTGGATATATACATTGTGTTTCTTTATTTAATGAACATAAACTTCCACAAAGTTGAGCTTAAAACAATAAAAAGCATGTGCACACTTAATCGACGGTCTAAATTCAGCACTTCATGCACAGGTCAGGACAAAACTGTTACCGATACCTTTTATTCGAACCTTGTATGCCTCTGGTACTACAAAACAGTAAGAATTGGAGAATGCTGAGAAGTAATGAGGATCCTGAGAAGTCATGAGTGCCGTGAAAAACGAACCACCCCTTGGTCAGATTAAAGGCTTTGGAAAGCGCGCATGCCGTGAAATTTCCAAATTCCTGCACACAGCCGTCGAACTGCCGCCCATCGGACCGAGCGATTGAAACCGAGTGAACCTAAAGTACGCGACTCCTATTGAATCACTCGTCTCATCACTTGATGACATAAAATGTTTCCAATCTAACCTAGAAGTTGAAATAAACAGGGAAAGATCCGATTCTCGCGATGAACTTAGAATTTTCTACAACTACTTAAAATTTTCCACAATTTTAACTGAATTTTTCGGAAATGTCACGGAAATAATTTTTTAAGCTCACGTAAACAATAAACGTAGATGATAGTTGTAATTATGGTTTATTAAGCAGTTCAATTCATTTTATCATTCATTGGTTCATCATCCAATTCTACGGTATCATGCCTCGCCCTTTCATGCGTTTCCCTTGGTATGTATAATGGAATGGTCCTCAATTCCCTTTAATGTCGTCCGCCCACCAGACCTAGGATCATGAGACGTATGAATGGGGCCAATCAGGGATCATGCAAATGATGTGGCCTTATATAACCTAACCAAAGTGAGTTACTTTTTCTCACATACCAATTCCGGATAACTTAAGACCAAATCCAGGGAGGACGGGAACCGTTCAAGAGCTCATGTCCGGGCCCATGAATAATCCAAGTTCATACCTGGAAAAGAAGCATAATAAGAATAGGTTAGAACAATTTAGTTTATTTATATCATTGTAGATAGTATTAAAAACAAGAAATCAAAACGATGGAGGGCTTTGATTGCGGTGATAAGGAAAACTCCCACTTTGGAATATAAGTTTTGAATGGATACACCTTACCAAATAATCATCTTATGTCTTCCAACAAAACACAACCCAACATCCTACTATGTAACATCCCCCTCTTCACTTCCATATATGTTTTCACAGAACATAAATATGGACACATAAAACATTAAATTTTCAAATAAGGTCGCACAAATTTCTGACCCTCAAAGAACCGTTGTAAAGAATGCCGAAGTAATGTGTGATAAAAATTGTTGGACAGAAGGAAAAATAAAATTGATTTATATATATATATATATATATATACATATATATATATACACATACACACACACACACACACACATATATATATATATATATATATATATATATATATATATATATATATAAGTCACTTTCTTAAAAACCCACGAACGTGCATAATAATGTAAATTGACTAACTAGTCAACACAAACACAGAAACTAAAACATATAAAAGAGGAACACATACTGTATGTGTATATATATATATACTCGTATATATACACATATATATATTATTAGGTAATCTAACGGTTAAGGTAGGTTTTTGGATGAACACAACTATCAAATAAACATTTTGTGTCTCCCCACCTAGCAAACTAATCTATATCAGGTCCCTCCTCATCTCTTTGTACTTCTTTCCTCCCTTCATCCCGTCGAACATCCCTATCCAGTTCTTCTCCTAACATTCTCCCCTCTATTACCTTCTTCAACATTCCACTACCGCTCAATACGCCTTTTATCCATTTTTCCTGCCTCCATAGGATTTCTCTCAACAAACCCCTCTCCTCACCCACCATCTCTAGTACTTCCTCATTTGTTTTCCTTTCGGTCCATTTCACCTTCTCCATTCTTCTCCACACCCACATTTCAAAAGCCGCCAAACTACGTCTATCCTCCTGCTTCAGCGACCACGTTTCCGAGCCGTACATAGCTATGCTCCATATCAGAGTTTTTACGAGTCTTTTCTTAACATCCCTATTCACATCCCCGTCATCAACTCCCCCCTCCTTGAGAAACCCTCCTTGCCTAACGCAATTCTTCTCCTTACGTCCCTACTACTTTGACCGTATTGGTCCAAAACACTTCCGAGATATGTAAACTGCTCTACTTGCCCTATTTTTTCCCCGCCTATTTTTATATTTAGCTTATCCTTTTTCTTTCTGGAAAATCGCATCATCTTGTTGTATTATTATTGATTCTCATCCCATATTTATCGCACTGAATCTCCAATTCACTCATCAATACTTGCAACCCCCTTGGCTGACTGGGAACCTAATGCTTGGTCATCAGCAAACCGTACCGATTTTACGAATTCCCTCCGACTTTCATTCCTACCTCCCGTTCTTCCCATGCCTCTTCAACCATTTCCTCAACATATACGTTCAACAGCACCGGTGACAATGGGCAACCCTGCCTTACCCCTCTTCCTAACACATCCCATCCGGACTCTCCGTTCCCCACTCGCACCTGAGAGGTCTGGGACGTGTTCAGGTGTGCGGATCAGTCTCCTGTCCCTCCAATCCATTCCTATTTTCTGCAATACACGCATTCATTGTTTCCAATTTACTCTATCAAACCTTTTTTAGAAATCCACAAAACAGACAAAAACATCCTGATTGTATTCTATATTCCTCTCGATTACTGCAATGGCATCACGCGTACCTCTTCCTTTCCTGAACCCAAACTGATCATCCTCTAAGTAATCATTTGCCTTACTCTCTATCCTTTTGTTGATGATCCTGAGAATAACTTTAGCTGCGTGGGATATCAAACTTATTGTTCTGTATCCTCACCTGACGAATCCTTTGCCTTTTTTGGAATAGGGACTAACAACGATCTCACAAAATCTTCCGGCCAGATTCTTTCCTCATAGATACTACGAATCAGTCCATATATTGCCTTCTTCCCACCTTTCCCTAACCATTTCAACATTTCTACAGGAATATTGACCACCCCCACAGCCTTATTCGCTTTCATCTCCTTTAATGCCCTTTCTATTTCATCGTCGAGTATGCCTGGACCTAAAATATCTTCTTCTACGTCATGTTCCTTTTCTATGTCTAGCCTTGTCGGCCTAAGTTCTTTACCATACAGTATTTCTATATATTCCTTCTATCTCTCTTGGATTTTTCCTGGTTCAACTATTATCTTACCCCATTTATCTTTAACTGTTAGCACAGATCTTACCTTCTTACTTCCCGATAATAACTTAACCTTGCTGTATAGAGCACCAATTTCACCCTTCTTCTGTAAACTTACCATATCCTCGCATTGCGTTTTCCACCATTCTTCTTTTGCTTTATTTGTGGCCCTTCTCAATTTATTGTTTAACTCTTTGTACTTCATTTTGCCTAACTCTGTGTTTACATTCTTCCATTTTTTTCTCTCATCCATCTTTGCAATCATCTCATCCGTTACCCATGGTTCCCTTATCCTTTTCCCGTTAACGGTTCCTATAGTGTCTTTAGCGGCTTCCAATATCCCTTTCTTGATACATTCCCATTTTTCTTCGATAGTACTCAGTTCTTTACCGTCATCCATTATTTTCTGTA
Organism: Hetaerina titia; assembly: GCA_037158775.1. NCBI lineage: Eukaryota > Metazoa > Arthropoda > Insecta > Odonata > Calopterygidae > Hetaerina > Hetaerina titia. The sequence continues at coordinate 147,872,415 of CM073768.1, forward strand.
CAGCCTGCTGATATTCCTTCCTCGTTAAACCATTTACTGCTTCTAAATTCCATTTCCTAACCCGCCGCCCTTGCCTTATCTTCTTGAAACGAACATTATATTTCATAACAACTAAATTGTGGTCAGAGTCCGCATTCGCTCCTGGGAAACTGTGCGAATTTATCACACTGTTCCTAAACCTGTGCCTAACCATGATATAATCTAACTGATACCTTTCTGAGTCACCTGTCATTTTCCATGTATACCTACGCCTTTTGTGGTTTCTAAACCATGTCTTAGTGGTGACTAACCCCTGTCTCCTGCAGAATTCAATTGCTTTCTCCCCGATTTCATTCCTCGTGTCTAACCCATAGTCCCCCACCTCACTCCCATCTCTTCCTTCGCCTACCGTCGCATTCCAATCCCCCATCACTATCAAATGTTTCCCTGTAGGAACACTCGCGATGATATCCTCTAACTCATCATACATCCTATCGACTTCTTCCTCCTTGTGGTTGCTCGGTGGCATGCATACCTGAACAATGACCATATATATATATATATATATATATATATATATATATATATATATATATATATATATATATATATATATATATACACACACACCTGTATGTTTACATGTATATATATCTTTGTAAGTTAACTTAGTATAAATTGACGCTCTTCGGCGACGCACAAACACACAGATACAAAATATTCAACACAGAGAAAGGTCAGTCACAGTATGTATTGACGTTTCGACGGCTCGACCATCATCATCAGAATAGCGTTCTCGGGGAAGAGCGGAGAGGACATGTGCAGGAGAAGGGTGAGGGGAGAAGAGGTAAGGGACCAATAGGAAGCAGAAAAGGTGGGGGAGGGGAAATGTAGGCAGCATTGGATGAAATCAATGGGTTTGGTTCAGCCCGGGGCGTTTAAAAGACTGGAGCACCCAGATCTGTGTCATCTCGCGGGTCCTCACCTCTATGCTACTGGCGGAATTGGGAAGGGTTTCAATCACTGAAACGGAGAAGCAGTCATCAAAAGACTGGATGTGGGAAGCAGTGTGAGTTGGGATGGGATAACTAAGGAAGGTGGGAGATTTAGTGGAATAGCGGTGGTTATTCATTCGGAGGGAAAGGACTTTTTGACAGTAATTTCATTACTTGCTCAACCAAGAATTATAAAGAATATAGTATTCTCATAAATGGAAAAGAATAGAGTATTCTCAAATTTTTGGTGACACAACACTCCGATCACATTCTCTGAGATTTCATGCACGTTAAGAAAAGAACCCGGAGCGAACGGCTGGTGCAACTGGATGCATGCGCGATATTAAATCACATGTAGCATTAATTATGTAATATAAAATGTGCTCATGTACTCCCAATTCCCTCGAGTGTCGTTCCCGGGTGACATCTTAATTCCATCGGAGCGCGGTCGCTTTAATCGTAGGACCGTCAATATTATATATACGAACGGAGAAAGAAAATGGTTTCATTTCGAGCGAAAATATTAGAAATAGAAAGAGATACCCGAAGATAACGCTTTTTCACACATGGCAATGCCGTTTATGCATCGAGTGTACTGAATGAAGGCACCACCGAGCAGAATTCAAATCCAGTTAGACCTAAGGCCCTACCATCGCGAACAGAGAGAGGTGGAGGCGGAGTAAGGGACCGCCCCTCGACTACCGCCTCAGGGGGTGAAGTTGGCGCCAATGCCAAAAACTTCTTCCGCATCAATGTGCCTCCAAGACACCCCCACCATCGAGCGATTCCACTCGGGATTCGATCCGAGCGAAGATCAGCAATTCGAAGGTCGAGGCACGATGGCGATGCGCCTCAACACCTCCAGGGCCGAGGTCGGATGCTGCAACGGTGCAATGCCGCGCGGGCCTCGTCCTGTGGGCCCACACTCGGTCCCTCACTCCTAACGTGGAGGCTAGTTCCGGCGGGAGGCACGCGCTCTCTCTTGGCTGGGCCAGCTCCAAAGGGAGGAGGTCCCATGGGAAGGGCGTGGGGGGGCGACCCCGTCCCCGGGCTTCCCAATTCCCTTGGTCGTATGTCACTTTCGATAGCTGGAGGGGAGGTGCAGTGCGGCGCACCCAGAGCAATTCGCGAGGGGCGAGGCGGTGCGAGGAGAGAGGAGGGAATACTGGGGGGGTTGGGAATGGGCGTTTTGCGCTGACTGCGCCAAAACAAGCCATTCGGCCTTCGGAAAAGTTATCAAGCGATGGGGAGCGGGCAGTTGATGTGTGGCCCCTCCCCCATGGAGAGGCTTTTATACCCCTCCGGGGAGGGAGGGGCGGAGGGAGGTCGTGATTAACAGCCGGTCACCGCGTGGGGGCGTGAGCACGCGTGTGCAGCAAGAGGGGAGGACGGCGAAGGGGTCAGAGGTCCAGCGATTCGAGGGCGAAAGGTCAGCCGATTAGCTGACTCATAATTATTCGCCTTTTATGTGCCCTCTGTGACGTCAGCAGCAAACCTTTCCCTTCGACGAAATATGTCTCCAAACAGCAGACGGAAGAGATGCCATAAATACGCACGTTTTAGTCCATCTGAATTGAACCAATTACTTTTATTACAGGAGGGGTGAATAAATATTGTTTATTCACTGTACAAATATGTACGATACTCATAATTTTCCTATATATTCTTATATTTTTTCTTAATGTCTATCCCTTTTCCGTGTATCTATTTCCAGGTGAATGAATATATATATATGTATATATTTAAAAATATAAATTGCCATTGCAGTAATGAGATCACTAATCGAGAGGAATATAGAATACAATCAGGACGTATTTGCCTATTTTGTGGATTTCGAAAAAGCGTTTGATAGAGTGAATTGGGTAAATTAGTACGTGTATTGCAGAGAATATGAATGGATTGGAGGGACAGGAGACTGATTCGCAAGCTGTACATGTCTCAGACTGCTCAGGTGCAAGTGGGGAACGGAGAGTCCTGATAGGCAGTGTTAGGAGGAGGTGTAAGGCAGGGTTGTCCATTGTCACCGGTGCTGTTCAACGTATATGTTGAGGAAATGATTAAAGAGGCATGCGAAGAACTAGAGGTAGCAATGAAAGTCGGAGGGGAATTCGTAAAATCGTTTGGTTTGCTAATGACCAAGCATTAGTTGCTCAGTCAACCAAGGGGTTGCAAGCATTGTTGAGTGAATTGGAGGTTCATTTCGATACATATGGGATGAGAATCAATATTTATAAAACAAAGGTTATGCGATTTTCCAGAAAAAAAAGGCTACGCTAAGTATTAAAATTGGTGTGGAAAAAATAGAGTAAGTAGAACAGTTTACATATCTCGGAAGTGTTTTCGGCCAATACGGTCAAAGTGGTAGGGACGTTAGGAGAAGAATTGCGCTAGGCAAGGAGGCTTTCTCAAGGAGGAGGAAGTTGATGACGAGGACGTTGAGTAGGGATTTTAAGAAAAGACTCGTAAAAACCCTGATATGGAGCGTAGCTATGTACGGCGCGGAAACGTGGTCACTGAAGCAGGAGGATAGACGTAGGTTGGAGGCTTTTGAAATGTGGGTGTGGAGAAGATTGGAGAAGGTGAAATGGACCGAAAGGAAAACAAATGAGGAAGTACTGGAGATGGTGGGTGAGGAGAGGGGTTTGTTGAGAGAAATCCTATGGAGGCAGGAAAAATGGATGAAAGGCGTATTGAGCGGTAGTGGAATGTTGAAGAAGGTAATAGAGGGGAGAATGTTAGGAGAAGAACTGGATGGGGATGTTGGACGGGATGAAGGGAGGAAAGGAGTACACAGAGATGAAGAGGGACCTGCTATAAATTAGGTTGCTGGATTGGGTTTTGTTTGGAGTTACAAAATGTTTATTTGATAGTTGTGTCCATCCAAAAACCTACCTTAACCGGTAATTACCTAATAATAAAAATAATAAGTGTGTATCTAATAAAATAAAGTAATGTGAGATTCTCACACGCCGTGCGACTTCGTATTAGGCGACCTCTACCTATTAAATCAACCTTCACACATACACACACACACACATATATATATACACATGTATATTTATTCATTCACATGGATATAGACATACGGAAAAGAAATAGGACGACACATAAAGGACGAACACAGGAGAATTGGAGTAGACGGAATCGAGCAAATTACAAGCGCAAAAATATTTCCTCGACCGGGACTTAAACACCGGATTTTTCCACTTGCCGGGCCGATGCTCTAACCACCTGGGTTATCGAGGGTACGTAATTTACACTGAAACTTGCGGGAGGTTTATGCAACCAAATGCCTCGATTGTTTGGCCAATTCCTTTCACATACTTTGTCTCATCTAATATCCCTTGTTTGCTTGCTTCCCTTTTTTGTCCATTTTATACTTTCATTTTTTAAAGATAAATATGTCACTCCAGATGAAATATTTCCGAGGGAAAAAAAAATCAGTGGATTCGATTTTTAGAGTCAAATTAACGGAAAAGCATTAACAACGAGGTTCAATGCGGTCACAAAATTCGTGGATAAGGAGGCCGATGCCACTAAGTAAATTACCTAGAAACTGGAAAATTCAAATGTGGAGTTTGTCATAGTGAGTTATATAGCCAGAATCATCGAAATAAAATGGGAAGAAGCAGATTACTTGATAGTAGGTTATAGAATGACGAATTCAGGAAACGACGATAGGGTGGACTATTATTGCTAAGTGTGGTCTCAGTCTAAGTAAAGAATATGAAGGATTAGAAAAGTCGTGATCACAGTATTTTGGAAGAATGCTGGAGGCAATCTTTGAAGGTAAGCCAAGAAACACAGTGATATTTATTGTGTAATTTTCTCAACACACAGAATAGGCAATATACGTGTAGGAAATGTCAGTTTAAAAGTCATCAACATGTAAATAGCAAAATAGCTTCATTATTATGCATATGAAAGTCAAGAGTATTGAGCAAAAAAAGGTGGAATCTTCATGAGAATTATTATGGTTTGGAGGTAGTATGGCAGCAGGATGCACCTGGGGAGTTCTGCAGCCAAAACTAAAATCTTCCGGAGGAGCGGATTCACTTACTCTTACTCTTACTTTCTCGTAGATTCACTTACGGTAAGAAAATGGATTTTTGTCGTAGAGCTCGCGTCCCGGGAAAGCAGTCGACACACGGGCGCCCAGTCAATTAGTCGTACATTTGTACTTACATTTTTTCTATTTACCAAAATTATTTCATCACGATCTTCTTCTTCCAGCAAAATAAAAATTAATCAACCTCATCCACTTTCCCACCAATCAAGTAGTTCCGACGATGGATAGGAGGGGGCCAGGCGAGGAAGGACGACCAGGGTAGCCTGGCTCTTTTCGCGGGCCTTTAATTTACTGAGGCCTCTGCGCCTCACGGAGGAATTTTTCGAAATGTCCTCACAGATCATGGTTGAGAAATGAGTCCTCGTCATTACAACCACGAAATAGACCTGGATGCTCGCGTTACATCACGTTACTAAGCTTGTGCGTCTCGGTGCTTGTTAAATAAATGACGGAATGACTCAACTTCCGTTCCGTGGATGAATATTGGTAGGTGTTGCGCATGTTGCGTGCTTGTAAATTCGTCGCACATTGGGTAAAGGGGGAAGGGTGGAGGAGTCAGAAATCGTGTGTCGAGTTTTTCCAACGGCTCTCGAGTGGAGGATTCATCCTTTCATCTTTCGATCTTGGTGTAACTCTTCACATGTATCTCTTATTAAATGATCGAAAAAAATAATAAGAAATAGCCAAGTGAGAACCTGCTTCGTTCTATAAATTATGAGATACGTACTTAATATCGGAACGTTATGTTAATTAGATCGATAATATATGCATAGCAATTGCAACTAGAGAATCATTGTTTTAGTTCCTAGTAAGATCATGTTCCTAGTAAGACTCATCTTTCTCGTATGGAATGGAAAAATGTAAAATTTGCAAAATTTTTGGCCATAGTACCTAAATACGTGGCTCACTTTTCATGTACCCTTACAAAAAATAGTACGTAGAAACGATCTCTCTCTTTCTCAAACTCTGTGAGTGAAAGAGTGGTATTGTTTTAATAGGTTATACATTTCGTTTTTTAGACAAAACTTTCTATTTAACATTCATCCACCATTTACATACTAGTCCCGCCAAGAATATATAATCTCCTTTTATTATCTATTCCCAAGTGACTGGAACTCCCTTCATGAGAAAATGGATTCACACAATAAAATATTTCAGAATTAATCTAATACTTTTAAGCCTACGAGTCACGCAAGTGAACGCCTACTCAAAAATGAAGATTGCGAAGCTATTGAGCACGTTTATTAATAGTGCAGCAAACATTGGGTCTACCTTTTACAAAAGGTTTAGTTTTTTCCTAAGGTCTGCGATATTTGCAATTAAGTATCATAATTACACCCTTTATAAGATAGTCAAAATAAATAAAATGGGCCTTTATTTAGTGTTATGAAGTAATTTTCATTATATTTCATAAGTTACCAATTTCCGGCATTTATTCATTATGGAATCAATGCTATCTAATCAGAATGGATGTGATATTTATAGCGAAACATTGGGTTTATGAAATATTTTCTCCAAACTGTAATCAAGCAGCTGCCTGATGCAAAGTAGAGGAGTTGCCACTGCGTCATTATTGATCGCAGCAGAGATGAGCCAGGCCTTCATTGGATTTTCTTTCCGCTCTTATTGCGGGATCTCCCGATTTTAACGCAGTTATTATCTATAGAATATTATAAAGACCTATTAAACCCCTCATCTTCTCTGCCGAGATACACACGCTGGGATGGCGAGTAGACGGAGAGACGAAGGACTTCAGTGGTTTTCCTTTAAGTTGCTTCTTAATGAAAGCCCTATAGAGGTATCCACGGAGAAGCACTTTTCTCTCTTCAGTTTGAAGGAATGGAACTCAGAAGGAAGGAACTCAGTTTGAGCATCCGATCAGGAGAAAATCACGACCTGAACTCGACGCTCCGTGAATACGCTCAAGGAATTAAGGAGACAGAGGTGAAGCGTTGTCACCCGAAGCTCTGGCTAAGGGTTCCATTCGCGCGATTATGCATAGATTTAATAGATCATTAGACGTACGTATTAAAAGAAGATATGTCAACTCAATGTTAACATATGGCAGAATATTGTACAGAGAAGAGCATGGAAACGAGTTCGTGATTTCTAGAACGTACCTTTCAAACAATCCAGTCACAATAAGGTGGTTCGGTCATTAAACTTGTCACTTATTATTCCCACCTGCCAATAAAAAGTTCAATTTATTTCAATTTAGCATTATCACTACAATTTGGAATATTTAGCTTCTATTAGGTTTGCTATACATAAAATGCTCTATATAATCATAATATTGGACATGAGTAATGGAAGTATTGGGATGAGTATTGGAATAATAAGATATAGAAATAGGTTTCTTAAAATAATCAGAAATCATTAATGTGCATTATGAATATATTTATTGTTTTAGGATCACGCCCAAGATACTTACGTTAAACCTAAGAATGAAGTGTCTACTGTATCCTGAAAATAGAAAATCTCGCTCAAACTTGTCCTCTCTCACTGCAGAAATGTGTCCCTGATAAGGAGAAACAAATTGTAATTCGATATCGCCAAAAGTGTTAAGTTTATGCCCATCCAAAATATCACTCCATTAGGAGGACGTAAACATATGGATGAAAGGGGCATTTTCGAAAATATTGATGTAATTTCTACTCGTCAAAAAATGTCACGTATTTTCGATATAAAATAACAAATCAGCCTAGTTTCGTGTAAGGAAGTGTATCTGTTTTTGTCAGATTATAAGTAGTATCAATAGTTTGCCAATAGTTCCGTCATCTTCAGCGCTAGGTGACACTTCAATTTGAGAAAGCATAATTCGGAATAATTCCGGTTGGATATACAATGTTATTTCCCCAAATTTTGTAAAGGAAATAAATACTTGTTATTACTTAGCTCCATACTTTAATAGGAAATTTGGTGTCACTTTGAATTTCCATTCATTTCACCTGATGGCGGAGAAAATGTAAACCGTAAAATATGCTACTTATAATTGAAGAATTGGGCACCTACTTTAAACTACCTTTTAGAGGGCATTTTCGAGCAGGAGAAATGATGCCTGCTGCCTTCACGTATCTTGATAATAAGCCAATGGTTTTTATGCCGAGACGTGTCAATTTACGGAAAGTGATTCCTAGACAGGCGATATTCTGTGCTCAAGTGAACAAATACGTACGTCCAGGGTATGTATTGGATCAAAGTTGCCAAAACCACGGAAAGCTTATTAATAGCGATACACGTTGCTTCAGGTTCCAACATACGAGGTATGTCCAAAAGGTTCCTGAAATTTCTGAATAGCGCTCCTACAGTTGGTCTAGTTATCTCTCGCCCTGGAACCCTTCGCTGCTCCAGTTCCTCACACGGAGATTCAACGCCTGTGGTGATAGGCGACCCTCCCACATGCATGCAATGTGGGCGGCGGAGGTATAAGGATGGGCGATCGCCATCGTCGCCAAGTCAGCCGTGCCTCTCCCTCCTTCCCGCTGTTCTCTCGGGATTATCCCATTGTGCTGAGAAATAGCCTGAGCTAGAGAGTAGATGAATGAACACGCAATTTTATGTCACCACCATCATACCTGTTCAAAAGGTTCCCGAGCTTTTTGAATAGCGCGCCTCCAGTTGGTTATTTTTTAATCCGCTTGGAGACGTTCTGTCCGAACTTCACAATTAACCTCCTTCAAACTCTTTGTTGATATCTTGTTATGTTTGTTAGTTAAGGTGTTCATAGAGTGCGGTGAAAAAGCCGATTCGAGTAAATGAGCTCTTTGAAGGAGCAGCGTTGTTTTGTGAAATTCTGCGAGAAACTGAAAACCCTTCGCGGAAACTTTTGAGCTGATTACCAAGGCTTATGGTGAGGATGAGACAAAACGTACCGCATGTTATGAGTCGTTCACCCGGTTCAAAAAGGGGTGGCAATCAGTGGAAGACGACTAGCGTTCCGGAAGACGATCAACGTCGACTGATGACCCCACATCGAGAAAGTGAACGATCTCGTTCGTGAAAATCGACGTTTGACTGTCAGGAAACTTGCAGAAGAGTGGTATCTCTATTGGTTCATAATATGAAATCCTGACTAAAAAATTGAGGATTCGTCAAGTCACATGCAAATGGGGTTGTGCATCACAAATACCTACCTAAAGGTCAGGCAGTCAACACGGAGTACAAACTGAGGGTGACGAAATGACCAAGAGAGAGAATCAGGCGCGAATGGCCCAGACTTTGGTTGAGCGGTTAGTGATTTTTTTCACCACGACAACGCACCGCCTCATTAGTCTCTCAGAACACGTGTGTTTAGCAAAAAACAAAACCGCTGTGCTTCCTCACCCACCCTAATCACCAGACCTGGCCCCATGTGACTTTTTCCTATTCCCCGAACTAAAAAACGCGCTCAAAGTAAAAAACAACTGCCACCATTGCAGACAGAGATAGAGAAAAATTCGACGGAGCAGCTTATGAGCATTAAGAAAGAAGCGTTTTAGGACTCAGAAAGTGGAAACACCTTAGAGTCGAGTACATGTGTTTGGGAGGAGACTACTGTGAAGGAGACCATGACCAATAAACTATCAATGAAGAATTTTTTTGTAATAAATAAGTTTCCGGAACTTTTTGTACATACCTTGTATGATGAAAATGTCGATAAGAGCAAAAACTGGCAATTCGCATAAATGTTAAATGTCAAAAAATTTCCAAAATGAACTATTATTGATGAGTCGACAAAAATGATTTATGAAACTATTCAGTGCATTGTATTACACCCAAAAATACCATCACAGTGCCAATGCAAGGCAAATTCTTCTACTAAAGATTGCGCGAAAGGGATTTCGGGTTTAATTTTTTTTTAAATTAGCGTCCCCATTAGTCCTTACTGAGTTTTAATCATTCGAACCATTATCATCCCTAAGGATGGATAATACCACTTTTGCCAAGTTATCTCTAAATATGTGTTCTGCTGATCAGTCCGTATTCTCAATAACATCGAAAGAAAACTAAAGAGATCTGAAACGTGGGAATCTTGAAAAATCGTTGGCTGACCAGTATATGGACGATATGACTTTTGGTCGACTTTTTCGGACTTCGGACCCTCCTGCGACAGTCTACAAAAACGGCACACGTACACGACATCTGTGAAGAAGAAACCCTAGAATAGTGAGAATTGCACAGGACAGGCTTTGTCAGGGTAAGGGTCACTAAGTTTCTTGTTTCGAAAAGAGATTCCCATTTCAAACCTTCTTCTGCAAATATGTCCTGAGATAGGTATGAACTGGACTCTTAAAATTTTCTCCATCCCGAGTTCTTTTTTAGCTGTTTGTGGGAATTTTTTCTTTCCTGACCAGCCGTAGAACTTCACTTCCACCCATTTTATCTATATTTGTATTCCTCTCTATGATCCTCCTTATTTAAACATTTTCTACGAAATGTGTGGGCCAACTGAAACTTTTTTCACGTCATCATCTTTCGCATTGGCATCTCCATTCACCTCCAAACCTCTCATTACTCGGCATACCAGTTCATTTCATCCTCATTAATCTTCTCCTCAATCACATTGACAATCAATACAACTATCTCTGTCCCTTTTTTCTAATAACCCACGCCAGAGATCAACAAAAGTACTAAGTAGCCTGGAAAAACCGTTAATAGCTCAATAAGAATTCTTCCACATTCTTCACGCTTCATACAGCTATCTTCCCAATTAAAATTCTGCTTTTCATTACCTCCGTTTGGCTTCTTTTAAGGCTCAAATATTTGAACGGTCATTTTTGAATTAGATTTATCCCCATCAGTAATATATACTCAGTTTTTTACTTCCATATTTTAATGATTTCGATGACGACTCATTTATCTTTGAAATATCAATCAGTGCTGAGCTAAATTTTGTGGTTCAACACTCAATTGTGAAACAGTACTTTAATGAAAAAGACACAAAATTAAATCAAATAGAATATCAAAGTTCAACGGAAAATTAACAAATAATAATAATAAATGTGGAGCTGCAAGAGAATGAAAGCGTAAGTAAATCAAAGGAAAGGCGTAGTTTCTTCATGTAAAATCCCGCACTTTGCCTCGCGGTTTAGGTTTCGACTTTGATAGGTCTCTATCTCCTCTCGACGTGCTTTCTCCTACCTTGGTCCGTGTCATCAGAAGACAGTTTCTCGAACATTCCCGGCACTCTCCTCAGGTCAGATATTCCGTTTATTCTGCCGGTGTTCATTTTCCATATAAAAATCACTGATGAGGAATGATACATACTTCCAAAGGTCATTAAAACTACAGTTTAGGAATAATTTCCTCCGGGCCGGACATATTTTCTCCTAAATATTATATCTCTCAGCATGAGTATTGATGCATGTATCATATTCCGTCTTAAAAAGAGGGGTCTTTTCAAGTCAGATCTGCCTGGCTGTTTTTTTTCCTCGCCAATCACATACACGCACGCATACACAGACACACACTCCCTTTCACACACACTTCTATGGAGTAGTAAACGAATCTTGTCCCATGATGCTGTGTGGTGCTTTTTTATTTCAGTCGCCTCTTCTCAGAGAAAAATTATGGTCATCCCTTTGGAAATGACCAGACGACTCAGGGTACGCTAGGCAGTGGCCATATAAATATCCGAACATATGCAAATGAATGTTTAATTTTTTCCCCATCTATGAAATCTACAATAGCCATTGTTTTGGAGAACTCTCACGCTGAAAATATCCACGAAATATGGACCATTTCTATCTGTACTACAATTCATTGACCATAATTATGGTTTCATCTAAGAGCTGCGTAAATTGAAATTTCTAAAAGCAAGGGATATACTGGAATATTTCTGATTGCAGTTAAGAAGTTTCGGCCAATAGGGTTACATTCACGATCACTCACGCGCAGGTGTGTCCTGACTCCCGAGCAGAGCGAGGGGATACTTAGTATACAGGACTAGAGGAAGTGATTTCACATAGGGCTGTCAGAGGGTACCTGGGGCAGCTTTGCCCCACCTAGTGCTTGACCAAGTACCCGTAACTTCTCGAGGGAGGCGGCGTGGGACGGTATGGCGTTGTCGTGGTGTAGCCTTCAGATACCAAGCATTTCCTTCCTGACGTCTTGCACACTTTTTTGCAGCCTTACTGCAGAGGACTCAACACGTTAACTTACTGTTCTGTTTATGAAGTTTTCTCGGGTCTTCCACCGGGTCAGGGGTTCTATTTTGGGTGAAATTTCGATTCTCGATTTGAGCATCGTCCTCAGATCTACCCTGAGGACGATGCATGAGTTGAGCATTGAAACATCGGCCAATGTAGAACCCCTGACAACTTCATCAAGCAAATACGCCAGGAAAGCACCAGCTCTTACTTTTCTGTTCACCGTTTGTCTCTGAGACACAAACTCATTGCGGATAAGATGAGGCTGCGGTGACCAATGCGATTTGGAAAGGTCTTCACATGAGTGATACTGGCGGCGTTATCGCATGAAGTGTCACTTGAAATCCATTCTACTTCAAAATTGATTTAAAAACCAAGAAATACCCTTCGATTGTGCACACATACAGGCAACATTCTCAAGCGGGAGCGGAGGAGTCCAATCTGAATTTCCCTTCACATTTCCCCGCAGACCACCGAGCCTCCAGCACCTACCTCCTCCCCCCATTCCACCTGGGGATTCATTTGCCGATCCGCCGAGGGGAACTGTCCCGCGAACGTAGGTTCACTATTCCGCCCAGCTCGTGTTTGCGCCTCGTGAATTGAGAAATAAGCACAGAAATCGCGAGCGCTATCCAAAACAGGTCATCGGCTCTAGCCCTAACCCTCTCGAAAGAGTCGAGGGTAGATCGAGAGACCACAGCGTGCAGCGGGCACAACATTAAGTCGACCTCTGACATTATTTCTCCGCACACAAGCCCCGAGGAACCTTCACCGCGGTCGTTTGGTTCAATCGGGTGCCGCGAGGAGAAGAGAGGAGAAGCCGCTCCCATAGCCAGAATGAGCTCGGCGACCCAGTCTCAAAATGGCGGTCCTGCATCATAAAACAACGGCCACTCTTTGGATATCCCGCATCCGCGCTCCTAAACTAAAAAATAAAACGAATCTCCCCTTAAAAGGCACTAATTTATCACTGAGACAACTAAGCAAGTGGATTATTTGGTTAGCGCATGTGTTAAAAAGAATGGATTAGAAAGTATGAGACTATGAAGGAGGAAAGCCACCGCAAATGTGAGTTACACTTTATGCGAATGTTTTTAACAAAATAACAAGGAATAACTACATTTACTCAGATGTATGCCCTTTTACTAATCTTGTTTGTTTTGTTGTCATTACCTTCCCGCATGACCGCATGGGACCGCCATTTAATGAATGCAGTGCTCGATACTGTATTACCTGCTATGATTTGTTCTTTTCAAGCTTCTCCTGTCATCCCTCATATCTCACTGGGGAGGGGGGCGCCTTATACATTCTGCGGTGTGTCACATTCCCTAACTGTGTCTTTGGGGACGGAGACCATGAGCTGCATGTTCATGTGGGATTACTCCCTTTTACTTTTCACTTCTGCATAACCTGTCTTGTTATGGTGGAGGTCTCTCGTATAAATTGTTGCGTCTCGTTTTTATTCCCTATTTTTGCACAATAAATACCTAATCTATGAGCAGAAATAACCCTTGTTTAGAATTAAGTCTTCCTTCACTATAGTTTGAAGCAGGGAAGTGCCACCTTGAGTCGAAGCAACTGGCTTAGACGCGTTTGCTCGTTGGCGGCCAGACTCGTGCGAGGGCGCCGTCCCTCGTGCGAGGTGTCGCGGATGAAAGGCGCTCCGGGGAAGAGACGGGGCGGAGCGGAGGGGTGGGGCTGCTCCCCAAGGTGAGAGGGGTCATCCCCCGCGGCACCTCCCCGAAACCGCCGCGCGGAAAATCAAACAGAAAAACAAAGCACCGTCGAGGAGCGCACGCGAACGAGTGGAGGGAACTCTGGCTGAATGCCTCGGGCGGAAACAAAAAGGGAGCCGAAGGATGGGGGGGGGGCATTGATTCCCCGCGGCCAGCTGAGGGGCCGCGGGGACGGGCGAACAATACACGTAATGAGCCGTCACGTCACTTCGTCCCCCCCCACCCCCGCGCCGCGACATCCAGAAGAGTCAGCCACGTGGGCGGGGGGATAACAAGAGCGGACGGGGGGGGCAGGGTCACAGAACGGGAGGGGGCGTCACATTACCAAAATGCATCGATGCCCAAATTAATTTATTTTACTTTCAATCAGCATCGATGAAAATTTTGACCTCACGAGGCGTGGAGTGCTGAATTCAGACCGTCGGCTAAGTGTGCGCATGATCGCATATATCGTATTGGCATTGAAAAGATGATAGCGCACACATCATTATCACTGAAAATTTAGCAATTAGAAAGATCTGCGCTAAACTCGTCCTCCCGAAGGTCTTGACTGACGACCAAGAGAGCAGCGTCGAGTGTCTGCTTGTGTTTGCCTCTTGTAACTGCATCGCGTCGATTCCCCAACCCCTTTAGAGTCCCGACTTGGCTCCAGCACACTATTATTCCTATTCCCCATAATAGTGAAATCCACAATCCCTCCAAGGACACCACCATGGGACCCTATGTACCGTCAAAGTAGCTTGCACGCGTACCCTTAAGGACCTTCCAGAATCCACCCACCAGGGAGCCTCCGAGTCGTGGAAACGCCACTGGCTAATGTATTTCCGCGCTCAAGGGATGCACTATAAAGGATTTTAAAGCATTGAAGCATTAACTGAAATTAATATATTTCCCTGGATCTTTTACCGATACATTTTATCTTGTGGGTCAAATAGTTAAGGGTAACATCTACACAAACTTTTTATAGTGTTTACACAGCGTCTCCGCATTTCCGTCTCGACCATCTTTTCCCCTGCAATCGATAATCGCCCTCAAAACAATGTACGTATTCTATACATGAGTGCACATACAACCGACGAATCATCTGCGGTATCCGGACTACGATAACAGCTTACAATCCTTCCAAACCAAACACTACATTCCCAAATCACATCCATCAGATGGCATCGAATTTGTATCAATTCAATACCTTTAAATAGGTACCTTAATAACATATACATGTACTCTACGCGACTACAATATTGATATCTCTTGAAAAAGAAAATCGTTACAATGACGTGTATCAATATTAACTAAATAAATCACGAGATGCAATACTACGGAGATATCATGAAAGACGAATCACACCGTTCAGCGTATTTCCTTCGATGTATAGCACGCACATCGATCCGTGTGTTCTCTGTCCATCCCTCAAAGTAGTTACTCGGCCCCCGTGGGTAGTGTGGGCGGGGGAGGGGGGCGGCTGGAACTCGGTGCCAGGCGGGCAGGGGGCGGCGGGGGAAGGAAGGGGCGCACGTTTAGATTTCCCAGGTGTATGTGTCGGGGAGTTTGTGTCGGGAGCGTCACCCCTCTCTCCGGAGGCGGATGGACACTCTCCCCCGGCGTGGAGGGACCCCGCCCCCGCTTCATCTCCTCCCCCCGCCTCATGGGGGTGGAAGTGAAAGGTGACGGTTGGAAAATAAACCGCTTCCCTGTCTCTCTCGTTCCGGGGCTCCCTTCATTCCTCGCCGTGGGGCGAGAGAGAGAGCGAGAGCAGATGGAGTGGCCTGGGGGAGGGGGCGTGACGCGTGTCAGATCCAGTCGCGTCCACTCGATCGCAATACGCTCATTCCTCCTCGCACTCGCGTCGTTAAGAGGCACTGCAATGACGGACTTCTGCCTTTAACTTCCGAGCTGGAAGTTAAAACCATTCGGAAATGGGAAAACTAATAGGCAAGAGTGGTGCCTCTTAGAATGCTCACTGATGCGCCATTCGCATCACGGAAGGGGTGGTGTGGTGCCGAGGTCATCAAAGCGGCAATCGGGTTGATGCACTCCATTACGAGTTCACCCTACTCCCAGATTGCCAGTGGATTGGCAATCCGGCAAGCGGTCCCCTTTGCGAGACCACGCATGTACTACTAAACGGCTCCTGCAACTTAGCATTCAAACTCCCCGGAGATTACAAGTGCATTTTCACTGCATGAATTACGAAACACCATCTCATTTAATATCCATAATGAGATATACTCAGGAAATTTCTTTTAGTAAAATCAATCGAATCGTCTAGAGCTTATAAAAAATTTAAAAATTTGTCGATCATTGTGTAATAACAGAAAGATATACAGCATTTAAAAATTAAATCAGCCGTTCTGGAAAAAAGTTCAAAATGAAATGAATTGAAATCAGCCTAGGCTTAGTATTAATGGCCTCATTTCTTCAATGCCAACCAATGTCCAAATGTCGATTGGATAGGAGATTGAAGAGGTCGCCGAGTACTAAACCTAACGGTGTGCGAAATACATATGGAAGGGTAACAATGGGGGGGGTGGGTCCTTTCCCAATGCCACCCATGGTTTCCCAAGAACATCTGAAGTCCAAAAAAACAGACAGCTCGGGTGAAGCCAAGGGTACCCTTGGGGATTGAATTCGGGCCCTCCTGTCAGTAGCTCAATGGTCTAACTACTGGAATATTGCTTTCCCTATTTTGCTGAATATATTCGTATTAGGTTTTTACATTTTTATTTATAATTTTTATGAATAACATTTATTTCAGTTTTTTACATTTGCAGATGGTTTTCCGCTTTTAAATGACATCCAGGCAAAACGAGCTCTGTCCTGGCCGAGCACATGGCCAAGTGGCTGGACGCGGGAGTGCGAGACCTTGCATCGAGGGGAAGTACGGTATTTTGTCGATCAACCCCTTATTTAATGAGGGGCGTATTATGAGGACATGTATCTCTCGAGGCAGAAGGAACCGAAGGGCCTGTCCTTGAGGGTCAGCCTTGTTTATTATGCAGAGAAGGGAATTGGGAATGTCGTCATTTATTAATTGATTACGGCTTTATAGACCTACACGCGAAATTCTTCTCAGTAATCCCTACTGACTTCTGTGTGGTAAGTCCCTTGGAGCAAAAAAATTGAGAACGATGAAATTTCATTGAAATTTGTAATATTCCATGCAAGAGGCCGGGCATACCATGTAAAGTCGGCGAACGTTATTAAAATAAGCTGGAGTGAGATCGCTAACTTCCGTTTATAACATTCCATTGTTGCAGCTTTCGTTTCTGGAAATTGACAGGTAAAAATTATTTCCCATGCGTTCGTTTTGAGCCAATCGACCTAGTTGGATATTTAATTCTATTAATCTAGTTACTATAGTAAGCGGTAAAAATTTACTAACATAAACGGGGGATTTACCATTTTTATCAATTCCGATATGCGCCTCACGCATTCAAACTTTCATCTGCAATTCACCGCGGAGAGCTTCACACCCCAATTCCTTCATTTCCCTGCCCACACGAGCCGAGCACGCTTCCTCACGAGTCCCCGGAGGCCGGCCCCCCACACCGCTTCACCGCCCGCTGCCGGGGCGAGGCGCAGCAGCACTCGGCGTGGGGCGGGGACGAAATAGATTCGAAGGAGTCCCTCGGGGGGGGGGGGAAGGGAGGCAGAGCGATGGCTCGCCCAATAAGAGGCACGGGCAATGAATCCTATAACACTCAAAACCAGCACAGGCGACATATCTGTGCAATCTGGCCACGTGCTAGTATTTCGCAACGTTGCTGGTCACCCGGGAGTGCCAGCAGGTTTGAGCAAAACCTCACCCCGAGCGTGGATGCTATACTCATTACCTGGGGGGAGGGGCGAAAGGACTCCTCGTAACCCACCTCCCCCCTCGCCTCAAACACAGGTATATCAGCCGAGGGGATATTTGGTTCCGATTTCGGGGATTTCGAGCAAGGGGGCAAGGGAGTTCCGATCGCGATCATTTTTTACTGTAATAGAAGCAGTATCAGCCTGTGAAACTGCTAAATTTCCCTTTAATAATCATCACCATGGGTTACCAATATGAGAATCAGTTATTGACAGCTCACCAATACATTCTGTCATCGACCGTATCTGGATCTGTTATGGATCGAATCGAAGTTACAATTATTTCACATGTTTCTGCAATTACGTCGTTCATCTTTCTCACAATTGTCTACATAACAGTGTCAAATACGTATCTTTATAACATAGGTGATTTAACGAGATTAGGGAAATATGAACCACGAACTTCCATCATTCAGGTTAGAAACTAACAACGTTTACGTAGGACACACTTGAAAATTACTTTAAACCATTATACAAGATTCGATAAAGAAATTTATTCCATTCACAAGCAAAAATGATTGTTTGAAATCAACATAGAACAACGCAGAAGTCAGAGCGGCTTTGAGGGAGAATAAGAGTTCAAAACTAGAAAACAATTTATCAAACAATGTTTAAGTTAAATGTCAGAGGCAGAAAGAGGTGAAAGTTTTAGAAAGAGTAAATGAAGACAATATCCTAAATAAGTTATTTCAAATAAAATAGATTGCTTTAGACCAACCCCCGCCACCCGGTCTATGGGTACTTGGCAGGGAGTGCTAGAGTTCATACAGCCAAAGCCCAACCCAGCCTTGAATTGTGTTCCGGGACTGGTATGCTCCTTACTATTTTTGCAGTTGCTTAACCATTTCTTTCTTAGTGCTTCCTCCTCGTGTTACTGTTGCGAGAAGTAAGCGGAAAAAACAAATGCTGGAGTGCATCCGTTCAGGAGTCTATCTCTCTCATTTTGTGTGAACTGTCGGTCCAGCCTGTGTAATCACTCATCTACACCCAAGCTGGTTGATTTTTGGGTGCCAGAACTTCCAGGGAAACCACAGACGGCACAGAGAAAGGCACTGCCCTTTCTCTGTGCCGTCTGCCTTTATTATTCGGATGTGTGAATTTTACACGCCGTTGGGCTTAATAGTAGATGAGTTCTATCCTCATGTATCTTACCGACCTTCGGATTTATTACTGTTTACTAAATTCACTGGAATATATGAACTCTGAGCCTTTAATACTTCCCACAGTGACATATTAATAAAAACGTGCGTCCTTGCTCCATAAAAGTATGAAATATACTTCGTGCTTTCTCTTCTACGTTCTGGATGGTTGTCTGGAGAGCGTCGACAACTATTTGAAACTTTACATTTACGTATAACTATACAATACCTCGTAGTGTCATCACGCAGAAAAAGATTATATAAATATTTTGGTGTAAAACATGTCCTCCATTGGAACGTGTATACAATGTTTCTACTAGTAACTAACTTTTAAGGAACCTTAAGGAACACCCAGCCACCCGGCGGGACATGATCCAAGTGGACGACTTTGAATGGTTTATTTCAATTACAAGACAAGAGGGATGGGCCACCGCCATTCTCACTCCTTGGGACGCGGGAGTCGATCCGAGAATCAGGGCCGGCCGGCATGCGACGCGGGGTTTGCCAATCGTGAGCCGGAGTTTGGCCGTGGGTTCGAAGATGGCGAGCGATGGGCACGGAGGGAGGGTGTCGCTCCGAAAGGCACTCGAGGGGAGGATCGTCTGACTACCACGGAGGACTCTCGACGACCGCGCCGAGGGGGAGGGGGGTGGTGTCGCACTCAACCCTCTTCGCCCCTTCCCCTCTTGTCATTTTCGCCCCCGGCGAGCCAAGCGCCGAGAGGGGCGGAAGGGGGGCGGAGAGAGGGGAGGACGGCACTTCCAAGGAAGGAATGTGTGTTAATACCCGTCACCGCCGCCAGGGGTTGTCGGTGTCGAGGGTTCCACCGCATTCCGACGGCTTACACGGGAGGGAATTAATGGCGGGTGTGAGGGGTGGGGCGGAACACGGTGTGGGGGCGGATCCGGGGATTCAAAGTTGGGGGAATCGAGATGCTCTGGTTAAAAATGAGACGCGGGGAGGATGGGGGGGTCGTGGCGGCATCCCTGGGGTGCCACTCGATTGAGGGGGGCGAGCGAAGGCCGGGGACCCTTTTACGCCGGGAGAAGTGCGCCCTTCATCGTTCGCACACCGGAACGAGCGAGCAAAGGGTCGAGTGGGTCCCACCAATCAACCCACTCCCCTCTCCATCCCACCACCGCTCTCCAATTGCCGCCCTGGCCACCTGGGGAGCCATTAACGGGGCTAAAAGCCCCGACCATACATTGACTCACACTTCAAGTTCAACGGTTGCCTCGCATAATTACGATGAAACTGTTTGAAAGTACTACTGTGATGGTTCTATTTCCGTATCCGTCGCCCGTCACTCCAACCACCCTGACACGGATCGGTGATTGCCAGGATCTCGTGTATCTCAAACCCTGGAAATAAGATAACTCTACAAATGAAGTCCTGAAGAATTTCCCCGCGATGGCTGACGAAGCGAGCGCTCCAGCAAAGGCACAATGGTGCCCGTTGACCCTTGAGGAACTCCCGATGTCCTCTGGTCCATATTATGCTTTCGGTTTAATGGGAATCGAATGGCTGAATGAGCCAATCCAGTGGGGTAATAGTGGCATCGACTCATGCGTGCATGGGGTAAGTTTGGCCCTTCCGTCGATTCCATTAGATCGCTAATCCGAGATGAAGCGTCAAAAGAATTCACGTTAAGCCTTCGACTTAATGTCTTACCACTCGAGAGACTCTCTCCGGATCAAGGGCCTTCCTCAGTTTCATTCGACGATATCGCATTGAACTTGAGCGCACTCCCGCTCAGGACCCTTACCGTTTTGGCGGTTAAAGTACGCCCGGATTTTAATCATGAAATTTCATTATGGTGGAATATTTAAGTTTGCCATGGAGAAACAATGTAAAATATGCAAGAGATGGTAAAAAATGTTGGACGAAATGAAGGAAGGTAGCAAGTATTTAGAATTCTTGGAAGGAAAGCGGCAGTTATTTTGTATATCCATTCAAAACCTACTTTAAGTGACAGATTAATATAGCTGATGAAAAATGCCGGGCGAAAATAAAAGAAAGCAATAATGATGTGACTTATCACATTAAATCTCTACGAGCAATAGCTCGGTTTCTCAACCAGGCAAAAGGTTGACTATCTCCATCTACATCTACATAATACCTCGCAAGCCGCCGCAAGGGCGTGTGGCGGTGGGTGTTAAGGTCACTACCCAAAAAAAAAGGAAAAAAGAAAAACCGCATTCAAAACTAACACATACAGGTACCTGTACATGCAAACCCAAATCCACAGTAGTGGATACATTCATAGAAACATCCTATCATTTTACAAGCATGCAAATATACATCTACCCCCCTTCACTCCACAAGCATGCAAGTACATATGCTTATTTATAACACATAATTGTATCTTAGGATGCCGCAAGAAATTTATCCAAAAACGTGAAGTTTCTGCGGAATCATAATCCATACCCAGCTATTTTGAACTTAACGGGTGCTTGCAAATTATGAATTTAGTTTTATAAATGGAGGTAAAGACAAGGATCTATGCGAGTCCCTCTTATTTGCGTTCACCTCGAATTCCCTACATCAATTAGTCACTTCACCAACAAGAGGAAAGAACATTCTTGATCTGTTAGCCACAAATATACCCGAAAAGCTCTTAAATATAGAAGTTGTTGACGGAATCAGTGATCACAGAGCTGTAAACGCTAAATTTTCTCTAAGCGTAGATAAAGTTAACAAACCTAAGAAAAAGGTGTATTTGTTCAACAAAGTGGACTATGGTGGCTTAAAATGTGAATTAAAAAGTTCTTTTTTTATATTTGACGAATTAAGCAAAACTAGTAGTGTCGAGGATACTTGGAATAATTTTCTTACGATAACACGTTCAGCAATACAGAGGTTCATACCTAGTAAATATATAAAAGAGAATAAGGAACCCCGATGGTACAACTCTGAAGTACGGAAATCTCTTAGGCAGCAAAGGGTGTGCCATGCCAGAATGAAAAACGCAGTTAAAGATTCCTCCCCTGATAAAATCAACGAAACCATACAGAACTACAAAGCATCTAGGTCCACTGCAAAGAAGGCCTTCCAGAAGGCGCTAGCGGAATTCAAAAGGAAAAAATTAGGCGAACATTTGAACGATAACCCAAAGATGTTTTGGTCCTACGTCAGGGAAGTGCAGGGAAAAAAGTCCACCGTGAACTCATTGAATAACGAAAATGGGGATAAAGTAACGAGTAGTTTAGATGAAGCCAGCATATGAAATTCATTCTTCCAGAGTGTTTTCATATCCTCACAAAATAAACCCGAGAACCTTCCGAAAACATTTCAGCAGTCAATGGAAGCAATCAATATTTCCACCCGCGGAATAGAATTACTCCTTAAAAACATAGACCCAAACAAATCTCCGGGACCTGATGAGATACCGGCTCGCGTGTATAAAGAACTGTCGGCTGAAATTGCCCCATACCTAGATATAATATTTAGGAAATCATTAGCAGAAGAAAGCGTGCCAAACAGCTGGAAGGTACCTTCGGTAACTCCCATATTTAAAAACGGAGACAGGGAGGACCCCAGTAATTATAGGCCAATATCGCTGACTTCCATTTCCTGTAAGATTCTTGAACACATCATTGTTAGTCCCATGATGAGGCACCTCGATAGCCAAGATTTATTAATTAATAACCAACACGGCTTCCGTAAGGGTAGATCCTGCGAAACTCAACTCACACTTTTTGTACATGATGTATTAAACACCGGTGAAAGTAATATTCCTGTTGATGCGATATTCCAAGATTTTAAGAAAGCTTTCGATTAAGTCCCTCATTGCAAATTACTCGCGAAATTGAAAACCTATGGAATACACGAAAGTATTATTAACTGGATTAAACAATTTTTAAGTGATCGTGTCCAAACAGTCGTCCTGGACGGTGTATCATTTGATACTGTCAAGGTCACGTCGGGTGTACCACAAGGAAGTATCATAGGTCCCCTCCTTTTCCTTATTAACATAAATGACCTCAGTACCGTAGTTAATAGCAAGGTCCGTCTTTTCGCCGATGATGCAGTAATTTATGGGGACATCCGAAGTCTCGAAGACAGAGTCGTGTTAGCCAACGACCTAGATGCAATTCAAAATTGGTGCGATACATGGCAATTGGAACTAAATTTAAAAAAATGCGTAGTAATACATTTTTGGGAAAAGAATAATTCCCTCCCTTATAGTTACAAAGTGAAACAAACCAAAATCGCGAGGGTAGATTCCTTTAAATACTTGGGTGTAACAATTACTCACGATCTGTCCTGGGGAAAACACATACGAGATATATGCGGTCGTGCTAATAAAAAATTGGGATCCTCATAATTTAAATTTGGTTTCGGAATTAGATCGAGTTCAGCGGAGGGGGGCTAGATTTGTCAGACATTGTTATGACCAACTCAGCAGCGTATCCACTTTGCTAGACAATTGAAGTTGGGATTCTCTTACACAGCGGCGTTTCCAATATAGATTAAACTCATTTAAACATTTAAAGATGGGCCTTTTTCCGATGACATCAAGGATATAATACGAACCCCAACGTATTACGGTCGAAGGGATCACGAATATAAGACTAGAGAGATAGACTGCAAGACTGACAGGTTTAAAATGTCATTTTTTCCAAGAACGATAAGGAACCAGAATGTTTGTAGCCGAAATTCCCCGGGACATTGTTCATTACAATAAGTATTAACGCAAAGGTTAGGGACTGCGCGAGGATATGTGTGTATGTGTATATATATATGTATATTTTAATATATATATATATATATATATATATATATATATATATATATGTGTATATATATATATATATATATATATATATATATATATATATATATATATATATATATATATATATACTACCTTGATCAAAATGTTCCCGGAATTAATTCAGAAAATTAAAAATACAAGTTTATTCATCTAAATCTATATTGTCCCCTTCAAAGTAATCCTCATCGACTGCAACACACTTATGCCAGCGCTTGATCCAATCCTCGAAACATTTTTTATATTCGGTTTTCGGTATGTCCTTCCCTCGATTTTTCCATTACTTCCTCTCGGCTGCTAAAACGCGTTCCCCGTAATGGTTTTTTAACTCGATTGAACAGAAAGAAGTCACAGGGAGCCAAATTAGGTGAATTCGGTGGCTGTTGGATGGTATTTGTTGCATTTTTCGTCAAAAAATTACGAATAATGATAGCACTGTGCGACGGTCTCGACGCACTGTGCTACGATTTCTGGTTTCTTTCGGCGAATTGCTTCACGAAAACGTCTCATAACGCCCAAATAATACTCTTTGTTTACTGTCTGGCCTTCTGGCAAAAATTCATGATGCACTACACCGTTGTAATCCACGAAAACCTTCAGCATTGCCTTCTTTTTTGACTGAAAACGACGTGGTTTTTTTGGTCTCGGCTCATTTGGTGAACGCCATTCACTTGCCTGATGTATGGATTGCGTGTCGTACTCATAAACCCACGTCTCGTCTCCAGTAATGATCCTTTTGATGAATGTGGGATCGGATTCAGCCTCGCAAATCATGTCTTTTGCGACGTCAACACGGTCTCTTTTTTGCATGAAATTGAGGTCTTTTGGCACCAACTTTGCTGCTACACGACGGAAACCCAAATCATTAACCACAATGTCTTGGGCGGATCCATAGGCAATGTTCAAGTCCTCCGCTATTTCTCTGATGGTTAATTTGCGGTTATTGACCAACATTTCTTTTACTTTATCAATTTTTTCACCGACTTTCGATGTCGATGGTCTGCCACTGCGTTCATCATCTTCGATTGACTCACGACCACTTCTGAACCGCTCGTGCCACTGGTAAACGACCGTTTTTTTTTTAGAGAATCGTTGCCGAAACACTTTTCCAACATTTCCAACGTCCGTGCGCCACTAAATCCGTTTTTTACGCAAAATTTAATACAAGTTCGTTGTTGCAAATTTAAATCTATTTCTGCAATTGTAAAAAATCGCCAACACACACAGAGATAGATGTACTCTTGGCTACGTAACTTTTGCAAATGTCAAGTTATGACACAAAGATTTAAAGGGAATATCAACAACAGATGTACCAATTTAACAAAAAAAAACAGAACTCAAATCGGAACGATGGGAGCGCCACACGGTGTTTTATTCCGGGAACTTTTTGTTCAAGGTACTATATGTGTGTGCGTGCATATATATATGTATATATTTTTTCTTACAGGTTCCCCCCACCTTTCCTCACCTAACCCCCAACCCCCTCAACACTTACCCTTCCACCCTTCCCTCATGGTGCTACACCCCCTGCCACACACCTTTTTGGTGGCTCGCAGGGTATTTATGTAGATGTAGAATTATTGACGCACAATTTATCAAATTTTTTCATTTATATAATTTTTTATTCCCTAAATAATTTAACTAATAATATATGTACACTTTAGAAAACTAGATGGATGAATAGTGGACAGCAGTAAAGAGAAAGATCCTATTTCAGAAGAATTCAGCTGGCAAAGGCTCTTCACGTGACGTTTCCTTCTGCCCTATAGAGGGTAAATGTCGAGAAATATGTCCGTAAAATATTGATGAGTTAACCATGGCAGAAGAAGGAGACCCTCGAAATAAATTGGACACAGTTCTGCACGTTCCTTTCTCTGGCGGCGCAGCAGTGTTCCATGGTCCGCGTCAAGCATCGTGTTCCCGGAGACAGAGATAGTCCGACCAGGACGAAAGGTATATAGATATATACATACACATATGGTGTATATATACATAAACACACATATATATTTTCCCTTCTCCCCCTCCACAACCCCCTCCTTCACCCCTCCCCCACCACCTATCCCCCCCCTCCGCCGTCCCCTTCTCTCTCTGTCCCACATGACCATATACCTCAGTCTTAACTAATCTTCCGAAGAAGACGGAGTTCGAGTACGTCGATATTATCAAGATATTGTGAGTGTTCCTTTTATGTGTTCTCATGTTGTGTGTTCTGTCTTAAGTTTTTTATTCAACACTTCCGTGTTAATTCGAAGAAATCATATATATATATATATATATGTTTATATACTGTATATAATAAATATATATAAATATAGATGATTTCTTCGAAGCAACACGGAAGTGTTAAATAAAAAACTTAAGCACATAAAAGAAACACTCACACGTAAAATCACTGGGAAATTTAGGTTCCAAAGAAACAGGGACATCGCCATGGAAATGTCGAGGACTTTTGAAATGTTGCTCAGGACGTTATGTAGAAATCATAAGCAAATATTCCGATCATTTTTCACAGGTTGGTCTTGAAATGACTTAGATAGTACAATGGTGACTGGTCATAATTTATTTGATATTAATGTAAAAATAGTTTGTAACGAGTCAATTAGATGTATGACCATGAGGACATAGGTATGCATAAATTAAGCTTAAATCAACCCTATTCCCCA
This sequence comes from Hetaerina titia, assembly GCA_037158775.1. Classification (NCBI taxonomy): domain Eukaryota; kingdom Metazoa; phylum Arthropoda; class Insecta; order Odonata; family Calopterygidae; genus Hetaerina; species Hetaerina titia. The sequence goes on from CM073768.1 coordinate 147,898,755, forward strand.
AGAAAATATAAGACTCAACAATAAATGAGGGAAAAGAGCAAACCGTAAAATGGAGGAACTGTATATTCCTTTATTCCGTAACAAAATCTTTGGAAAAATCTTTCTATTCGCCCTCACAGTTAACGCTCTAATGTGTATATACATATTTAACTTGTTTGTGAATTTTTTTGTGCATGAACATACTCTTGTTTTCCGTTTTCACTATTTAGTATTCATTCATTGCCATCAATTATTATGTTTATGATTTTGGCTTTCATAAACTGCTAATGGAAATCGTTATAATTATCTATAAATTGATCGACAGTGGTAAAATTGTAATGATAAAGGTTGTACCTCGTTCCATGTGAGTTCAATGCTTTTCCCGCGTCATAAATGTTCTTTGTTCATTCTCTCCCACCCCCGCCGCCTTCCCGGCAACACGACGCCGGCCTCCTCCCCCTCCCCCCCCCTTGGATCCCAAATGACTCCGTTTCCCAGATAAAAAGGTGTGACTTCCTTACGTGAGCCTAATGCAGCTTAAGAAAGTACTTAGGGGAGCTCACCCAAATTGCGGATACAAAAGGATCGGGAGCAATTACTTTCCGGGTATTACTGTATAAATAGGTTTTGAAAAAAGGTAATTTGGCTTTTGTGGCATGGAGGAAATGCCAGGAAATATTTTGCGATGCCCATATAATCCTCCAAATGAGGTCTCTGATTTTTTTAAATTCTCAGCGTTTCTTTCGCCGCTGGTTTCGTGACTGGTGGAGATAAAATTGTTTGGAGAAGCCGAAGTAGGTGTGATTGGGCTTTTAAAGGTGCCCTATATTATTATTAAAACAGGGCTTATCGTGACCATGCACGATAAACCCTATGTTTGTTTGTGTGCTTTTAATGTGTAAACCGTTATCTAGTTTCAGTAGGACAAGATGTGTTTGGCACACATTTATCCTGACTAAGGCGGCGAACTAAAAGAAGGGCAAGTTCGCCGACTTTTTCCTTTCTCATCGTATCAAATGCCAGCGGAATTGAATCTTTCAGGATAAACTGAGGAGGGAGGAGCCTAGTTTATTATCCGAGGAGCACTTCAGCTTAGCTCGAGGGAGAAGAATTCACCCTCCAAACGACCACCGACGGTGCACGACTCGACACGACACTCCCGGGCCATTAGCCACGCTCAGCCCGGTTGGTGTCGTCGACGGAAGAGGCGCGCGAGGGCGAAATGTCGCCCGGCGGATCGGTCGGTTCCTTACGGTGGCGCATTCGCCACGGGGTTTAGAACTAAAGGGAAATACATTTACCTCCAATCACTCAGCAAAATTAAATTAAATCAATGCAGGGAAGGAATATACGAGGCATTTTCAACAATTAGGGCCGTTTGGTCATTAAAAAGATATATTCGGTAGCAAATTTTTTATTGACAACTTTAGTGCCACACAAACCTACTTTAGTTACTTACTATTTTCCACATAATCGCCGTTCACTTCCAAGCAGCTTCTTTAACCCTTAAGCATAGAAGTTTGACCCCTGGGAATTGAACCAGTTGACAGCGGCGGTCTTGAGTTCCTCGTCATCTTAAAACGCTGCCCGCCAGAAGCCACTGTTTTAAGTGTAAGAAGAGAAAATAGTCGCTAAGATACAGGATCGAGACTGGATGCTGATGAACTGAAATGGTGCCACTGCATTGACTGTTGTTTTGTTCCTGCGTTGGTACGGATATCCGTGTCTCATCGCCCGCAAAAATGTGACAAACAAACCATTTCCGTCTTGTTGATAGCGGTCCCAAAATGCTCGTCCACTTAATGCGCTCTTTGTGTTGGTCGGCAAGTATTTTTAGAACGCATTTTGCACAAAATTTGCGATATTAGAGCTTTTCCGTAACAATTGTTTAAATAGTGGTGTGTCCAACAAGAATGATTGTCTCAGCCAGAGCACCAATCGAAAAATTACAGTTGTATATACACTTATTGGATGATTTAATCGATCTGAAAAGTTATTCGTCATCAGGGACTGCTCCTGCACCCTGCTCTTTATCATACGAATTTGTGCGGCCTTTTACCACCATTTTTATAACCTTTTCTTCAGTCTTTAGAGCGGCTTCATAAACTACGCACGACTGTTTTGTTGTGCGGCCTTTTACCACCATTTTTATAACCTTTTCTTCAGTCTTTAGAGCGGCTTCATAAACTACGCACGACTCTCGATGAATTTGCGCAGCTGACGATCGTCTTGCGCACAAAAATCGAACCACAGCACACACTTGATAACTTGCAGGAGGAATGGTTATCCTGGACGTTATCTGAATTCACCGACACAAACAACAAACGACTTATGAAACAAAAAAGTAACTCCAGTGGCTTTGGAAACAATATATCAATCCATATAATTAGCGCTACTTGCATACAGATTTATTTTGAATCTTCAATGTTTGAATATAAGAAAACGGCCCTTCTTTTTCTCATAGTATGCCTAGCTTGAAACATTATTGTAAACAAACCGTACACTGCGAAACTAATCTTAATTACAATCAAACGCGATCAACAAAGATATTAGCGTCCATATAATCAGTTTCTTAGCTAGTATGCCAAAAACGAACGGAAACATTAAAATAAACGCAGTAATCATCGAAAAAAATAGTATCAATAGTCAAGGAAACTGAAATGAGAATTTTACTTAAAACTTGTTTTTTTTTAACCTGATTACAACGCTATTCCTAGAAGTAGAAGAATATAAAAAAGCCTGCTCAAGTCAGCTAACTTTATCAGAGGTTTTCATTTAATTTGACTTGACACTCAATTTTTCAATTATTATTCGAACATTTTTCGCTCGGATGGGGGGAGATCGAAAAGAGCTGTTGAAATCACAAATGTAGGCTCTTTTGGGTCCAAGCGGTGGAACTTTGCAAGACCACTCCTCAATGGATGGTTCAACTGGCTATATATGTAATTTATTCTATTATATAACGCGTGTAAAACGTTCAAAGTAAATCAAAACATACGAAGAAAACCTGTTCTCAATGTTTATCAAATCATCTACTTCAGACTATTGTTGATCACATAGGAATATATGGCATAACAATTGATGTCCATCAATAAAAAAATAACTGTTCTTCAATTTGTATTTATTGTCCCAATAATAACGTGTATTATTTTACAATAACAAAATGGAGTTTTTTTCCTTAATTGTTTGAGTAACACAGTAATTTTTTTTGGTGTTCGAGCAAAGGTGACTTATATTTCGTCATTTTCGGCAATCTTTCAACGGTGGAATTGAAGTAAAAAGTTGGGACTTTGGAGCTGTAAATGGAATCGACTGCCGGCAATCGGGAATGCCACTTAGGCAGGTGTTCGGACGTGACACATACCCCGTGCACTTCCTCAAATAAAACGACCGTCACAGACACCAGAAGGAAGAAATTATGGTTGATTGGTTCATGGGAAGCCAGTCGACTAATTGAGAGTTGGACACGAAAGAGCGTGTTATTTTGCATCCATCTGGAATGAACCTTCATTGTTGGTCACTCTGGAGTGCCTCCCATTGACGCCTCCTCGAAATCTATTCTTGTCTATATTTACGACCGCCATCGCCTCCACCAAACCTTGTTCTAAAGGAAGAATGGAATTAACATCTCTCAGATTGGTTTTTTTCTCCTGGAAGGCGTTGCGTAGATTCCCTCTGAATATTTCTATATGCACCGCCCATGAACGTAAGACAGATTAAACATAACGGAAATGCGCCATTCACCAATCTAGTGCCCATTTTCCGACCGCAGCCCAATGAAGGTGAGGGTGAAAAAGGGTGTTCAACGACGCAGCGTACACTCCTAGAAACACTCGCCTCGGCTGACTGAATCAGTAAAACGGCATAGGCTTACTGCATTAGTTTAAATGAAAAATATAACTGATGATTTTTGTTAAATTTCAACGATTATAGAAAGAAATTCACGTTTTTTTCCTAATTGCCGAAGCCTTGAGAATTGCCGAATTTGAGCCTTTTTTTAATCCTAGCCGCCCCAGAAAATTCAAACTCCGTTTGTATCTCACAGTTGCCTTCGCTCGTTTCTTTGTTTTTCTTGTCTCGCTTGTCGCCCTTTCTGGTGCTTTTAGGCTTCCTCTTCTGCAGGGAATGTCATTGTAAATTCAATTCAATTACTTGAGCAGTATATTTTTGGGAGGACACTCATCTTAAGAATTGAAGAACAAAAGGTCGAGGGGAAACTATCGCCACTCTTAAAGATTCGGACTTGGGAAGAGGGAGTCCAATTTTATTGGAATCCAAAGGATGTCCTACAAGGACGACTGTGTGTTGGTAGGACACATTTATTGCAGCTGATCCCTGCGGAACAAAACTTAACCATTTGTGTTCCATCCATTACCAGGCCTCTGAACTAAAAATTGGTTAATATGGAATGCATCGCCAAAGTTGCCTGTAAATAACACCTATTTCTAATGCAAATCTGGCTGACAGAATATTTAATTATGCGTTTTCGATGAATGCTTGTTTTGATGATGATAATAAATGCCACTTTGAATTGTATTTCAATGAATATTTTTCATGCAAATATTGACTTATTAAATTCATCAACACTCTAATCTCATCAATCTGTCACCAATTGATCTGTCATCGTTAATAATATAGCAGGAGTTAAAAATAAGGAAAGGAAAATATTGTTCAATATTTCCGATTATTTATAGCTTCGATGTCATTTGAATTTACCACGAAGAGTTATTTTTAAAAATCCCTCCTCTGCTACGTTGCCATATGTCTGCAAACCCATGAGTACTCGCAACAACGTTGCAGTGACCGCAAAGAGGTTCAGAATGGCTGGGGCTCCGGGAGGAAGAGGGGGTGTGCTGTCGCGAGGGTTTCCCCCCATTATGGGAATGAAGTGACAGTTTTTTCGTCTGATCCGGGGGTGCCATATTTTTTTATTTCCGCTCATTGTGAGAAATTATTGAGAAGATCTATTTATTGATACACTTCATTGTAAAGAACATGCGTGCTCCTGTACTTTTGCGGAATAATTTGTTCCATTTTACCCATTACTCCATCCAGAATATTACAAGTCATCTCTCATGAGCGTTGGCGAGAGTGGTTTCATAAATTTTCCAAATGTTTTACCGGGAAGTGTAATAATATAGTTTTTTGTATTTAAGTAGCGCACATGATTTCAATGACGATTCTATTGAGGATTTCTACTATGATGACTCTAATAGTGTATATTTTTTAACCAAAATGGAGAATAATATTTGCAGGTATTTCTTATTAATTTCCACAGAGGTTTTCACCGTTTTTAATCACATCAGTTCGGCTGGAAACCAGTAATTCACTAATTTTTGTTGTGTTACATGAAATTGTGGGAACCATACTTCACGCGTCTTTGATCCGCTCACATAAAAGTCACGTTATGTCTGCAAAACAGAATGGAAGACCACAATATCTCTTAAAGAGTGCCATACACTTATGTAAATTTAGGCAGAACATAATTCCTTGTAATATTGAAGAAATTAGTTTATAAAATCATACCAACGCACACCCAGTTTGGAATATCACAATATTCATTTCTAATATTTGCCAGGAATAATTAACGGAAAAATAAAAATGCAACAATTTCGAAGAGTAAACCTCATTCACCTTGACCAAGATTCGAATTTGAATCCCCCGAAAATTACCAGGGCTTAGAATGTCGCAAGTTTCGTAGTCGTTCAAACTGCGCCACATTACATACTGTTAAAACAAATTTTTAAACCTTTGGCAAATTCAAAGAACTGTGGGAAATGCTGTGACAGTAACTTTAACAGAATTCATACGCTAATCTGTATTAAAATGTAATGGAAGGATAAAATCTTAATGTAACTGATACGTATAAGTAGAATTTAAAAGTTCGGTTTCGTAGTAATGGGTTGGTCCTTTGGTACCCAATGTATTGACAGAGATTGAATGTATGAGATGCGGTTTCTTGAGAAACACATCGAAAAAGAGACGCGGAATCAGCCAACTGATCAGAATAAATACTCATTTTCACTATTATTTCTTTTTTGTTAAAACAGATGTTTTGAATGATTTTAAATATTTGGAATCAATCGAAGTTAAAGCAATGCTGGACGAATGAGTAAGATCCATGACGGAAATATTTTATCTTTGAATATATATTTTAACTGATTTAAAAATACAATTATACTAGTAAAGCAAGTAATGCTATCATAACAACGACGCAAAATCAGAAAGGCGTCGCTGCAAAATTCCTTAAAGGATGAGAGAATGTTGATTTTCGATGTCTCAAATTGGAGACTGAGAAAGGAAAATGATGAAAAATAGGGCAAGGCGATTGTTTTATGGTTCTTTATTAACCGCTATATACATTATATATATATGTAAATTGTGCTCTCTCTTGTGTTCGTCCCGCATATGTGTTCCTTTCCCCTTTCCTTATATCTATTTCTATGTGAATGAATATTTTCTCGCCGTATGGCGGGATTTCGTGTTTGAATATATATTTTTTTTGGTAATCTACCAGTTAAGGTAGGTTTTTCGATGGGCACAACTAGCAAATAAACATTTTGTGACTCCAAACAAAACCGAATTCAACAACCTAATCTACATCAGGTCCCTCTTTATCTCTGTGTACTTCTTTCCTCCCTTCATCCCGTCCAACATCCCTATCCTGTTCCTGCCCTTTCCTCGCTTGCCCAACATTCTCCCCTATATTACCTTCTTTAACATCTCACTATCGCTCAATATGCCTTTCATCCAGCTTTTCAGCCTTCATAGGAGTTCTTTTACAAACCCTCCTAGTCACCCACCATCTCCAGTACTTCCTCATTTGTTTTCATTTCGGTCCATTTCACCTTCTCCATTCTTCTCCACACCAGCATTGAAAAAAACCTCCAATCTACGTCTATCCTCCTGCTTCAGTGACCACGTTTCCGCGCCGTACATAGCTACGCTCCATATCAGATTTTTTACGAGTCTTGTCTTAACATCCCTACTAAACGTCCTGGTCATGAACTCCCTCCTCCTTGAGAAAGCCTCCTTGCCTAGCGCAATTCTTCTCCTTACGTCTCAACCACTTTGACCGTATTGGTCCAAAACACTTCCGAGATATGTAAACTGTTCTACCTGTTCTATTTTTTCCCCGCCTATTTCAATATTTAGCCTAGCCTTTTTGGAAAATCGCATTACCTTTGTTTTATTAATATTGATTCTCATCGTACTATATGTCTATCGCACTGAACCTCCAATTCACTCAGCGATGTTTGCAACCCCTTGGCTGACTGAGCAACTAATGCTTGGTCATCAGCAAACCTAACCGATTTTACGAATTCCCCTCCGACTTTCATTCCTACCTCCAGTTCTTTCCATGCCTCTTTAATCATTTCCTCCACTTCACCACCATTCGTCGGCTCTGCTTTGATCTCTAAGAATAAGATTCTATCAGTTGAATATATATATATATATATATATATATATATATATATATATATATATATATATATATACATTCAAATACGAAGTCCCGCCATACGGCGCACAAATATTCATTCAAACATAGAAATAGGTATAAGGAAAGGGGATAGGAAAAAACATAAAAGGCGAACACAGGACATCTGGGGAAAGCGGTTTTTGAGCAGATCACGAAAGTAAAAATGTTTCCTTGACCGGGATTTGAACACTGGATCTTCCACTTGCCGGGCGGATGTGCTACCATTACACCACCGAGGAAACTTAATTTATATATATATATATATATATATATATATATATATATATATATATTCAAACTTGAAAATCCCGCCATACGGCGCACAAATATTCATTCAAACAGAAATAGGTATAAGGAAAGGGGATAGGAAAACACATAAAAGGCGAAGACAGGACATGTGGGGAAGGCGGTTTTTGAGCAGATCACGAAAGTAAAAATATTTCCCTATCCGGGATTTGAACCACGGACCTTCCACTTTCCGGGCGGATGCTCTACCAGTTGAGCTAATAGGGAAACCCATTTACCTTGAGATCTGCGATCTTATAAAGCGCCAAAGTGCTCCGATAGATGTTGCCCGAGAGATGGCGTTATGGAGCTGTTTCACCCACCAAAGGAGAAATAGACGGGACACAAGAAGGGGAAAGGATAGTAGAAAAGCATTCATACGATATTGTAAAGGATAGGAACGGTGCGTTTCATGGCACGCATAGCATCCGCCCGGAAAGTGGAAGGTCCGTGGTTCAAATCCCGGATAGGGAAATATTTTTACTTTCGTGATCTGCTCAAAAACCGCCTTCCCCACATGTCCTGTCTTCGCCTTTTATGTGTTTTCCTATCCCCTTTCCTTATACCTATTTCTGTTTGAATGAATATATATATATATATATATATATATATATATATAGATGATTTCTTCGAAGTAACACAGAAGTGTTGAATAAAAAACTTAGACAGTAACACACAGCACGAGAACACATAAAAAGAACACTCACAATAATGTCTTGATAATTTCGACGGACTCGAACTCCGTCTTCTTCGGAAGATAAGATATGACTCTTCCTATATAAATATAAAGATAAGATTGACTTCATATATTTTTTTGCGTACATATGAAGTCAATGATAGCTTTTGAATTTTATTTGCCTTCGTGGCTATTTATTTAAACATAAGGGTGGCACTTCGGAGTGACCAACAATGAAGGTTCATTCAAGATGGATGCTTCGGCATCGCACAAAATAACACGCTCTTTCGTTTCCAACTCTCGATTAGTCGACTGGCTTCCCATGAACCAATCAACCATAATTTCTTCCTTCTGGTGTCTGTGACGGTCGTTTTATATGAGGAAGTGCACGGGGGTATGTGCCACGTCCGAACACCTGCCTAAGTGGCATTCCCGATTGCCGGCAGTCGATTCCATTTACAGCTCCAAAGTCCCAACTTTTTACTTCAATTCCACCGTTGAAAGATTGCCGAAAATGACGAAATATAAGTCACCTTTGCTCGAACACCAAAAAAAATTACTGTGTTATGCAAAAAATTGAGGAAAGACGAACACCATTTTGTGATATAAAATGTAACAATTGAAGGTGATGCACCAACAACGAAGGGGACGCAACGAGGAAGGGAGAGGGGAGGAAGTATGCGGAACCGAAGAGGGGTTGCTGTAGTGTCGGATGCCATTTGAGTTTTTTGGGAATAGGCAAAGCAATACGTATGTCGCTGTACCGCTATTCAGTTTGTGCCCATCCAAAACCTACCTCAAGCCGAAGAATACTAAATATAGTAATTTGAATGAAATCAACATAACTACAGGAACATAAGATTCTGAGTAATAAAAGATTTTGATTGACATTGAGAAGGTGGATGGATACTTTGTATGTTTTGGTCAAATTTGAGGTGAATTTGAAAACTTTCCAACTAAATTTATCAGACATATATACAGGCAATGTATTTGACATACAAGTACATTCATTGCCAAATGAGGCATTGGTGGGAGAAAAGGTTCACTGCTTGGACTAAAAAATGCCAAATTTGGGATTTGAAGAGGCCTTTTCGATCTCAGCCCACCGAGGATATAAAAGTGATTATGATCAGAAGGCAGCAGGATTTTATATGCCATCCATGGACATCTAACATAGTCCGTAGAGGGCGCTCAATTTGCCTTCAGAGAAGAAAAGTTTTGTGCGGTGGTGGAAGCTAATGCCCATTGTTTAAGTTCCGGAATAAGACCAGTCGGAATGCGTGTGGGAAGTGTTCCTTCATGTATTAGTCGCGTCGGAAGAGTGTGCCTGGAACACTTGATTTACTTTCTAACGCTCTCTTTTTCGTAGAACCTTCTTTTTCCAGCCAACGTTAAAGCATTGCCATTGTCACGCATGAGTTTTCTCCTCTGTTTATCTCTGCATTTGCTAATCTCTTCTCTTGCAGTTAACTATCTATTAATAATCTTCATTGTCAGCTAGAAACATCTACAATCCCGTTCCTCATCCGTTCTTCTTTCCCCCCTTTACTTATATCCGCTATTCTAACGACGCATTTGTTTCTAAAAATATGTTGAAAAAATTTCCCTTTGCTTTTGCAGTATTACATAACTTTCGGTCACTCTTCTTTACACACTGTATCCATCTTAGAACTCCGTTCTAATATTCTTCAGTACCACATTTAATACACTTCCGTCCCTTTATTTTCTTTTTCAATATGCGTATATGTCAATGAATCATGCAGGGCTCTATTCTAAGCATGTAAATCCCGTAATCAACTTTTAGTTTCGAAAATTGTTGATACAGGTTAACTACTGTTTTCTTATAAAGACAATTCTTGCCTGAGCCTGTTCAAATCTGATATATATTTTTAATATTCACTGATTTTGCTAATGATTTGTTTTAGGTCATGGATTTAAAACCAAAGATAACAGCGTTTAGGATTAGTTCGAATATACGTGTGATGACAAATGGTAAACCGTTCAACAGATTCAGGCGAGATATAGTGGAAGTTAGTCATTATGAAAAAAATGTGAGAAAATTATAAATGATAAAAAATGTAAGTATACTTGATAGATAAATAGGATAATCAAAATAAACTTCGTAATCTGAAGTAACCATATTGATGGGCAAAAAAACTTAAAAACCGATCATTTCAAAAAGTATTTCTTATTTACAGTTGATGCTGGGATTAGTCTAGTCAAACATTTTATCCGAAACATATTTCCTTAGATTTGAAAATGTCATCAGCGGTATCACACCGATCGTATCGGTAACCTTCGTCGCGGACGCAGAAATTATCGATGATATCGGAATTCCAGTCTATTCTCAGCCTTGAATTCCGTGTTCCGATTTACAATTGAAGCTCTTCGATAAAAGGGTCGGAGAAGTTGAAATGAGACGAGGGAGGAATACGACCGCGGAAGTTGGTGGCACGTGAGGGGGAAGAATTCCGCCCTGCCCCCATCCACCCGTCGCAGGGGCAAGGGGTGGCGAAGAGGAGCGAAGAGGGTCGCCCCTCCCTGCCCAGGGGTGTGATGGCGGGGACTGACCATTTGGAGACGCGGTAGGACACTGCTGCTCGTTCCAAACTTACAAGAGGGCAGGAGTGGTGGGCGAATTGACGAGTGCGTGCGTGTTCGAGAGTGCAGTGAGGGGCGCATTCCTTGAAGTGAGGAGGAGAAGATAATGTAAAGTGTGAAAAAAACGATTTATTCTCTATATGAATTAGACTCACTGATTTGATGTGTATTGGACGTAATTTTAGAAACAACGATTTTATCATTGTTATGGTAAAAGCAAAAATGGAAGGAAAGAGGGAACATTGGATGGAAAACGCTTATCAGAATGCATGTTGAAGCAAACAATTACAAGTAAATGAACAGGATGGAAAATAGTAAACAAATGATTCTGATAATGCGTATAACTCTGATCTTTACGTGCTCTTACTTTTGTCCGTGTCCCTTGAAATTAACGACGAATTCGTTGCTCAAAATATGTTTTAACCAACATCGTCAAGATTAAAGCAACTGCTAGTCTAGCCTGCCATTTCCAGTTTTTAATAATTTTCTTGATACTCCTTACATAACTTTTGCTGATAACTTTTCGTAAGCCTTCTCCCAATGCCTAAAAATTGTGCGTTTTTAACGAAAAGCAATAATGATACAATAACCATTATTTCTCTATCATAGTATAGTTCCTATCATAGCATAGTTTTATGCTTAATTTATGCGTTGTAGCCAAGGATAATTACTAAGGGCATAGACATGAAACATTTAGCATAAATTTGCTATGTGTAATCCTTACTGACCATCGGTTATTGAAGCGCAGAGGGGCGAAATCCTTCGCTCCCTCGTGTTATGTATTATCCACTTCCAGGAGAGGAGGAAATAGAGTCGGTGAAACGGATTGGGAATGCATGTAACGGCTCGCAGAGATATATTGAGCACGGCCTGAGCCACAAATTATCCGTTTAAACAGATCGAAAGGACGAAGCCTAAAATAACCGTTTTTTAAGGAAAGAATGCGCCCGTGGTGCGTTTATAAATTTCAGGTTTTCGTGAGGAGACAATCGTGTCCATGTCGATAAGTGGCGCTGAGGGCATCCGGCGCTTTATTGCAACGTGTTTGCGGGTGGGGAGTCGCGACCCTCAATCAGTGAAATAGATCGATGGTTCACGCCAGCGGACAGTGGTGCCAATTGAGTGAGGTAAACGTGTCGAGCTGGAATAAAACGTGACATTGTGCACAAAGTGGTGACACTTGGAAATTGTGAATAGCTACGATCAATTTTTAAGTGGAAGGATACAAAATAAGAAATACATCCACAATACAATGCCTTATAAGTGTGCATGAATTTGACATTGGTGATCCCAATGCTTTTCTCCTTGGTCAATTTTGACTTTCTCTCATGATAACAAACTCAGATGATATAAATTTCAAAAACACTGCAAGTATAATTCTCAGAATGTATCAATTCATTGGCAGAAATGATAAATTTATCCTTGACAACAGGTCAATTGTTTAATGAATGAAAACAGCCAAATGTTATCCTTTTCCCAAAAATTCAAAATCCCACTAAACCAGTAGAACTTTGAACAATGAATTAATTGCCATCATTAGATAAGGTCTTACATGTTAAGATTCATAAGAATCTTAGTAATCATTTAGAGGACCATATTGCGTTTTACTTTTGCCACTCAGATTTTAGAAAAGGTATAAATAAAGAAGGTAAAGATACAACTAATTTGTAGTCGATGAAGAGATGAGCTAAAGGTGGAAAATTGTAATAAAGGTGTTGTTAAAACTCAAAATAGAAAATGGAACTCTAAACGAAGATATTTTGGAAAAATATTACACAATTATGGATGAGGAGTTATTGTTATAGAGTGATTCAGAAACCATTGAAATGAAAGATGTCAAGTAGCCAAAATAAATTAATGTAAATTATTAAACATCTGAACCAATACACATATCTCCCAAGGAATAACTTAGGAAGGACTTTTATGCATAAAATACATATATGACAGTTTTTTATATTTTTTTCATTAAAATGTGCAGTAAATATGCTTTTAACGATGTGCTTTCAGCAGGTTCATTGGTGTACCACATCCAGTAAATAGTAACTTAAAATTTGTAGCACACCTAATTAAAAACTTAAGCAGCTAACCAAATGGTTCCAAAGAAGTGAATTAAAATTAAATGTTAAAAAATCTGCGTCGATTCACATAAATTCAAACAGTAAGCAGGTATATGTGTTTAAAAACATTCCCAAAGGATACAACTAGAAAATTAGTAAACCAAATGGAGGCAAAATAACCCGGAGTGATAGCTGATTTCCTCTCAAATTTGAAAACTATGTTAATTAGGCACGTAAGAAATTGTATTAAAGATTGAAATGACAATTGGGATAATATTTTACCAATTTGAATGAGGACAGTAGCTGATTAATATATAACAGTTCCTCGCCTTTATTGATGCCTCAGTTCTCTTTGGTACAAGCGATGAAAATATAAGAAAATTGTAGAAATTGCAATTAAACGTTATGAGGGGTATACTAAACCACAGTAATCAAGGTTGGATTGATAGGGTTCATAAACTACACCCAAAACACCTTTGAAATCGAGATCCTGTGGGGCAAATACCATTCAGTATTGTATGAGAAAAGCTAACTTCTATTTCCGAGAGAAAGGCCCAATGTATCAGTGAAACGTACAGAAATCGACGATATTAAACCCATGCACGCACGTATTCAAGGATTCAACATAATATAGTGCATGTACATGCTCCTTCCCTTGTATCCGTTCACTTAGTTAAGAGCGTCCCAGCAGAGGAGGTGTTCGTGCCGACCACGATCCCCGATTCCCTATAAAATGGCAAAAAGAGCCACCGTCGCGTTGAATGAATGCCAAGTTTCACACCACGCGATAGGAAGAGTAATCGGGTCTGATTTTGTTTCCTCCCGCGGCAATCTGTTCCAAGGGTTCGACCGGGATGGAAACACGCCGCCTCGTCGAATTATAAACAAAGCGACATTAGCGTCGTTAATGTGCGACACTCGGTTTCTCCTTGCAATTCTGTCACTGCCACAGGCTTGCATTCTGTACTTTTTATGAATTGAGACTTTTGACGCTTTTAAGCGCGTTTTTGAGTGACGTAGGGCCTAATGTTCATCATCGGCACAATAACTTATTAATAAGATTCTTGAAATTTTAAAGAAACTCCTATTGTCTCTCAATGGGAAATGGAAGCAAAGACATAAGGAAAAGTCGGCCTTTTTAAAGAAAACGGCCATTCTGTATAAATATACGCCTAAGGGTCAAAAATACTAACGACTAATGTAAAAACCAAGTTTCAAGCAAGTATTGACCGTTAAATAATGGAAATATAGCTATTTAAGTATGATCCCATTATGATAATAACCCCCCCCACCCAAGAATCAGGGAAAGAAGCGGACTAGTTGACGGACGGTATAATATTAAACGGAAATTGGATTTTAAAAGGAAATATACGTGCATGCACTATTAGTAGAGGATCTTTTACCAAACCAACTCAATTTAATAATGAAGCACGTTCCTAATGTTCCTAGTGTTTGAAAATTACTTAATTTGGAAAAGTTGGATGAATGAATGAACGCAGAATGGTTGACGGTCGGTTTACTAAAAAATACGAATATTGCTAATGAAAACGCTAAAGATATCCTACTATTTGAACCTAATCAACTAGATTTTAATTTAAATAAAGATGAACTTGCTACAAGAATGTGCCGCCTAAGGGTCAAATACGTCTCGACGGCCTATGCGATCTCCCCTTTCTGCTTAACCCATCTTTATTCTTCCCTCCTCCCCACCGCCAGGATACCAATTACCTGCCACCGTCCTCTCAGATAACGACCACAAGTGCTCATCTCCCCTCCCCCCTCTTTTAATTTATTCAGTTTCCCTTTTTCTTTGGGGTTTCCATACATCCCCTCTTTCTCCCCGCCTACTTTACTCCTCACTCTTTCCTGCCCCATACTTCCTCAAACAGGTATAATGTATTACAATTTGAATCTTGTCTTGTACCTGAAGATGGTTCGATGAACTGAAACGCGTTGTACGTTTCAAATAAATTTGTGGAAAAGTGGAAATTTTGTTTTTCTCATATTGCATGATCAGTTCGCCAATGGACACAGAACTAACACGCCACGCCGATTTGGAATATTTCTTTTGCCTGAGCAATTTTTCTGTCGAGGTCTACGCGATGACACAAGATGCTTTGAGAGAGAGAGATTCTGTTCTTCCCTAGAGCGCAGATTAGCTGATGTAAAATATTTAAAGAAGGCACAAAGTCACTTTAAAGGAGGAAGGTGGACCTGGAGTTCCAGTAACTTTCTTACGGAAGTACATATCGACATTGCTGCTGTCATTTTGAGAATATTGCCGAAGATATCTAAGGGCACTAACACTGTTTAGAATCCCATTGGGTGTCACCCACACAACGATGGTAGGAAAATTGCAATCAGATTTGTTTGAGCACAGGTGGGCTCCTAGATTACTGGTATCCGAACAAGGGGACATTCGCTCGCAGATTTATTTGTAGTTGGAGTTGATAGCACAGGAAGCCGAGGAGTTACTTTTGAACATTGTCTCTGCAAATGATTATTGGTTAAGTCATAATCCTGATAGCTAACAGCAAAGTTCTCTGTGGGATTCTCCAGCATTTCAAGCATTAAATGAGTGGTGGAAAAATATTGGCATATCACCTTTCATCAACCAGGGAATGGTATATCAGCTAGTCGTACTAACACAAATGAGGGTGGGGCATATTTTTTTATGAATTTTACTGGGGTGAGATGGAGACTTCATAGTCCCTCTTTCAACCTACTATATGTACCTAATAGAGAAAAAGGTAGAAAAAGTGCATTGTATCCAAACGAAACTACTATGAGAAGAGTTCTACATAATACTCCGCATGCCGCTGCAGGGGAGTGTGGCGGGGGCTGCTAGGTTATCAGCCTTGCATGCTCATTCCCAATCATGTCACCTCTACACAAATATTAGTTTTATCATGCACTCGAAAAATGTTAATCACACAAATAAAGTACTTACATGCAACAATATTCAATAACAGAATACTTTTTTCAAACCATGCTTTAGAACTGTTAAAAAGATGGGTCTATTAGATAAAAAGAATAACATGCAGGTCATAGACAAAATATATGAACTGACAATGCTAATTAAATGTAACATAACATATAGTACAGCATATCATGCATGGCATTGACTACTTTTCAGTCATTGGGTACTTAACATTAAGTGGTTTATTAAACATTATTTTCAAATAAGGAGCTATTTCTGAGGACATTGTTTTGTATACACGAGCAGGGATTTGATCAGGGTCCAGCGATTTGTATGGACTGATGTTTTTGTTGTTGGCGTTCGATTCCAAGAGGAGATTTTTAAATTTCATAAATCGAGCCATGGGACCGATGGGGACTCGCTTCGTTCCTGAAAAGGATTAAACACTTAGGATAAAAAAGCTATGAAAATAGTGGTTTGGTGTACAAGCTTTTTCTAAACTGTTGGTAGGTTTTTCCCCGTTGCTATTTACGGCCGGAAATATCAACTTGGTTCCATGAATCACCCGCTCATAACACTAAATCGCTTTTGTGATATCGACCAAATATTCACCCAATCTTTTATTTTTTAATTCTGTTAAAATCTGGCGACATGTGTTCCTTGCTAACGCTTTACGTCCAATAATTTCGGGGCTTACTTTGTAAAAATTCATGGTCACCGGTTTTGACGCATAGGCGACATCATCAGGTACGATACTTGGTGATGTCGCATAACTGTCGATTTTCATAAAGTTCAATGGGGAAAAATACAAGGTTTATTTATTCAGTACATTGAGTAGAACCACCAAAGCTCTGCCAATGAGTAAAGGTGTGCTGTTACAATAAGTTATGATCATACAGCGTTATACGTACAGCGGTTTTGGCTCCATGCGTTGGTTACCCATTGATATTCTGCAACCAATCCATTTAGTGACATTTCATTTATCATGAAAGATGCAGGTAAAAAATCAGTGAGCTTAGTGAGCGGGTATCATTACATTTAATTCCTTTAAAAACCACTTCATGGTGTAATCTTACGAATGGTCAATAATCGAGAAATAGGATGAACCAGTGTTCTGGTGATTTCCAAATCCATTTCTGGTGGAGACCTCGCCGAAGACGGGGGGTCGCGACCCCCTCCCGCCACGGCCTTGGCCTGAAATCCAATGCCATCCTCACCCACCACAATGCCACCCTCCCACATCAGATCGCCTCCCTGCCTCCCTATCTCTCGCATCCTCCTCAATTACGTTTATCAATGGTGCGCTGACTCCGTTACTATTTACTTCCTATATCCCCACTTCGCTAGCAAACATCACCACCCAGTGCATTCGATGACCGAAAACTCGGTCCACCGATCGTCCGTCGGCTGAATATTGAGCGGCACATTATTTCCTCCCCTTTATTACACCTTTACACCTCTCCCCGCATTTTCCTTAACCATTCGCCATCAATGGTCATCTCATCATTCAGCCTCTTAAGTTTCGCGCCAAAGGCTGTGAAGAACATCATTTGTCGCACTGAGTGAGCGAGGACAGCATTTGCAGGCCTCGTGATCATGGTCTGCCGGGTACAAGTGGAGGAAGGGCGCAAGGGTAGGGCTGACGACACGACCCGCATGGGCGTGCAAGTGGTCGGGGGAGCGAGGGGTCACTGGTGCACGTGCCGGCGGGGGCACCCAAACCCTGGGCCCTCGCCGCGTGGCCGAAGGCGTGGAACTACCCGGTGAATTGAAATGAGGGAGCTTTCAAATAGGAGTATGGATTCTCATGAGAACTTTCGGTTCACATTATTATTATCATACTATAAATCCGGAGAGGACACCATCGGCCCCTGCGCGCCGATGGTGTCCTCTGCCCCGGTTCGCCAAGGATTGCCCACCCGCGCCGAAGGCCGTGAGGAGAATGGGGGGAGGGAGTGGAAACGGGGGGGGGTGAGTGGAAGGGTGGAGTTGCGAGTGTCGCTGCTTTATCACCTGGCCAACGGTTTGAGGGAGGGGTCGCCCCCTCTCGCTAATTTTAGAAGCGTCGCATGCGATCGAACTGGGAGAGGGGATGAAGCGGGGGGGGGGTACGGGGGGGGAGTTCACCGCCGGGAGGAGGGACTAATATCTTTTGAAGAAAAAACAGAGCGACTACAAGCGAACAGGAAAATTCCACGCAGATAGACCGGGATTAAAGCCCTAAAATATCGCACGGTTCCAATCGGGTAAAACCGTAAAGCACGAAACAGAAAACAGTATTAGCAGTAATGGAAGTGATGAGGACACGTAAAGCGGCTTCCCTGAGAAAGTATTGTTTCAATAATGCCCAAACTTTCGAATTTAATAGGGTGTAATGGCGCTCGGGTTGTGCACGCATGGAAGGGTGCAAATTGCAGGAATGCGAAGGAAAGGCGACCGTTCACTTGACATACGCACTCGCAAACACACAAGCACGCGAGATGAAGGAAACTGCAAGTGTGAACGACACGATGAAGAAGAAGCGATATTTGATATTTTAGTACCGTGGTACCTACCGCTGGAGTGTGTGTCAGTGGGTTAATACACACCAGACTAATTTTGACCCAAATATTTTTACCCCTTCTGTGGTCGGGCATTGTTATGCTGATCCCATATTGTTCATGGAAAAAACGATATCTTAAATGTGTCTGTTATACACTTAATCTCTTTAATTTTACTGGCACGATCTCTCCTGCCGTAGAACGATGGAGGTAACAATACATTTTCCACATCACTGCTACAGATACGTCCTCCCAATTAATGCAAGAGATTTAATCTGTAGGATCCGGTGAGTGAGCGGATTACAATTGTGAAATCAATTTGTGAAAAATATTTTCCCGTTATATTCCGATCCCATTACTCAAGGGTTACTCATTTTGCAGCAAACCGATTAACGCTCTCCAATGCGGGGAATAATCGAAAAGGAAATCATATTCCGGCAGGGACGATTGCCGCTCAAAAAAGTTCAAATACTAATGAGTGCCATGGTCAGCTCGTAACTTGACATGGGAATCATCAAGCCCTTATCACCATAAAAAATACCAAATTGAAAAAACTCTGAAAAATGCTTCATCAATAGTGACTTGAAAGGAATCACACACTGGCACGAACGCAGATATAATCACAGCAGTCATTCACTTGGATAGAGATTTGAAACTTGATCCTATGTTTTCCGGGAAAATGCCTTTGTTGGTCCAGCTAAGCATAAAAACACTTTATTTTAAATATCTAACATTTGTTATCATATCTCACAAAGTCAAAGCATAATCCAACAAATATAATTATATGTAGGAAAAATTTAGCGAAAAAATTTTAAAGGGCATTAAATAGTCAAATTCTAGAAGAACTAAGAAGATATATGACAAGATGTAGGAAAAGATACTAAATGAAGCGCAGATGAGCCATTGAAGGGTAAAGGCAAAACCTTAGGTGGGGAAGACCTTGGGAGAGAGAACAAGAATGTGAATGAAAACGGCTAAAAAAGATCGTATTTTAAGCGAAAATTACATTCATTATATTAAAACATTTGCGCATTGTCGATGGTGTCGATTACTTAACCTGTAAGCAATAATAATTAACAAATTATGTTTTATCTCAGTCAGAATAATACATAAAATTTCAATAAAAACAAGGAATATCCTCGTAAAATGATCGGCTCATGTTTTTAAAATATTGAGAAGAGTATGTAGTTTAGCCTATGTCCAGTGTCGAATGACAGTACAAAGAGTGACAGCAAGCAATGACTTTGTACCAGAGAAATTCTCGCAATCCTCGGGCATTTTCCGCTACCTTTCCTCCATTTAGTTCTTGATCGTCCTCCCGAAAATGCACCTACATCGGTCGTAGTCAGAAATGTGTAATTGCCGATTGCAAGGAACTCTCGCTGACATTAGTTTGGACGAAGAGACTGATGACGACTGCTTCGGTTGAGTGGGCAGGCGGCACTATTTCCCGCTAATAAAATTATTATTATAGGTCTACCGGTTTTGGATGGAAACAAACTACCAAATGGTATGGCGACAATTCTCTTGGGCGTCTTAAAGAACCAACCCAACATCTCATTTCACAATGAGCTCCTCTTCATCTCCGTATACTTCCGTCCTTCATCCTATCCAGCACCCCTATCCTATTTCTGTCCCTTCTTCGCTTGTCTAACATTCTCCCCTCTATCACAGTCTTCAAAGTACCACTTCCGATCAATATGCTTTTCATCCATTTTGCCTTCCTTATGATTTTGACTAACGATCTCCTCTTCTTCCCCGCCGCACCTATCAATTATTCATTTGTTTTTCTTTCTGTCCACTTCACCTTCTCCATCCTTATAGAGCGTGCGTTTTCTTAACGAGCGGAGGAGCGAGCCTTTTATTAACATCCTTACACAACGTCCCTTTCATCAATTCTCTCCTCCTCTTTGTCTAACGCAATTCTTCTCCTTACATCCCTACTTCTTTGACCACTTTAGTCCAAAACACTTTCGAGACACGTCAACTGTTTCACCTGCTCTAGTTTAATATCTAGCCTTCCTATTTCAACGTATAGTTCAGTCTATATATTTCTGGAAAACCGCTTAACCTTTGTTTTATTTACATTTATTACCATCCAATGTCCATTGAACTGACTTTCCAATGCATTCGACATTGCTAGCAACACATTGGCTGACTGAAAAACCAAAGCTTGAGCATCAGCGAACCTAACTCATTTTATAAATTGTCCATCGACTTTCATTCCTACGTCCAGTCCTTCCCATGCCCCTCTAATTAATTCCTCCACATGTACGTTGAAAAGCACTAAGTCGTCCATATTCATTTTAAAAAGGCCTAAAACAATGCCGAATAATAAAAGAACCAAAAAGGACCACTTCGCAGTGGAACAAGTACCTGGGATAAATACGCGGGGGAAGATAAAAGTTTTTCATTCCTTAGACTGAAGCACGTAGTTCCTTCGCCACAAGTAGTAAACGATTAAATATATAAAGGCTTTTGACCAGAGAGAAATCCAAGTATTAGCCAGCTTCCAATGGGTTCTTCCACTGATTTGGAAGAAATTTGAGGTGAGTCGATGAACGTACATTGGAGATTTTTGACACGTAGCTCCGCAGGAAATGAAAAAATTAAGCGGGACATTGATGGATATCTGCGACGTGAATTTAAATATTTGTGAGGGGAGAGCAATATGCCGTGGCTGACCCGGAGAAGAGAAAAAAGGGAATGGATAGTCGGAGTTTGAAGGGAGGATAGAAGGGATTTCAGGTAAGCGGGACAGAGGATAGAGGGTAGGAGACCACGGCATGGAACCAGACTGTGCGCACAACTGAAGAAGGAAATAATGTGCAGAACGAGCATGAGGAGGCCCGTGGGATACACGAGAGTTGTCAGGGACCCATGAAAGCCTACCTTTCATTTGGTAGATTATCTTTGAACAGAAATTCGAGGGAATGAATGGACTGACCAATGAGCTTCGACCGACTCCGTTTGAGCCACAACCATGTATTCTGGTGAAAGACACCTCGCTAATGCACTCGGGAAATCGGCCGGCATCGAGCATGTACGTATTCAAAGTTGCAATACCACATGTGCCCTTTGGGGATGCTAAATCGAACACAAGAGCTCGAGATAATTCAATTAAATTTAATAATAGATTTAGATGAATTTGTCATATGAAATAATAATTGCAAAATGCGTATGGTCATGGTTTTCCACTAGAGTTTTAGTTAGCGAGTTACGACGGCTCTCCAGAAAGTAACTTACGTTTCGGCCTAGCGTGGCAGTGGGTAGGGCTAGAGCCACCACCAAGGTATCTAAACGTCCCTACACTGAGTCCACGCATCCCGCTGTGGTCGTGTCCCAACTGAGGTTCTTCTACTCTCCTCACTGCGAACTGTTAAAATGCATGCTGCAATAGAAAACCCCGCGAGTTGTGAAGTGCGATCTGTGATTAGGTTTTTACTGGAAAAAACCACAACCCAATTGAAATTCATGGGCAACCTTGTGGAGTACACGGAAACGGAATAATGAGTGAAGGCGGAGTGGTCATGTGGACAGTGGTGCATTTAGTTTTAAAATTACCATATCAGCAATATTCACGACGAGGACCACAGTGGCCGCCCGGTTAAAATTTAAGGCGGCAGATTTCTTCAGAGACGGAATTGAAAAGCTTTTGTATCGTTATGATGAATACCTAAATTTGAATGGTGACTATGTAGGAAATTAATTTAAGATTGTGCCTTTCAAACGTGTATAATTAAACTTTGTCTTGTTACTAGGTGCATATTTTATTTCAAAACTAAAGTTACTTTTAGGACAAATCTCATTATATGTCCTCAAGTGTTCGTATAAACAAATAATTCTGCCTCTATGACTGGTTCCCAAAAATACCCTTGCATCGCCTTATAGGTATTGCGTGGATGTAGATGGGAGGAAGGATGTATGTGGTATTGAAGAAGGGTTTATTTTAGTGTCAGGCATACCGTTGTGTTTTCTTAGATAGATAGAGGACTTTATTTGGGCGGAATTGAGACCTAATGGTCTCGTCTTCCATTTAACCCATTTTCGTATACATATTAGAAAAAAATTATAAAATACATGCATATATACACATAAATACATAAAGATCGACACAAATTAATTTTGTACAAATTTTCACATCGAAAAGTAAAATTAAAACATCGGATATAAAATATCTTTGAAAGTACATAGGCAGAAATCTTCAAGATAACTGTTGGCTTACTCAAGATATTGCAGACAGAGAGGTTTTTCTAAGCGGAGGAGTAATCATCACTGTCAACTCGAAACTCCTCCCTCCTCTTCATTAGTATGATGGATCAATGATATCCCTATCCCTACACCTACCCACATTCCTCTACCGCGCTAGAAGAGAAAAGTATATGTATGTTTTCCATTTAAGTAGTTTAATGTGTTGTCTATCTAACTTTAATTATTGATATCGCTCTTGTACTTACAACTCCTCCCTTATTGGTTGACAAAAGTGTGCCTCACTTAGGTACCGCGGTGTATCTACCCTTAATAATCATGATCTCCTCCCTTATTGGTTGACAAAAGTGTGCCTCACTTAGGTACCGCGGTGTATCTACCTTTAATAATCATGGTCTCCCTTATTTGAATCATTGTTCATATATATGTTGTACCTCAAAATTAGAGAAAACTTAATTATTGATGCTGCATACCTAATCACCCCTTGCCGCAAAACCTACCGGTGGTTGGCAGGATGTCGTTTAGAATTATAAATTAACTCCTTTTGATTTATCCAAGTTCATAAAATATCGATTATGATAAAATCATTTCTCCTAACAGCTTAGTACTATGATGATAGTATATGTATTAGCTGTTACCTTATTGTAAACCCCTAATGCGTACAATATGGTTTAATAGCTGACATCAACTGTTTTATGCATGATAGCTTGGGAAATCCGTCTGCATACCTTAGCAGTGCACAGTCTCATTCTGTATGTCATAAATTAATACTTTCCATAAACTGTTTTACTAGCACATGAAAAAATATAGTACAGTGACATGAAAGCCAACCGATAAGTTGCAGCATACAATACAGGTCACTGAATTAAGCGTATAATATGGAACATACCCAAATGCAAACGTGTATGTTTTGTGTTATTTTATGCCTACTTAACATAAAAATTGGTCTTAATGAAGTCAAAAGTGATCATGAAAAAGCCTAATAAATGAAATGGACACATACATGAAGATAGCAAGTTACTTTTTCTTCATGGTAAATGCGAATGAAATACTATTTTAAAAATTATTAATAAAAAAGTCTTCATAACGACATCAATGTCCCTATACTAGGTTGAGCAAATAGTGTGAAGTACTTAGAGCAGCTATAATGAGCTGACACTAAGAAAAAATATGTAAGGGTAGAATTTTTGGGTTACATATTCGGGAAGTTGGTTTTATTCCTTGGAATTACCTGGTTTATTACTTTTATAACTGGAATTTCAAGATAAAAAACACTAAAAAGTTACTGTGAGAAGATCGTTCGTAGGATCCCCCGCCATTACGTGACATTTGTAGTATTAGTGGCCAGTGTATGAGGTGGTGTTTTTGAATGAGGGCCTGCGTCTCCTTTTCATTATTCATATCTCTTCTCGCTGTATTTGTAACTCTCTCTCTCTCGTGGATTTCCCGGCAGATAATCCTCAAATAATTCATTTCTGTGGCTCAGAGTTAGCTTTGCGTTTTCACGTAAACGTTTATGTCCAATAATATATGCGGTAAACATTAAATTATATACTTTTTCTTTAATTGGTATTAATATTCCAAATAAGGATTGTAAACCTTTTTCCGTGATTTAAATCGGCTTGCAGCGACTGCGAGGTCGTAAAGGGAGAGAAGCAAACGGAAGCGATGTCATGTGATGTTGAAAAGGAAACCGTTGAAGAAATTAACACTTGAAGGACGTCTTCGAAAGGCGAGAAATGAGAAGCGCATCGAAGAGGTTAACATGAAACATAAGGGAAAAAATCCGTGGTTTGTGAGAAAAGAGCGACGAAAACTTCGGAGTGAAGGAACCACGACGGGAAGATGGCGAGCGATGAAGTTGGTGCCCTTTGTAGATGGGGGAAAGAGCAGGGATGACCCCCCACACCACTCAGGCTGTGCGGGCACTCAAGGCAGCGAGCGGGCGGCAGAGTGACGGCGACTTGCGGCTCGCCCCATTCTGCCACGGAGGCCAAGCCTCGCCCCGAAAGAACCTGTGGTTAGGACGGACCACCACGGTAGAGCCCCTCCAGTGGTCGCACAAAGGCTTCACCTCTGCTCTTGTGTTTACATAAATACTTGCGCACTCATCCACCTTGAATTGCCAATAACTTTATTGCATATGAAATTGGAGCTGGAAGTTATGATAGGCAACCAGACGAAATTGAAAACATTGCACCGAACGTGTGGATTGCGCAACCTCATCGAAATCTAGAAGCTTTGGATCTTCAAGCTTCCTAACCTGTCTTCGTATTAAGTAAACTATTTCTTCTGCCTCACTTGCGCAACGAAACACATCAACAGTATACTACTGCCTCTCAATCCTTCCCATCCACCCACTTTCTCTATCTTATTCGAATTTCACCAAGAGAAACTTCCTCTCCGTTCTGCCACTGTTTAATATTCATGATGAATGTTTCTCTCACATTTTCACAGAGTTTTCTTTCCTATAAAGCTCACTTTTTCAATACCGTTCCGATACCAAATCTCAAAAACCTCTAATCATCCTCTTACTTCGGATACAAGATTTCAGACCCGTACAACGCTGCGCTTAGTATTAAATTTACATCAATCTTTCCTGCAAATAGAGTTCAAGGCTTTCGACGCAGCCCAGCGGGAACTATTCATTACAAAAAATAATGAAAACACTTGGTTGCTTCAATTATGACTGGGATTATCGGCGATCGATTATTTAACCAAATTTGCGCCAGGAATAACCGAATACCCTCCCTCGGAAGTGCTAGATGTCATTGGTAGGCATCGCTGAACTGTTACCGAACGCCAAGGGATTCATGGACCAATATTAGTTTAGTATTACTTCGTATAGGAAACATATCGAGAAACCCTCAGTATAAATGACAATAATTCATGGCTACTGGAAGTGGCTGAAGGATATCTTGAATTCGTGCAGAAAGAGTGCATGCGTTTACGCCCTCTAAGAGGGCTGATTCGCCCCATGGAGAGATCTGGTGGGACCGCGAGATCCGACAGGGCGGTGGACTAATTTCTGGAAGATCGGGCAAATGGCTCAGGGTGCATCCGCCTCGCATTCGGGACCATCACCTGAAACAAAGACAAAGCATTCGTAAGATGTGTGGATATTCACGGTTTCAGGACATTGTGCATTAAAGGAAGGCAATCAAGAATAGAAAGCAGGGATATATATATATATATATACACAAACACACATGTATGTACACCACTGTAGCAATAGTGAACAAAAACCAAAACACAGAAACACACAAAAAAAAACCCACACATATTCCAAATTTTCGGTGGTCAAACCAACTTCCTGAAGGGAGAGAAGGAACTAAGCTTCATACTACACACACACACGCGCACAAGCGCCCACGCGCACGCACTCACGCACGCAGGTACACGCGCGCACACACACACACACACAAGTGTGTGTGTATATATATATTATTATTAGGTAATCTACCGGTTAAGATAGGTTTTTGGATGGACACAACTATCAAATAAACATTTTGTGACTCCCCACCTAGCAAACTAATCTATATCAGGTCCCTCTTCATCTCGGTGTACTTCTTTCCTCCCTTCATCCCGTCCAACACCCCTATCCTGTTCCTACCCTTACCTCGCTTGCCCAACATTCTCCCCTCTATTACCCTCTTCAACATTCCACCACCGCTCAACACGCCTTTCATCCATTTTTCCTGCCTCCATAGGATTTCTCTCAACAAACCCCTCTCCTCCCCCACTATTTCTAGTACTTCCTCATTTATTTTCCTTTCGGTCCATTTCACCTTCTCCATTCTTCTCCACACCCACATTTCAAAAGCCTCCAATCTACGTCTATCCTCCTGCTTCAGCGACCACGTTTCCGCGCCGTACATAGCTACGCTCCATATCAGAGTTTTTACGAGTCTTGTCTTAACATCCCTACTCAACGTCCCCGTCATCAACTCCCTCCTCCTTGAGAAAGCCTCCTTGCCAAGCGCAATTCTTCTCCTTACGTCCCTTCCACTTTGACCGTGTTGGTTCAAAACACTTCCGAGATATGTAAACTGTTCTACCTGCTCTATATTTTCCCCGCCTATTTTAATATTTAGCTTAGCCTTTTTTTTCCTGGAAAATCGCATAACCTTTGTTTTATTAATATTGATTCTCATCCCATATTTATCGCACTGAACCTCCAATTCACTCAACAAAGCTTGCAACCCCTTGGCTGACTGAGCAACTAATGCTTGGTCATCAGCAAACCTAACCGATTTTACGAATTCCCCTCCGACTCTCATTCCTACCTCCAGTTCTTCCCATGCCTCTTTAATCATTTCCTCTACTTATACGTTGAACAATGGTGACAATGGGTAACCCTGCCTTACACCTCTTCCTAACACTGCCCATCCGGACTCTCCGTTCCCCACTCGCACCTGAGCAGTCTGAGACATGTACAGGTTGCAGATCAGTCTCCTGTCCCTCCAATCCATTCCTATTTTCTGCAATACACGCATTAATTTTTCCCAATTCACTCTATCAAACGCTTTTTCGAAATCTACAAAACAGGCAAAAACGTCCTGATTGTATTCTATATTCTTCTCGACTAGTGATCTCATTACTGCAATGGCATCACGCGTACCTCTTCCTTTCCTGAACCCAAACTGATCATCCCCTAAGTAATCATTTGCCTTACTCTCTATCCTTTTGTTGATGATCCTGAGAATAACTTTAGCTGCGTGGGATATCAAACTTATTGTTCTGTAATCCTCACATGACGAAGCCTTTGCCTTTTTTGGAATAAGAACTAACACCGATCTCACAAAATCTTCCGGCCAGATTCCTTCCTCATAGATACTACGAATCAGTCCATATATGGCCTACTTCCCACCTTTCCCTAACCATTTCAACATTTCTACAGGAATATTGTCCACCCCCACAGCCTAATTTGCTTTCATCTCCTTTAATGCCCTTTCTATTTCATCGTCGAGTATGCCTGGACCTAAGCTATCTTCTTCTACGTCATGTTCCTTTTCTATGCCTAACCTTGTCGGCCTAAGTTCTTTACCATACAGGGTTTCTATATATTCCTTCCATCTCTCTTGGATTTTTCCTGGTTCAACTATTATCTTACCCCATTTATCTTTAACTGTTAGTACAGATCTTGCCTTCTTACTTCCCGATAATAACTTAACCTTGCTGTATAGAGCACCAATTTCACCCTTCTTCTGTAAAATTTCCATACCCTCGCATTGCGTTTTCCACCATTCTTCTTTTGCTTTATTTGTGGCCCTTCTTAATTTATTGTTTAACTCATTGTACTTCATTTTGCCTAACACTGTGTTTACATTTTTCCATCTTCTTCTCTCATCCATCTTTGCAATCATCTCATCCGTTACCCATGGTTTCCTTATCCTTTTCCCGTTAACGGTTCCTGTAGTGTCTTTAGCGGCTTCCAATATCCCTTTCTTGATACATTCCCATTTTTCTTCGATAGTACTCAGTTCTTTACCGTCATCCATCATTTTCTCTACAGCCTGCTGATACTCCTTCCTTGTTAATCCATTTACTGCTTCTAAATTTCATTTCCTAACTCGCCGCCCTTTCCTTATCTTCTTGAAACGAACATTACATTTCATAACAACTAGATTGTGGTCAGAGTCCGTATCCGCTCCTGGGAAACTGTGCGAATTTATCACACTGTTCCTAAACCTGTGCCTAACAATAATATAATCTAACTGATACCTTTCTGAGTCACCTGGCATTTTCCATGTATACCTACGCCTTTTGTGGTGTCTAAACCATGTGTTAGTGATGACTAACCCCTGTCTCCTGCAGAATTCAATTGCTTTCTCCCCGCGTTCATTCCTCGTGCCTAACCCATAGTCCCCCTCCTCACCACCATCTCTTCCTTCGCCTACCGTCGCATTCCAATCCCCCATCACTATCAAATGTTTCCCTGCAGGAACACTCGCGATGATATCCTCTAACTCATCATATATCCTATCGACTTCTTCCTCCTTGTGGTTGCTCGGTGGCATGTATACCTGAACAATGATCAAGTTTGTCGGCTCTGCTTTAATCTCTACGAGTAAAATTCTATCTGTCGCTTGCTCTATGTTGACTACGCTTCTTCCTACCCCTTTATTTAAAATTACGGCAACCCCTCGTTGGCTCTCGTCCCCGCCGCTGTATATCACTCTATAATTGTCACTCCAGTAATCCCCGCTATCTTTCCATCTCACCTCGCAGAGACCTAAAACATCTATATTACCTCTTTCCATCTCTCGCTTAATATTTTCTAATTTGCCTCTCCTCAACATTGTCCTGACGTTCCAGGTTCCTATTCTAACTACTTTCGCCTCTTCTGAGTCTTCTTTCCTGCTGCAGTTATTTCTTCCCTGCAAGGGTTTCTTGGGATGACGACCGCGGAAGCCTTGCCTCTCCCGCTGCCGGGCACGACACACGGCCTCCTGGGCCGAGTCCCGTAGTTGCCAGGACTCATAGTATCTATAGTGCCCATTATTATATTCTTGGGAATCATAATTGAGGTGGTTTCCCGTTGCCTTCCTCAATAGTGTTTTTAACGTGACACCATCACTTAATGGCCGCCCCACTGGGGTCAGACGCCATTGCAGCC
Organism: Hetaerina titia; assembly: GCA_037158775.1. Taxonomy (NCBI): domain Eukaryota; kingdom Metazoa; phylum Arthropoda; class Insecta; order Odonata; family Calopterygidae; genus Hetaerina; species Hetaerina titia. The sequence continues at coordinate 147,928,124 of CM073768.1, forward strand.
GCCTCACTGAGGAACAGACGCTGCGTGGACTACCTTTCGTCTGGCTCCTAACCTTCGACCTATCTGGCATGGGTGACCCTTCCAGGAGTAATTATTATTACTCCCGCCAGCACAGCCCTAGGGATCATCGGAACACACAAGCCCTTCCACCACGACAAGGTTGTAGCCCATGGGACGGGATATATATATATATATATATATACACTTTTTTGGAAAACCCACAAACGTGTAATGTAAATTCACTGATAAGTCATAAAAAACACAGAAACCAAAACACAAAAGAGGAAAAACTCACTGGTTCTCGAATTTTCGGTGGTCCCACCACCTTTCTCAAGAGGAATTAGGAACAGAACTGAGGCAGAGGAGGGTCCGAAAGCAGTGGTAGGAAGGAGAAGGGGAAATGGGGGAAAATGGGGGAAAAGAGGGGAAAAGAGGGGAAAAGAGGGGAAAAGAAAGGAAAAGGGGGGAAGGCATTCAAGGTGAGGAGTTTGGAGGGGTAGTGTATGGCGCGGGAATTTATTATTCCCGCGCCATACACTACCCCTCCAAACTCCTCACCTTGAATGCCTTCCCCCCTTTTCCTTTCTTTTCCCCTCTTTTCCCCTCTTTTCCCCCATTTTCCCCCATTTCCCCTTCTCCTTCCTACCACTGCTTTCGGGCCCTCCTCTGCCTCAGTTCTGTTCCTAATTCCTCTTGAGAAAGGTGGTTCCACCATCGAAAATTCGAGAACTAGTGAGTCCCTCTTTTGTGTGTTTTGGCTTCTGTGTTTTTTATGACTTATCAGTGAATTTATATATATATATATATATATATATATATATATATATATATATATATATTCTTCTAAGAGGCATATCTTCATTCAAGGTTTCAATGTGGATTTAAAAACATAGTAATTGCTTCAAAAACGAAATTTGAAACTAAATGTTTATGAAAAAATCAACAGGTCGTTTAATAAATTTTGTTGTGGTTAATTCGACCAAACCATGCAAATAAGACCGATAAAAGAAGAATCGTGTGGGAAAAATATGCCGTTGCATCGGTCAATTTATTCAAAAGTCTGAATAAATACTAATGGCAATGCCAAAAATGAACTTTAAAATGCGAAAGAATTGCGAAAAAGTAACTCGCAATTGGTTCAGTGGGTGATTTTCGTCATCTGCCTTTGTGTTATTTCACTAATTGTTTGTTCTGACTCAGCCGGAGTATTTGTTTGTTGATATCGTTCTCCTTGACCAACTCACGCATCCCGTTTCATAATCGATTTTCCAGTCAGTCCGAAAGCAACATGGCTTCGAAGCAGATGGGGAAAAATGGACGAAACTTCTTCAGCGCAAACTGGGACATTCAACCAAGGAAGACGCAGGGAAACAAGCCGTGCAGGTGGGACAAGAGGGTCAGGGAAGATCACGACGCAGGGAGTGCCTTGGAGGCGGATGCCCTCACAAAGAGTCCTCCTCCGTCTGCCCACCCTATTCCTCGGATCACTTCGCCCTCTTTGGTCGAATGACCTACGGACACTCGGCGAGCACCCTTCCGGCAGCCACGGGACTTGCCCTGCGCACCTTCCGGCCGCCGCCGTGACATCAGTGAAAGCCGCAGTAAGACTCGGAGGGGGACACTCCAGAAATGTGGTATAATAATTATAATAGTGGGGCCTTAAAAGGCAACCTTCTCTGGAGGACGTGTGGGCAGTGGAGCCGTGGAGGCCCGATGGGGTGAGGGAGATGGCGTGAGAGGCAAGCGAAGAGCGAGCGAGGCTGCAGTGGACCCGGCGACGCCCCCTTTCCCTCCCGACCCCCCTTCCTCTTCCTCCACCTGCCTCGCACGCACGCACAGACAGTGTGCGTGTACCTGATGCCTCCGGGGGCCGCTTACCGCCTTTCCGCCCCAGCGTTTCATGGCGCAATTATGCAAATGTCTTTCCCCCGCCGACACACCCCCGTCCCTCTCCCGTCCCGCCCACGCCATTCAACTGCCCCCTTCTCTCCGCAGCTGGCCGCAAGCGGAGTCCGACTTTCGCACAAAATTTATCTTCATATTACGAATCCCAGAGCCTTTTGCTGGAGGGAAAAGGGTGCCCCTGGGAATTGGTGTGTCGGGGGTGTGTTGCCTTCCATCTCGCCCCGTCGGAATGCCCCTCCCCCCCGAACGAGAGAGGCGATTCCGATGTGTCGAGAGCGGGGAGACGACGCCCACGGAGCGAGAGGCACGCACGCGGAAGGCGGCACGGACACTCTCGAAGGGTCAACAAAACATCCTCACGCGAACGGACACGCACCCACGCACACGCGGGAAAAACGCGCGAGCAAACGTGCGTATGCGCCAGTGTGTGCACGCACAGAGAGACGCACTCCGACGCGAACGGGCAAACACGCACACGAGCGCAAAAAATAATCTGGCGGAGACTCACGCACGCCCAAGCAAGCTGCGCAATGCTTGACGCGAGGCACAGAGGGAGACACAGGCGCAAACGCAACTCACCGACAAGCGCGGCGCTCGGTCGGAAAGTCATTTGCATAGACACTCATTCGGCCTTCATCCACAAGCAAGCATACGAGTGGGGGCCCAAGGCCTCGTTGAAGCCCGCTTACACCGTTGGACGCGCATTTTCCAATGATTCGACTCTACTCTGTTCCCTGAACGAGTGTTAATAATTTCGGAGTTGCCCTCGGAGTACTCATTGTTAATAATTGAATGCGAAGCCAGTGAAGGAAGGTTTACGATTTCATTTGGGGCGCCAAATTGGGAGAGGAAGTTCTTTTATTAAAACTTGACTCTCTTAACTCAGCCTGTAAGGGGATATGGACACATTCTACTGCGCATGGGGTTACAATGTGCGGCAAATAAATTGAATATTGTTCGACAACCAACACCCACACGCCCTTACTGCACAGCCCTTTCTACGAGGAGGCATAAGGACTTCTCTAACACCTGATAGCAGTTTATAATTGGTCCATGTGGCTTATTTGGGTTCCCGATAAGTTGGTTACTTTAATGATTTATATTTTCATTAACATTTTCCCGAGAGGGCAAAGATTAATGCAGGCAAACCAGTTGACCTGCTTTGGAAATGTTTTGATCAAGTTGATCGGTGTAATACATCTACATAAATACCCTGCGAGCCACCAAAAAGGTGTGTGGCAGGGGGTATAGCACCTTGAGGGAAGGGTAAGGGATGAGGGGGTTGGGGGTTAGGTGAGGAAAGGTGGGGGGAACCTTTCAGGAAAAAAAAATATATATATATAAAAATAAACATATACGTTTTTAAAAACTTAGCAACACACAGCACGAGAACACATAAAAGGAGCACTCACACGTAATATCTTGATAATTTCGACGGCCTCGAACTCCGTCTTCTTCGGAAGATTCGATAGGACTCGAGGATATGTATATATATATATATATATATATATATATATATATATATACATATATATATATATATATATATATATATATATATATATATATATATATCGATGATGCGGAAGTACTCACGAGAGCAATATAACTTTTGGACGGCACAATAGAACACAGAATAAAACAGATAACACGTAAAAGGACACTCACACTGTAGATGATTTAAGCTTTCGGCCTACTCCGAGGCCTTCTTCAGGTCAGACTCCGAGTCAGAGTCTGACCTGAAGAAGGCCTCGGAGTAGGCCGAAAGCTTAAATCATCTACAGTGTGAGTGTCCTTTTACGTGTTATCTGTTTTATTCTGTGTTCTATTGTGCCATCCAAAAGTTATATATATATATATATATATATATATATATATATATATATATATATATATATATTGCTCACTCATATCTTATCTTCCGAAGAAGACGGAGCTCGAGTCCGTCGAAATTATCAAGATATTATTGTTATTGATATTAGCAGCCAATCAAACTCCTCTATTGTCAGCTCATTCTATTGGCTCCCACCCCTGTAACCCACCTTTTCCCCCCATACCTTACACTATATATACTTTGGATTGCCCTTACCCTTTCTCACTTCGACTTGTGTTGTTGTGACGATTCACCTTCAATACGCTGAAGAGGGCTACTTTGTAGCCGAAATACGCATATACGTATTCACCTTTCTTTTCCCTTTCCTTTTTCACCTTCTACCCCATTCTTGACTTGTGGCGTTAGCCAACTAACCGCCTTAGTACTTTTTTCATAAAGGTTAACTGTTTCCGGCTATTGGGGTTTTTCATTTATTCTATACGACTAGCCGTAAGAGCTCAATTCCTATCTATATTAATCTATAATGTAAACGCCGCTGTGTAAGATAATCCCAACCTATATTGTCTAGCAAAGTGGATACGCTGCTGAGTTGGTCATAACAATGTTTGACAAATCTAGCCCCCCTCCGCTGAACTCGATCTAATTCCGAAATCGCATTTATATTATGAGGATCCCATACACTGGCAGCATACTCTAGGTGGGGCCTGACCAAGGCAAGGAAATATCGTTCTTTCACCTTTTCGTCGCATTTACCTAGCACTCGTTTCACAAATCCCAATTTTTTATTAGCACGACCGCATATTTCTTGTATGTGTTTTCCCCAGGACAGATCGTGAGGAATTGTTACACCCAAGTATTTAAAGGAATCTACCCTCGCGATTTTGGTTTGTTTCACTTTGTAATACAAACGTCTTTTGTTCAGTGTACACGAGTATTACTGTAGACCTGTACAATTTCGCTTGATTCGATCGCACTTATTTTATAATCTCGCAGTACTCCTATTTCATTTTATTCCAAAGCTTTAGTCCTGTACATTCAGTTGATACTACCCCCATTCCTTTACAGTACTCTGGTATCCAAGAGATCGCTAGAGAGTAGTCTGACGGTGGTTTTAATTCTGTGTGGAAATTCACTTTGTCGACAGTATATAATAGTATTGGTGCTTGCTTATTTTGCTCTTCAAGCCTTTTAGGAGGCTCTTCTAATAAAGAAATCTGTAACATTAATAGTCCAACCATTCTCTATTGTGGAAGATGAAAGATTCGACAGGATTATTAAGTTGTCAGATCCGAATGAGAATATTTTTTCTTAAGTGAGAATATTTCTGAAACACTAGCAAAAATGCAAACATTTCTTTAAGCGGTGTCCCGGAGAAAACTTAGCTTGCAAATATTGCTTCCAAAATTGTGGATATCCCGAGAAAAGGAAGGATGTTTGACAGCGTTAGAAAAAATGATATCGAAGAGCAGTTCTAAGCAAGCAACAGTTCATGAGCCAACAAATGCACACTGTTGAAGACGAAGGTATATTAAAATTAGCAGGAATTTTCTAATTTTGCATAGTACGAGGGTCATCCGGAAAGTAGTACCCGTTCGTGAAATAAAGACACAAAAGTAAATATTAACAAACATAAAAAATTTTATTTGAAAGAGGATACTTTAAACTACTTCTCAACATAATCTCCAAGCAAATTAAGGCATTTGTCATAACGTGTGACAAGTTTCTGTATTCCTGCTGCATAGTCCTTCGCCGCCAGCTCATAATGCATAATGCAGATGGTGTTTAACAATTTCATGAACAATTGTTCGAGAAACATTGGGAAAATGCTCACAGATGTCATCAATTGTGACGCGCCGATCGTTCCTCACGAATTCGTCAACTGAGCTCACCAGTTGGTCTGTAATGACAGACGGTCTCCCCGAACGCTCATCGTCGTGTGTGTTCCCCCTCCCCATGTTGAAGTTGCGACACCACCGCCGAACAGACGACTCGTCCATTACATTGTCTCCATACACCTCCTTTAATTGGCGATGAATATCACATGGGCGAACGTTTCTTGCATTGAGGAATTTAATCACTGCCCTCACTTCACAACTGGCGGCGTTCTCAATTTTTTTAAACATTGTAAACAATCACAGAAACAACACAGGCAATGCTAGCGTCACGCAACTTGGCTCAGAGAAGGCAGACAAGCCACTGAAGCTATCTGACCTCGTCCAGCGGCTACTCGCGTCGTCAGCACTTCATGCGGCACGAACGGGTACTACTTTCCGGATGACCCTCGTATATGGTTCACCATGAGTTCTGGCCGCAATGTCAAACGTTCAATAAAGATACAACTGCCGTAAAGTTCAATTGCCGCTTCCATGAAGAAACACAAAAAAACGGCCGTGTTAGTGACGGAGTAATTCATGGCGTCTGCACCACCACGAAAATGCTTCTTCGCTTCACTTCACTGCTTGTTTGTGGATTTTTGGCCAAACGCAGCGACATAGTAATGATGTTCCAACCTCCATATTCGTCAGACATGGCCCCGTGTGACTGTTTTCTGCTCCAAAAAATAAAGAGAACCTTAAAGGACCGCCGTTTTACTTCAAGCATAGATGCGATCGAAAACTCATCGCCGAGAGAGAGCTAAAACTATGCCAAAGATCGAGTTCCAGAAGTGTTCCGAGGATTGGAAAGAGCGCTGGCGTACGTGTGTACAAGATCTAATGGGACTACTTCGAAGGGGATAACATTGATATAGACGAATAAATACAATTATTTCCAAATAAATCAAATACTCGTTATTTATTGAGCCAAATTCGTACTTGGAAGTGAATGAAGAGTATGAATTTATAAGAACTCCAAACAAAAGCTGACGTGTGTTGTGACTGATAGCGCACCCGACATTTTAGAAGCTTGTTACAATGATATGTTAAGGATTAGACATCGGCTAATATATTTCCCGTATATTTTAAACCAAATTAATTGTTCAGATATCAGTCGGAGAACCTGTTCTGATTGTAAAGAAATAAAAAAGCTCAATCAATTTTAAGTACAGTACTGTTAATAGTGAACATTTGAAAGTTCTCCAGAGACAAGGAATAGTCCATATCAAGAAGAATAGCAGCTATGGATAGGACTGTTAGAAGTTCATTTTGAATTGACGAGAGCATTATCAAAGATTTAAAAACCACAATCTGACTATCTGGGCTCTCGGCGGATTAACTTTCAGCTATCCGGGAAACCAAGAATCTGTTGTGAACATTTGAGGAAGCAACGAGAGAAAACACTTTTACGTGACAGCTTCAATAATGATAAAATTGATAGTTAAGTTATATACCAGAATCAAGAAATTAAACCTGAAACAGATGTGGGTAGTGAAAAAAAGCGTCAACTAATGGCGTGAAGAGTGTGGTGTTCCCATTTCAGGAAAGAAATCCTTGCAAGATTGCACCTTTTCTTGACTCTAGATTAAACGAATGTCGCAGCAATGAGAATGGGAAATCTTTCTTTTTCATCTTGCAGAATAAAGCAAAAGGACATTATGAAAGCAAAATTAAAAAATCATCAAAATGGAAATTTCTCGATCTCAGAAATAGTGGAGTCCGTGGCAACCGACATGTGTATAAGGCAGCAAGATATGTACTCGGAAAGTACAAAAGAGCAGAGAGTGTCACGGATATGTTGGGTGTATTGAAATGGGAAAGTTTAAAAAATAGAAGAAAAAGAAGTGGGTTAGGCGCGATGCACAAAATTTTTAAAAATGACGAAACGTGGGAAGATTTATGGAAAGAGATAGAAAAACCATACTTTAAGGGGAAAAACGACCACGGTTTTAAAATAAAAATAAGAACGCAAAAAACAAATAAGAAAAAATACTCCTTTTTAAACAGAACTATTGTTAACTGGAACCAGCAGCCCGGAGGTTTGTTTTAGCCCTTTCCTTCCAATTTTAGGAGTTTTAAGAAGAAGTGTAAAGCAGCCACTGGGTGATAAACGTCATTGATCAGTGATTTTTATAATATTGTAACTGTTAAAATATTGTTTGTATGTTATATGAATGGCATTACAAGTTGTATTTCAAAAGTGAATGAAGTGTTAACGGGACGCGATTTTGAACGGTATATGAAATTGAAGAGTACGTGATTATGGACGGAGTGTGGCGAAGGACGGTGCGTAGTATGTCCTCGAATGGTTTAAATCTAGCCTACGGGTGATGGTAAATGTAATAATGTAGTTGGTAATCCTTTAAGTGTCATTTTATGCAAGAGCTTTGTCTATCTGTTCTTCTTGTGATGCATGTATGCCCATGTCATTTAAGATATTGTTATTATGTATTGTTAGATTATGTATCATATTGATGTAGATGTCATGAGTGACAGCTGACCAGACTTGACCGTTGCCACCAGGTCAATTGCCTAATTGCAACGAATATCATCAAATAAATAAATAAATATACATTGTTATACATATAAAGGGGATGAAACAAAAGGTCTGACCAATTAAAGTAGATACCACGATATTTTTAAATTAGTTTATGGAAAAAGCCTCAAAAGATACGGAACCTCAGTATTTCGAAAGGTACTATTTGAAATATTACTCAACTATGCTTTCATGAAGGTTACAGTTGAATTTTTATGTCATTTACATGACACATTTTTTTAGGCGAATGGGCATGAACTTGGTCCTCTAAAAAGGTGTTCTTAAAAAACTTGTTTAATCCAGGCACCTAATTTCCTGCTAAAAGAAATTCCAGCAAGTCTGGACCGATCATTTCAAGCAGAAAAACAAATTTGAAACATAAAATTTTGGACCCTATATTGTTTTTCAATTCAAATAAATGTTGTATTTCATAATTAGTAGATTTTATTGATATTTTCCATTTTGTTGCTATGAAACATTTGGCTATAAATATTTCCACATTAATTTAATTTCGAATAAATGATTGCAGAATGAAGTTCATGTTTTAACATACGTATTTTCATTCACATTCCTTTTTAGCCTTTCTTTGCAAAAGTTTTCCACAACAGAAGTGTGTGGGAATTATATTCCTTTTCTACCTCTAGGATTTGAAGTAATTAAGTTAAATTTTCATTGCCGTAATTATAAACATTTAAATAGAACGATGTGAGAAAAAGGTGGGAGGTGCCATATAATTTTTGGATACTCTCAGTGACTACCGATAGAATTTTCGTACAATTTCGATTAGTACTGATGTTCCGGACTATCGATAGTTCTCCGTTTCTAGTGCATACATTTCTGGTGCAAGGCTGCACATGTGTTGACGGACCATTTGATGAGAGATTCACCCCAAGTGGAAATGGAGTCTGGCTTGATCTTCAAATGCAGATAGATGACAAAACATTCGTACCGTCAAGATGCCCCCTTGGAAGGTCCGGCGCCGCAGAAAGAAGCGTTTTAGATGGTGTATCAGGGTATTAGTAATGGTTAGGATGTAAGATTTAGTCTTAGCCATTATCTTTCCTCTTAATTAAAGTAAACGCGGACGAAGTACCATTATTGGCGTGAGAAAAATTGGGAATGGGTACAAAAATAAGGCGGGAGCTGATTCACTTAAATTCGAGAATGATCGAACAAGAGTCGTTCAGTTGGCAAAGAAAATGCAATGAATATTGAGAGCGAAACATTTGGTGTAACATGGCATGGAAATACATCACAAAGAAAACTTGTGTCATTTTCATTCAAAAGCAAGTTTATGTAAACATACATTTTTAGTACCCTGCAAGGGTGTGCGTCAGGGAGTGAATACACACCAGACTAATTTTGACCCTAATAATTTTACTCCTACCGAGGTCGGACAATGTTGTTCTGATCCCATAACGTTCGTTGGAAAAATGATATTTTAAATCTATCTGTTGTACATTCAATCTCTTCAATTTTATTGAAATGATCTTTCATACTGTATTACGATGGGGGTAATATTACATTTTCAACATCACTGCTAAAGAGACGTCCTTCCAATAAATGCAAAAGGAAGACATGAATGATTTGAAGATATGAAATAGTTCACATATTTGGGTACTACTACAGAAAGAAATAATAAAATAATAGAATACTACTAGGTAGTTGTCTATCACGGGGGAAGAGGGAAGGCATTTTGAATGGCATTGAATGATGCATAAATTCTGAACGACTGCACAGAAGGATTGATTTTTGTGTGGAAAGCTGGCTTTTCGCTCTGGCCAATCTTCACATTTTCGCGGAAAGAGAGGAGGACGGATTGAAGTTTGGCAATCCATATGCCGAATAAAAAGAAGGACGGAGAAAATCAAATTAATAAAATGGCAAATGGAGTGGCAGATTTGCATTGGGGACAGGGGATTTGGAATTGAGGGAAATCCAGAATTGCCGGGGAGAGTGAATGAGTTGAGGGCGATGGTTGAATGAGGTCCTTGGCGCCAAGTGAGAGGGGCCAGGGGCACCCGTACTGGGGATGGGGCGGAGGAAATGACATGGACAAGTGGGCGACACGGAGGCATTAGAGATGGAGGGAAACCGGAGGTCAATCAGCAATTCAATTTGAGGAAATCGTCGCAGAAGCCAACGACAATAGGAAATAGCTCTTAGGGGATGATGAAAGATCTTTTGCTTTCCGGGCGTATCTGTTGAGCAAAATCCCGAGAGGTATTCACTCAAGCCCTTTGGGTATATCCAGGATACGCATCTCCTATCAACATAGACGGACGAACGCATTGGTTGTTCCTGAAGTGCGAGGACGACGTCACAGGAGAACACGCGTCTCCGCCGCAAGGCCAATGCGAAAGCGATGGCCAAGCTCCATGCAACATTTCGCCTGAGAAAGTGTCCGATCTGTTCTCATTCGACGGATCTTATGTGTTATATGGAAGAAGGAACCTTTTGGTCTCAATTTCGCCAATATTATGACCTCTATTTATCCATCCATCTTGTAGCGTCGTTTCACGTGATACAACTTTTAAAAATATCGAAAAGGACGAACATTGTAGACTAATTACTCACAGTTTGTAAAAATTATGCATAAAGGAATCACAGATTTCATCCCTGTTAAATACGTTAAAGCAAATCGCGACCCCAGGTGGTACAACAAAGGCGTTAAAAAAGCCCTTCGAAAGCAGAGAATGTTACACTCTAGGGTAAAGAAAGCATGTCTGAACTCATCACCCTTGGACAATAAACAGCTTTTGGACAAGTACAGATCCTCTAAAATTGAAACTAAAACACATTTACGTAGCGCTTTGCAAGACTTTAAACGTAAAGTACTCTGGGAGTATTTGAACACTGACCCCAAAGCTTTCTGCTCATATGTTAGGGAAGTAAATGGGGGTCAACAGACCGTGGCTTGCTTAAGGCATTGTAACAATATCATTCATACTGACAGTGAGGGTAAAGCCAACATTCTAAACGAATTCTTCCAGAGCGTTTTCACGAACGATGTAGCCACCGCGTATCTCCAAGATACAATATATACTGAACCCATGGCAAAAATAACAGCGGACGAGCAAGGAATTGTCAAATAGCTCAAAGACATTAAAACAAACAAATCCCCGGGTCCCGAAAACATACCAGCTAGGGTGATAAAATACTTAGCTCCTAACATCGCCCCGTGCCACGAATTTATATTTAACAAATCCCTCACAGAGTGCAAAGTCCCTAAGAATTGGAAAACCGCGAATATCACGCCTATTTTTAAAAGTGGTGGCAGGGAGAACCCCAGAAATTACAGACCCATTTCTCTCACTTCTATATGTTGCAAAATTTAAGAGCACATAATTGTCAGTTCCATAATGAGACATCTTGATAACATTAACTTTTTAAGTGACATTCAACACGGATTCAGAAAAACCCGCTCATGTGAGACCCAATTAGGATTATTCACACATGACTTACTTTTATCGGGTGAAAGTGGTAGGCAAGTGGATGCGATCTCTTTAGATTTTCAAAAGGCATTTGATAAGGTTCCACATGGTAAACACATCCATAAATTAAAGGGCGCAGGTATGCACAAGGGCGCAATAAATTGGGTTGAAGACTTCCTTTCAGAGCGGGAACAGAGGGTAGTCCTTGACAGCGCTAGTTCTACCAGCGTACGAGTCACCTCGGGGGTTCCTCAGGGAAGTGTTATCGGACCGTTATTATTCTTGATTTTCGTTAACGATTTGAACCGCGAAGTGAAAAGTAAGATAAGGATGTTCGCGGATGACACAGTGATTTATCGGGAGATATCTGAGGATGAGGATCGTTTAATTCTAGCACGTGATTTAAATAGCATTAATGAATGGTGTTCAAAATGGGGATTGCCTTTAAATCTTAAGAAAATGTGAGTGGTAGTGGTAATTCTTTAAAAGATCCACGGGATTCCTTTACAAATTAGCTGGAGCTGACCTTGAAGTAGTTGATACGGTGAAATACCTAGGTGTTACATTCACCAAAGACTTAACTTGGGGGACCCATATACGTAAAGTCTGCAGGAAAGCATACAGTATAAAAAATTAGGTTTTATTAGACGCATTGTCGGCAGAAGTGACTCCAAGGTCAAGGAACGTTGTTATCACGCTCTTGTAAGGCCCCATTTAGAATATGCATGTAGCGTATGGGATCCGTGTGAAAAAGGCCTCATTGGGGTAATTGAGAAGGTCCAGGCTTCAACCACTATTGTAAACCTCTGTTATAGCATAGCTTACTTTAAATCATAAGTTTCTCGTCTCTCACAAACAACACGCACACGAATGAGATGTTTTTTTGGAATATCATGGCTTTATCTTGTTTGTTAAATGACCGGTTAGGGTGGGTTTTCGCTCACCGGGACGGTGTATGTGTGCCCGTATGGGCCGACAATGAACGCTTGGACGCCGGGCAGCTCGTTTCGTGGAAAACTGTTACGATAAAACGAAAAGCGTCACTGAAACGCTTATGGAGTTGGGATGGGAATCTTTGGAAGCAAGACGACTCAATGCTAGGTTAAACTTGCTAATTAAATTCAGATCCACATGTTTCGGCATCGAGGACTCGAAAATTATTCGCGCTCCAGCATACATAGATCGCTTGGATCATGCGTACAAAATTCGGGAAATAGATGCCAGAACTAGCAGACTCAAGGACTCCTTCTTCCCACGGACAATACGGGATAACAACTGTAGGGTCACACCCGGAGATAACAAAAATGGTACTTGTCACCCTCGGCGTCAAGGTAACAAATAGTTATACTCAATACATGCAATTTCACTAATCTCCCGTGTGTTGGGTCAAAACCCTTCCCGCATGCCCGCATTGGAATGCCATTAAGTAATGTATTGCTGTTTACAGCATTGTTTACTCTGCTTTTGGTACCCTAAATTTCCCCTTCCATCCCTTGTCCCACTACGTGGGTGACCCCTCCTCCTACCTGCAGCTTTGGGCCAGATTCCTCACCTTGGGTAGGAGAGAGTTTTATGTAGCACGTTCTTGTGGTGGTGGTATTTCGCCTAGCTACTTACTAAAATCTAGCTTGCACGTTCCTGATAAATTTCTTGCTGCATTCTGGGGTACAATTATTTGTTGTAGTTAAGCAGTTAAGAGTACTTGCATGCTTGTGGAGTTAACGGAGGTAGATGTGTGTTTGCATGCACGTGAAATGATGGGATGTTTCTATGAATTTGTGCACGGCTGTGGATTGGGGTTGGCATGTGTGTGTTGGTTTTAAATGCGGTATTTCTTTTTTCCTTTTGGGTGGTGACCTAACACCCCCCGCCACACGCCCTTGCGGCGGCTTACGGGGTATTATGTAGGTGCAGATGAATTACTATTTTCACCATTTCTATTACAAAGAGTTAGTATCGAAGTATTATAAGCTTCTAATTACTAAGTGTTATCCTGCATGGGGCTCAAACTTTTGAGCCACTATTGTTTCAGATCCTGTTGATATGTGCATCAAGCGTGGCAATGCCGCCTTTGGTTACCTCGTTTACAAACTGCCAGTCAGTACTCTCTCGTTCATGAATATCGCTCACTCCTTGCTGAGAGTTGCCTCAGATGCATCATTGGGAAGGTATCCCTTTAAATATCCTAAATGGTCCCGCTTTCTTGCTCTTACAAGTTCTCGAAGGGATTGCCATGCAACTCCACACATCATAGTGATGTGACCTGAAAGGAATCTTGGCTCGTGTCCAGCCTATTGGGGAGCACAATAACTACGGGGGCGAGGAGTTTTCCTCCGTTCTTCCCCAGGGGTTCCACGTGAGGAAAGGTGCCCTGGGCCAAAATTGCCCTCTGGGTATCGAGGGAAGGGGGAGTGCCCCTTCCCTCGTCTCCGCCACCCCCTCGTCCCCCACCCGAGGTCGCAAACACAGAGCTGCCCTTCTCCCTCCTTGGATAGGGGTTTCACGATGATTTTGCAAGTCGATTACTTAAAAACTTCACGAGGCATAAACATTTTCTGGGAGTAAAGCAAGGTATGTTTCACAGTAAAAATAATTACTAGGTACTCGAAATATTCTGATAAAAATATGAGCTTTTGAGGATTAGACGCCGCGATGCCCTGATGAAGATGGCCTTAGTAATCCATCCAAACACCGCAAGTTGAATCTTCTACGTGGTGCCTTGCAAGCCACCGCTGGGGGCCGTGATTCAACACCGAGCATGCAACATCCAACACCAAGTTTTTCTAAAGTTTGAGTCATAATTTATGCACGAGAGTATGTCAATAAGTCGCAAGCGTCAGCAAGACAAACGCAGGAATTTTAATGAGTATTTAACTGGAAACGCTTTGAACATTTACCACACGGTCTCTACTTAGCCCCCTTACTGATTCTCATCTGTTCAGATCCCTAAGAAATCATTTGGGTGTCCGAAGCGAGAGGTAACTCGCTTGCTCGTTTAACAAAATACTTGTTTGCTGCTGGCTTAAAGGACTTGAGAAATTGAATAGGCGCCTAAATGTACATCAGGATGAATATGTAGAAAATTGAAATAAATTACAGGAATGCAACCATTTCAGAGAGTAAAAATCATTCGCCTTGACCGGGATTTTTTTTACTCTCTGAAATGGTTGCATTATAATGCACACATAGCGGGTGACTCCGTTAAAGTTACTGTTAGAGTTTCTTGAAAATTACAGGAAGTTGCTTCGGTTATTATTGCCTCTCTCCTGTTTTTCGAGTCATTCATTGACTTACCCTCGTCTGTGGAAAATAAAAGATATTTGTAGAACATGATAAGTACGGCTACATGAACGACGTTATCTAAGTGCGCTTTACTTCTCTAAGCATATGGAGGGATTTATCAACAACATGAATGGCAATAACTAAGGTTATATTAGATCATGAGAACGTACTAGGCTACACTCTATTAGTATCTCCACCTCGGGCGCGGGGGCTCGCCCCGTTGCCTCCCGGACCGCAAGCAGCACCAGTTTGATGCCCCGGATGTGTCCGGGTGCAAATGCTAATAAGTCGGTCGTGGAGGCGACGGTGGCTGGCCCTTCTCGCCCGATGGCGACCCCTTCCCCTCGGATGGAGGAGTGGAAGATGGCGACCAAGAGGCGCGGAGCGGTAGCGAGGTCGATTCCGGGAGAGGGGGCGGTGGAGGCCGTCCCCATCCCTGTCAGCAACAGCTTCACGGCGCTGTCCGAGGACGGCGTCGAGACGCCTGTTTGCGCGGCCGAGAGTGCACCCCGATCCTCGAAGTCCTCCATCCCTAGGGGTAGTCGCTCTGGGAGGGGGGGAATCTTATTGCGAGGGAGTTCCAACGTCCGCCGGTTGGTGGCCCCATCGCGGGGAAGGTCGGAGAGGAACATGACAAACCAGGAGGTTACCTCCTACTGTATGCCGGGGGGGTTAATTCCTAACGCCACGGCTTCAGTAAGGGCGGCGGTCCGGGACACGAATTGCTCCATGCTGTGTATGGTAGCCCATGTCGGTACCAACGATGCCTCCAGGTACGGGTCCGAAAGGATTTTGAATACCTTTGAGGACCTAAAATCCGAAGTGGATCGTGTGCGGGAGGCATCTGGTGTGGACTTACGGCTGTCCAAATGTAGCATTGTCCCACGGACTGACTGCGGTGCTTACGTCTGGAGTCGTATTGAATCTCTGAACGGAAGGCTGTGGAAATTCTCTCGGGACATAAGGGCCGAGTTTGTGGACTTGAGACCGGTGCTCGGGTCATGTCCCGCTCCCTTGAACCGTTCCGGGGTCCACTACACCCCTGAGGGGTCGGTTCGGGTGGCTCATAGGATGTTCGAGCACTGTAGATATTTTTTAGGCAAATGCGTAGGTTAGGTAGTGGAGTAAATTTCCCTAACAACGATATAATAAGGTATAGGTCAATTAGTGGGTCTAACAATACTAGGTTGCCAGAAGAGATTTTTCCAAGTAATCACACTGCTAATGAGACAAAAGAAAAAATTACTAATCAGAATATAGGCCGATAGCATACTAAGACATCAAAAAGACTAAATAACATCCCCAGAAAGCAGACCACAGCGCACGCAAAAAAGGTTTTAGACGAGGATATAATTTACGTAGTAGTAGTTAACTACCGAAGTTTAAAAAATAAAATACCGGAATTTCACCATCTCATTCATAGCACAGAGTCGGATATCATTATAGGAACTCAAAGTTGGTTAACAGATGACATCGCAGAGAGCGAAATATTTCCCAAGTCTTTCATAGTTTATAGAAACGACGAAAGAATAGAGCCGGAGGAGGAGTGTTTATTGCGGTTAATAACTCTCATGTCAGTAGAGCCGAATTATTTCCTGATAGCTGTATAGAAAGTGTATGGTGCTCAGTGAAAACACCCAGATCGAAAAGAATATATATCTGTGCTTATTATAGACCACCCCACGTTAGCATTAACTCAATACCAGACCTAGAAAGAGAGATACTAAACTTTACATCCCACAACAGTGAGCATAGCGTAATTATCGGAGGCAATTTTAATATTCCAACAATAGATCGGTTTTCGTACAGTTATATAAATGGAGGTAAAGACAAGGATCCATGCGAGTCCCTCTTATTTGCGTTCACCTCGAATTCCGTACATCAATTAGTCACTTCACCAACAAGAGGGAAGAACATTCTTGATCTGTTAGTCACAAATATACCCGAAAAGGTCTTAAATATAGAAGTTGTTGATGGAATCAGTGATTACAGGGCTGTAAATGCTAAATTTTCTCTAAGCGTAAATAAAGTTAACAAACCTAAGAGAAAGGTTTATTTGTTCAATAAAGCTGACTATGATGGCTTCAAATGTGAATTAAAACATTATTTTTTATATTTGACGAATTAAGCAAAACTAGTAGTGTCGAGGATACTGGGAATAATTTTCTTACGATAACACATTCATCAATACAGAGGTTTATGCCTAGTAAATATTTAAAAGAGAATAAGGAACCCCGATGGTACAACTCTGAAGCACGGAAGTCTTTTAGGCGGCAAATGGTGTGCCATGCCAGAATGAAAAACGCTGTTAAAGATTCCTCCCCTGATAAAATCAACGAAACCATACAGAACTACAAAGCATCTAGGTCCACTGCCAAGAAGGCCTTCCGGAAGGCGCTAGCGGAATTCAAAAGGAAAAAATTAGGTGAACATTTGAACGATAACCCAAAGATGTTTTGGTCCTACGTCAGGGAAGTGCAGGGAAAAAAGTCCACCGTAAACTCATTGAATAACGAAAAGGGGGAGAAAGTAACGAGTAGTTTAGATAAAACCAACATTAAACTCATTCTTCCAGAGTGTTTTCAACATATGCTCACAGAATATACCCGAGAACCTTCCGAAAACATTTCAGCAGTCAATGCAAGCAATCAATTTTTCCACCCGCGGAATATAATTGCTCCTTAAAAACATAGACCCCAACAAATCTCCGGGACCTGATGAGATACCGGCGCGTGTGTATAAAGAAATGTCGTCTGAAAGTGCCCATTATCTTGATATAATATTTAAGAAATCATTAGCAGAAGAAAGCGTGCCAAATAGCTCGAAGGTACCTGTAGCTTGTGTAACACCCATATTTAAAAACGGAGACTGAGAGGACCCCAGTAATTATAGGCCAATATCGCTGACTTCCATTTCCTGTAAGATTCTTGAACACATAATTGTTAATCCATAATGAGTTACCTCGATAGCCAAGATTTATTGATTAATAACCAACACGGCTTCCGCAAGGGTAGATCCTACGAAACTCAACTCGCACTTTTTGTGCATGATATATTGAGCTCCGGTGAAAGTAATATTCCTGTTGATGCGTTATTTCTAGATTTTAAGAAAGCTTTCGATAAAATCCCTCATTGCAAATTACTCGCGAAATTGGAAACCTATGGAACACACGAGAGTATTATTAACTGGATTAAACAATTCTTAAGTGATCGTGTCCAAACAGTCGTCCTGAACGGTGTATTATCTGATTCTGTCAAGGTCACGTCGAGTGTACCGCAAGAAAGTATCATAGGCCCCCTCCTATTCCTTATTTACATAAATGACCTCAGTACCGTAGTTAATAGCAAGCTCCGACTTTTCGCCGACGATGCAGCAATTTATGGGGACATTCGAAGTCACGAAGACAGAGTCATGTTTGCCAACGACCTAGATGCAATTCAAAATTGGTGCGATACATGGCAATTGGAATTAAATTTAAAAAAAACGTAGTAATACATTTTTGGGAAAAGAGCATTCCTCTCCTTTATATTTACAAAGTGAAACAAACCAAAATCACGAGGGTAGATTCCTTTAAATACTTGGGTGTAACAATTACTCACGATCTGTCCTGGGGAAAACATATACGAGAAATATGCGGTCGTGCTAATAAAAAATTGGGATTTGTGAAAAGAGTGATAGGTAAATGCGACGAAAAGGTGAAAGAACGATGTTTCCTTGCCTCAGGCTCCACCTAGAGTATGCTGCCGGTATATGGGATCCTCAAAATATAAATTTGATTTCGGAATTAGATCGAGTTCAGCGGAGGGGGGCTACATTTGTCAAACATTGTTATGACCAACGCAGCAGCGTATCCACTTTGCTAGACAATTGAGGTTGGGATTCTCTTACACAGCGGCGTATCCAATATAGGTTAAACTTATTAAAAACATTTAAAGATGGGCCCTTTTCCGATGACATCAAGGATATAATACGAACCCCAACGTATTACGGTCGAAGGGATCACGAATATAAGACTAGAGAGATAGACTGCAAGACCGACAGGTTTAAAATGTCATTTTTTCCAAGAACGATAAGGGACAAGCATGCTTGTAGCCGAAATTCCCCAGGAGTTTGTTCATTACAATGAGTATTAACGTACAGGTTAGGGACTGCGCGAGGACATGTATATAGTATATATAAGTGTATGTATGTATGTATATATACTACCTTGAACAAAAAGTCCCCGGAATAACCACCGTGTGGCGCTCCCATCGTTCCGATTTGAGTTCTGTTTTTTTTTGTTAAATTGGTACATCTGTTGTTGATATTCCCTTTAAATCTTGGTGTCATAACTTGACATTTGCAAAAGTTACGTAGCCAAGAGTACATCTATCTCTGTGTGTGTTGGCGATTTTTTACAATTGCAGAAATGGATTTAAATTTGCAACAACGAACTTGTATTAAATTTTGCGTAAAAAACGGATTTAGTGGCGCACGGACGTTGGAAATGTTGGAAAAGTGTTTCGGCATCGATTCTCTAAAAAAACGGTCGTTTACCAGTGGCACGAGCGGTTCAGAAGTGGTCGTGAGTCAATCGAAGATGATGAACGCAGTGGCAGACCATCGACATCGAAATTCGGTGAAAAAATTGATAAAGTAAAAGAAATGTTGGTCAATAACCGCAAATTAACCATCAGAGAAATAGCGGAGGACTTGAACATTGCCTATGGATCCGCCCAAGACATTGTGGTTAATGATTTGGGTTTCCGTCGTGTAGCAGCAAAGTTGGTGCCAAAAGACCTCAATTCCATGCAAAAAAGAGACCGTGTTGACGTCGCAAAAGACATGATTTGCGAGGCTGAATCCGATCCCACATTCATCAAAAGGATCATTACTGGAGACGAGACGTGGGTTTATGAGTACGACACGCAATCCAGACATCAGGCAAGTGAATGGCGTTCACCAAATGAGCCGAGACCAAAAAAACCACGTCGTTTTCAGTCAAAAAAGAAGGCAATGCTGACGGTTTTCATGGATTACAACGGTGTAGTGCATCATGAATTTTTGCCAGAAGGCCAGACAGTAAACAAAGAGTATTATTTGGGCGTTATGAGACGTTTTCGTGAAGCAATTCGCCGAAAGAGACCAGAAATCGTCGCACAGTGCGTCGAGACCGTCGCACAGTGCTATCATTATTCGTAATTTTTTGACGAAAAATGCAACAAATACCATCCAACAGCCACCGAATTCACCTGATTTGGCTCCCTGTGACTTCTTTCTGTTCAATCGAGTTAAAAAACCATTACGGGGAACGCGTTTTAGCATATGTATGCATGTATGTATGTATGTGTACATATGTATATAAAAATATATAATTTTTTCTTACAGGTTCCCCCTACCTTTCCTCACCTATTTGATAATCCCAAACTCCTCCTCCCTTACCCTTCCCTCATGGTGCCACACCCTCTGCCACACATCTTTTTTGGTGGATCGCAGGGTATTTATGTATTATGTAGATGTAGAATGAAAATGGGGGGCTAAATCACGTGATGCCTGGTGAAATAATTTTCTCACGGTTAATACTTCAATTGTCAATTAAATAATATTTTTCAGCTACATATAATGAACATAATTAATATAATTCTCATGACTTAGTTCATAAACAGCAAGTTGAGGTGACTGATTGATAATAATTAAGAATTTCAGGCAACATTTTCTATTTACACTTAAAATGTTTAGATGAGCATTACCCGTTTTACACTCACCCGTGAGCGCGTGAATTTCTTGTTCAAGGATAGAGACCACGTCGAAGTTTGTTGAACAACAATTGATGAAGTAGCACCGCACGCGCGTATGGAGTGTGGGCGCGTATTTGCATTGAGGGATTAACTAACTTTAGAGGACCTTCTTAATTATGCGTTCCGCAAAGTTCGAAGTTGCGTCTTTACTTGAGTCTTAGTAATTACCTAATTACCATACCTATCTGTTGCAATGGCATATTTCATTTAGTAAACGAAAACACCTTGGTTCTTATCTACAAACTCATATGGATTGTTAAAACTAATTGAATAGACAAAATATTTCGATTGAATTTTTCATGAGATATCTCTGAAGGACTTCCAATCCTGAAAATCGGGGAACACGACAGAGAGAAACGGAGGCGTTGGGAATGGAGACGCGTCCCCTACGTCCGTTGGCGTTATTTTTTTGTCCTGTAAGTCGAAGCATATGTGCTTCTTCCGTTGGGTGGTTTTATTCGAAGGATTCCTTAAACGACAAATAGCTTTCACTTTCCGATTGTTCAGTTGTTCATTTGTCCCGACTGGCCAACGCTTCGAATGTAAGATACGCATTTGGGTCCGGTGGAGGGGGTGGGTGGGCGAGAGGGGAGCTTGTTCCAATAAGATCGGAGTGAATGCAGGATGCAAGCGGGAACAGTGGCCGCACCCGCCCAGGTCCCCACCCGGGCGGTTACGATCGTCGGCGCTCTTGGCCGAGGTGGTAGGTGTCCTCTCCAGTGAGCCACACATGCGCGCAGCGGGGATGCTCCCCCGCCCCCGGAGACACCGCCTCTTTCGTCCACTTCCTCTCTCATCGCGTGACTTATCGCGCGCCGCCATCGAATGGGACGGAAGGGTGGGTGGAGAGACCAGGCATCGATAACTCCCCGTCCCTCCTCCCTAGCCCCAATCGCGCCCTTCCCCTTAAACGGCCACTTTAGCCCCGGCTCAAATCATCTCAAAGAAATGCCAAAAATGAAAAAAGACAAGGGCCTTGGGTGCGGAGGGAGGCGCGGCGCTGGGACCAAAGGCTTTCGGTCGACCGTGACGTCACGGGAAACGCGTCGATTTCCCCCCAAGTCACTGCATTAGTCTCCGTCGCTCTCCGCCTCTGCCCTTCCTTCACCGCTCCGCCGCAGGCCAACGTTGTAGAAGCCGGTCATGCACCTGGCGTGAATGGCGTTGCAAACGGTTCGGCATTCGACCCAAGAGATCACCATTTTAATATGTTATTACTGTTTGTACCAAAAGAGTATGCCCTTTTAAAAGTGATCGTTTGAACTTGCAACAACACCTAGCAATCGTTTTTCAAGGGAGTGCTGTTGAGCCCCCACTTATTGGAGAGAAAGAACGACGACATCAAAGTACACGATGCCACTTTCCGCCTTGGCAAAGTTAACCTCGGGCCCCTTCACCCTGTTTCATATTGGTGGGTAGCCCCCGCTGCTGACATTGGATGCATGCGTCCTCTCCTTGGATATGCTATACGGTGTGTTGAAATTGAATCTCTGAAAATGAGAATGGAACACCATGCCATTACGAGAACCAGGCTATAAGCACGACGATTTTCACTTTCGAGAGAGAGATTGAAAGAGCGTTCGACGCCTTCAGTAAAATGAAATAAAGTTTAGTTATTTAAATAATTCTAATTATTCTACTGCACGTCCTGTTACAGTTTTCTCACATTGGGAACTAAGAACTTAAATTAACATTTTCTCTAACCTGTCTCTTTTAAATGACCGTTTTCACAATTGCTTCAACTTAGCCATTTGCACTGAACATTTTTAAAGTTCAGATACTTAAAAGTGTAAACATTGAAAATGTTAGCAAACAAATGTATAAAATATGAATTGCGTTACTAAATTTTAGAGGCCACTTCAATTTTACACATTGCTTGAATTGGAAAGGAGTCATCAAACGTCTTTTCACGTAGATTTTGCTCTCAGATATTTGGCAATGGTTTTTAGAAATAAAGCAATTTAAAAAAATATCGTTTTTCGGATTTTTTAAATTTGATTTTTGCGAAACATTCCAGAAAATATATATTTACAAGATGCAATATGGACTGCTATTTTCATCTAAATTCAAAAAGTTAAGAGTCAACTCGAATCTGTCAAGTGTTGTGGCAAATAATCCATTGCAGGATTAATCCTGTGTATGTATCTTTGAAGTTGACGCTCTTCGGCGACGCACAAACACACAGATACAAAATATTCAACACAATGAAAGGACACTCACAGTATGTATTGACGTTTCGACGGCTCGACCATCATCATCAGAATAGCGTTCTCGGGGAAGAGCGGAGAGGACATGTGCAGGAGAAGGGTGAGGGAAGAAGAGGTAAGGGACCAATAGGAAGCAGAAAAGGTGGGGGAGGGGAAATGTAGGCAGCATTGGATGAAATCAATGGGCTTGGTTCAGCCCGGGGCGTTTAAAAGACTGGAGCACCCAGATCTGTGTCATCTCGCGGGTCCTCACCTCTATGCTACTAGCGGAATTGGGAAGGGTTTCAATCACTGAAACGGAGAAGCAGTCATCAAAAGACTGGATGTGGGAAGCAGTGTGAGTTGGGATGGGATAACTAAGGAAGGTGGGAGATTTAGTGGAATAGCGGTGGTTATTCATTCGGAGGGAAAGGACTTTTTGACAGTAATTTCATTACTTGCTCAACCAAGAATTATAAAGAATATAGTATTCTCAAAAATGGAAAAGAATAGAGTATTCTCAAATTTTTGGTGACACAACACTCCGATCACATTCTCTGAGATTTCATGCACGTTAAGAAAAGAACCCGGAGCGAACGGCTGGTGCAACTGGATGCATGCGCGATATTAAATCACATGTAGCATTAATTATGTAATATAAAATGTGCTCATGTACTCCCAATTCCATCGAGTGTCGTTCCCGGGTGACATCTTAATTCCATCGGAGCGCGGTCGCTTTAATCGTAGGACCGTCAATATTATATATACGAACGGAGAAAGAAAATGGTTTCATTTCGAGCGAAAATATTAGAAATAGAAAGAGATACCCGAAGATAACGCTTTTTCACACATGGCGATGCCGTTTATGCATCGAGTGTACTGAATGAAGGCACCACCGAGCAGAATTCAAATCCAGTTAGACCTAAGGCCCTACCATCGCGAACAGAGAGAGGTGGAGGCGGAGTAAGGGACCGCCCCTCGACTACCGCCTCAGGGGGTGAAGTTGGCGCCAATGCCAAAAACTTCTTCCGCATCAATGTGCCTCCAAGACACCCCCACGATCGAACGATTCCACTCGGGATTCGATCCGAGCGAAGATCAGCAATTCGAAGGTCGAGGCACGATGGCGATGCGCCTCAACACCTCCAGGGCCGAGGTCGGATGCTGCAACGGTGCAATGCCGCGCGGGCCTCGTCCTGTGGGCCCGCACTCGGTCCCTCACTCCTAACGTGGAGGCTAGTTCCGGCGGGAGGCCCGCGCTCTCTCTTGGCTGGGCCAGCTCCAAAGGGAGGAGGTCCCATGGGGAGGGCGTGGGGGGGCGACCCCGTCCCCGGGCTTCCCAATTCCCCCGGTCGCTCCCTACCCACTTTAAACAACTTGTGCCACTCAAATACTGTGGAACGGCTTAAGTCAGTGTCCCCATAAGCCTGCTTGATCATATCGAGGGTCTCAGTTGCCGTCCTCCCGAGTTTTGCACAAAACTTCACGGAATAACGTTGCTCTAAATTCAGATTCATTTTGTTTTTCGACGCGGAAAAAAACCTTGCTTCACTAAAAACGTTGTCCTCACTCAACGACAGCCCGCAGGCGACTGAGGTTGGTGTTGGTCTGTTGCTAAGAGCCCACTTCACCTTACCCTGCCAGGCAGACCCCCCTCCACCGCTCCGTTCGCGCCAGAGAAAATCAGTCCTACCACTTTTGGGTGCTTCCCTGTTTGTTATGTGCTCGCGCACCAAAGTTGACGTTCTTCGCCGATGACATTTTGATATAAGGACTATACACTGGTGTACCTAAAGTTATGGATCCCACTACTTCTTAGAATATGTTTGCAATTCATTTGTGTACCCAGCATACGCGTAGGTATTTGGTAGGGTACTACATAAGCTTACAGGTCTGAGGTATCTCTAGACCTCTTTTATATCATTTGGCATGTTTTTGTGTAATGGTAACTTCCCAAAGTCTTTTGAGACTTCCGTTGTAATTCCTGCACATAAAAATTGGGATAAACATGACGCAAGTAACAATCGTTCAAATGCAATGCAATCTCCTATTAGTAAAGTTTTTGTGAGTTTAGTCACTGCTGAGTGAAATACCCTAATTCATAATGTCTGACCCAATGAAGAATAATGACTTTAGGAAATGCAAATGCGTTGTCACTAACGTAACTCCACTTCAGCACGATTTTAAATTACTTTTATACCAATACCATGAGGTCGACACCATTCATTGTGACTTTACCATGGATGGTGGGATGGTCCATACCCTATTACTACATAAGCTTAAAAGGTCTGCGGTATATCTGCACTTCTTTCATCCTGGTTAAGAAATTATCCCTCAGAGAGAAAGAGAATGAAGAAATTAACTCTCAGAGAGAAATTAATATATCATAAAAATCAATAACTCACAATCCCCTGCCCTTGTAGCAACATCTGCTGTTTCCAAAGGAACACATCTTGGCCCGATTTTTCTATTATTTATTGACGATATTGGCTCTGTTCTTCAGCTAGTTCAAACGTTTCTTTGCAGTTGAGTCAAAAATATTTAATTCAATAGATTGCTGCCATTACATCAAAGGATTACAGCGTTGCATTGCTAGCCTAAGTGAATGGCGTGATACAAATCGCATGTGGCTCAACGTTAAAAATGTAATGTAGTCACCTATTATAGAAGTAAGACTTATATGCTTATCACTCCTCTGGAATGACCCTTGAAAGAGATGGTTTCCTATCTGATTTAGAGGTTATCTTTGGCAATTATCCACACAGAACGTATTGCAGTTACGGCTCCTAAAATGTTGGATTTTATGTACCGGATTTATAAAGCTTTTAAGGATATATTTTGCCTTGGGAATCTTCATGTTTCATTGATTAGATATTGTTTAAAATATTCTTTCTTTATTTGGAATACTTATTACAAAAGCCACATTCTTAAATTGGGTAACATTCAAAACAAATTTAATAGAGTACTCAAATATGAACTCTGAAAAGTTATGAAAAGTTCTTCTTGCATAATTTATTTATCATTAAAATAATGTCTTCTGAATTACTCTCTTTGGAAACATTTAGGGTTCATTCAGGAGTTTCGCTCTTTTTGAAGTTCTTTTCTCTTGGGAAACTTATCAAAAGCACAGCTGTTCTTGTGAGAATGCATTTTAAAACTAACTAGTACATGAAATTTCCATGATTGCTATTGTACGCAATCCTTTTCAACCGCATCCACGTCCAAAAAATGTGTTTTTCTTCCGAATCAGAGTCTAAGCTTTCAACTTCGTGAGGTAATTTGTATAGCAAGCCACATCGTAAGGACTTCTTCTCTCGATAACGTCCTCAAGTTGCATCTCCAGCCGGACATTTGTGCCTCAGAGCTACAATGCAAAGGGAACAACGTTGTCATCTTGTCCTTCCACACTATTCGTTGTTATGCGGCTTCATCGTCTCTTCTCGACACTTGCGTTATGTCTTGAACCGGTCTGGATAGCACACAAACACTCTCGAGCCCTCTTGCTGCCTATTCACTGCTTCTTCCTGTCGGACTTCTTGAACAGTCGTTTCCAATATCAGGTATGAGTCGAGGTGAAACCTTTCGGAAAGTTTCTCAAACAGTAAAACTACAAACAATCAATCTCTGATGAAATCATTATGCAATCCCCAAAATTGGAAATGTTGGGCAAGGGTAAACACATCAATGACAAACTTCCGCCTGTTAGATTTCCCGTTAAACAGGACCATTAAATTTGGGTCTTTCATAAACACTGTTCTTTTTAGGACTGAAATAGCTGTTTTAATCCTACGGAACCACTTCATAATTGGACCACTCTGCACTACCTACGTTGAAGGAGTCTAATATATCTTCTGCATGATCCTGCCCATACGAGGCGTATTCTTAAAGTAAGTACCGTTTGCTTATATTTAAATATTGGCGCTTCAGAACACAGTTTTGCTCCTGCAGCGCCATCTACTTATTCATTGAAAAGCTATAGCAGTATTTGTTTTGTTTCAGAAGTCGTTTGCTTGTCCGTGCATGCAAACAACAATGTCCGCGACAATCGTTGATCCCGCCAGCTGTGAAGTGCGTTCTGTCATACGATTCTTGTATGCAAAAGGATTGTCGGCTGCTGAAATTCATCGGGAATTATGCCTAGTTTAACCTACGGTTATGAGTGAAGGAAAGGTTAGACAATGGTGCGGTGATTTTAAAAATGGACGAACAAATATCCATGACGAAGAGCGAAGTGGTAGGCCCAGTATTCTGACCGATGAAATTGTTTCGCAAGTGGAACAAAAACTGCGATGTGATCGTCGATTGACAATTAATGGCCTGGCTGAAAAATTTCCTCAACTTGGACGCACTACTGTCTACAATATTGTTACGGAAAACCTCGGATACCACACATTGCGTGCAAGGTGGGTACCGAAAATGCTCACCGACCACCACAAAGAGCAAAGAATGTCCAGTGGACGGGAGTTTTTGGGTCGTTGGGAACTCTTTAAACCACCCACCGTACAGTCCTGACCTTACACCCAGCGACTACTTCCTCTTCTTGCACTTGAAACAGCGGTTCGGTGGACAACGTTTCGAAACCGAAGAGGAACTCAAGAATGGCGTTGTCGATTGGTTCAACCCTCAGGCGGCGAGTTTCAATGCAGAGGGGTTAAAGAAGCTGGTGCAGCGGTACGAAAAATGCTTAGAAGTGAACGGCGATTATGTAGATAAGTGAAGTAGGTTTGTAGCTAACTAAAAGTGCCAATATAATGTGTTTCATATGAGTATATTTTTTCCTGTGACCAAACGGGCCTTACTTTATGAAAACGCCTCGTACATTAAAATAGCGTAGTTACCAGAATTTCTCTTGATCTACGATCCAGCTAACATGGCTTTCGGAAATCTCGCAAATATTCTCATCACTTTTGGGCCACTCCGCTACCTGTTTATAATTAAAATGGTTCGTAGTCCTCATTTCGGAGTCGAATGACGTCGGTTCGCCTGCTTTTGAAGTTTCTTTCGCCATTTTCAATCGTAATTTCAGCAGACTGGCTGCAGTGTGAAACTCAATCACACAAAACCTAACACCATGTAATGCACCAACATTAACATTTATTGGTGGACACCATTTCCGTACATGCTATAGCCTCCGCCAGTTATTTTGAACTACATGACTCACATTGCCTTTCCGGGTAGATTTATTAGGTTTGATGCGTTAGATTTACTAACTGAAGCACCAATCAATACAACTAGCAGAGAGTGTAATGAATATCAGCCATTTGAAGACAGAGGTATATTATTTCTCAAGAAGTTGGGTGAAAAGGGTTAAATGCTGTGTTGAAAATTAAATCGTAAAGGGACAATGAATTAGCCCAGGTAGAAAAGTTTTAGAATTCGAATGAAATCTATAAGACGAAGGGAGCAATTTGGAGGGGAATTAGAAGAAAAATCGCGAAGGCAAATTGTTTGTGAAGAGCGGCTGGATGAGCGGAAAGTACGTATGCAGTATGCAGAGAAAATATTGTCATGGGGCGTGGTAGTGCATGTTCGTAAAACTTGATTATTTTGGACAGACGATGTGGAAGATTGGAGGGTTTCAATTTGCGAGCTTGAAGAAAAATAGGAAAAGTAAAATGGACAGAAACGTTAACAAACCAAAAGCGTCTGAGCGTGACAGGCTAGATAGGATGGGATAGAAGACTCAAGAGAGTGAAGGGTTATTGGAAGAAATTCTCAGAAAGGAGGCAATATAGGTACAAGGTATTGCGAACATAACTGGGAGCATAACATATTAGGAACATAACTGAGTTATGTTCCTAATTCCTCTTGAGAAAGGTGGTTGCACCACCGAAAATTCGAGAATCAGCGAGTCCCTCTTTTATATGTTTTAGTTTCTGTTTTTGTGTCGACTAGTTAGTGAATTTACATTATATATATATATATATATATATATATATATATATATATATATATATATATATATTACTTTTAAAGGTAAAATGAACCTGATTCAAATTTTAACGGATATTGCTGAGGCAATAATGGGGTGAATTCAATGAAAATCTCTCATCAGCATTTACACAATACTTCGCAAGCCACCGCAAGGGCGTTTGGTGGGAGGTACTTGAACACACAACGAAAATAGAATGAAACGCACATGAATATATAACAGGGATACACATTGATGGCGTTCACTAATTCTTGATGCAAACTTTCATTTAATTGCAGTGAACACATGGAAACGTTAGCCAAAACTCAACTCACTTCGATATTTCGGTAACCCCAGTTAAAGGGTAACAGGGTACAAAGAGTCACTGACGGGATGATAAAGAGGGGAGGGAATACTGGGGGGGGTTAAACAAAGGGGGGTATACGTAATCGGTGATTGGTTGTTAAGAGGAGGGTGTCAGCTAATTGGAACAATTTAGTCTGGGGGGGAGGGGTGGGATTTAAAAAAATATATCTACAAGCCAACTCTAGAGCTCTTAATTGGATCGATGTAACTGTTGGCGGGAGGGAGAAAAACAAGTACGGAAATGTTCGTTGTGGGTATCTGCGTGTTTGGGAGGGAGGCGGATGGGGAGCGTGGATCACAGGGTGCTCTCTGGTTGTTGATTCTAATAATATTGAGGGGCGTGGTGTATTGCCCAATATCGAGAGTTGGGCAGAGGGTACATCGTAGTAGGCATATGACATCTATAGAAATGCAGGAAGAAGTCGGGAGGGACGGGAGATATTTGAGAAGTTGATGTCGCGGAAGAGAGTATGTTACAGGGATGGAGCAAGTTTTGCATCCAGCCGGTTGCGTGGAGTCGGAGGGATTTTAAGAATTGGAGTGAATACTGAAAAGGAACTGGTGACTTTAAGAACAATTTGCAAAGATTTGTCGGACGTTTAAATGTTACAGCTGGGTATTTGGAGAATAAGTTGGGGGTACTTTGTTTTCGGGGAAGATAGGAAAAGGATCTCTTAGAATACTTTTAAGGGACTGCACGCCGAGGAAGGAAGGCATATCCATCTGCACGATGGATAGACTGCCATATTTCTTCTTAAGGGATAACTTAGGGGTGTGTAAGTTGTTCACGATATTTTGTGCAAAAGGAGTGAGGATAGCTAAGTAGGACTAGAGAGAGACATGGCGTCTTGAGAGGAATCTATTCGGAGAATAAGGGTTGTTGTCGATGAGTTGGGCTCGGATAGAAAGAATGTGCGGGATTGACTGTTTATTGTGGAGAGGATGAGGGCTCTCGAAATGAAGATATACTCGTAGTTAATGATTTGCGAATTTGATATTGGCTGAGGTATGGAATTTGTTGTTGAGCAGGGAGATTTTTGCATATGGAAATTTAACTTGAATGGAAGAAACGGTGTAAGTGAATGAAGCAGAGGATGCTGTATTGAAGGAAGAGATAGTCTTTAAGTGAGTTCTTGCAATGTTGCCAAACAATAAATATTTCGTAAATGTATCCGAGCCAAAGTTAGGATTCCAGGTTGTAGTAGTAGGGGACATTTTGTTCAAGGAGGCTGAGTTCGAGATTGATATATGAAGGACTGAACTCATTTCCCATGGCGGAAGCTTCGATTTGAGTGTAGTGGCTATTACGTTAAGTGAATTAATTACATGTGAGAACAAATTTGGAAGCTGCAACAGAAAATCTGTGCTTGGGATTTGTGGAGTGGAGCGTTTGGAAAGGAAATTATAGATCGAGGAGAGACCTTCTTCACAGGGAGTAGATAGATATAGGGAGTTTACATGAATAGTCACCATAATTAAACCTGTATTGTGAAAAAAGGAGATAGAATTAAGTTTTTCCAGGAAACGGTGTCTTTTACGTATGCTGGCAGGAAGTGGACTAGTAAATGTAAATGGTAGTCAATAAATGCGGAGATTTTGGAGAGTTGCGGGAGGAAGCAATCTGCCGCCCGTCCAGGAATGCTATCTCGAGAGAATGTAGAACTGAGAGATATTAGGATTAGGTGGTGAGAGTATTGAGACACATAGGCATTCACGAGGACCTCTGTCATTCGGAATGTATATAATGTATTTTGGAAATATAGGGTTTGCGTCAGTCGGGGTGGCTGTGTATTAGGAGGTGTCATTAAGCTGTCTCTTGGCCTCTTTTTTGTAATCTGTAATGTTAAGTACTACAACTGTGGATCGTTTATCTGTTGAAGTGATGGCGATATTGGAATTGCTGATGAGTTGTTTAAAGCAAATGATTCAGATGCGGAAAGATTTCTTTTAGGTTTAAACGTATTGCAGAAAGAAGGACCACAGAGTTTGGATGGGAGGAGGTTGATGAAGATCTCGACTGGGTGATTGGAGGAAAGACCATTCGGTTGGATGGGTCTCTCAATTGCAGAAGGACGGTGTGGATATTATGGCCTCTTGTTAACGCATCTTTATTCACGTTAGGAATGGCAGCGGAAACAGTAGATACGCGTCTTTTTGATAACTCGCATGGCATAGTTGACGTTAATCAATGAGGGATCAGAGACGATTTCGCAAGCGCTCTTCTGATTGATGGCGACGATAGCCCTTGCCCCTCCCTCCCCTCCGACCCGTACACACAAGCTTCGGTGACCTTTGCCGCATCCATTTCGGAATTCATCTTTTGGTTTGTTGATCTCGTAAACTGATCGATACCAGGTCATTATTATGCTCAGCATTTGCTATATATGATCCATCAAAGCAGAGGCGAGTTTTTTTAAATCTCTGGTATTACACCGTGTTATTAATAACTTACGAGAACACGTTTGTAAAAGTTTACATTTACATGCCTACGTCAGTTCCGACTGTCGTATGTAGAAATGGGTACGTAGGGGTGCGCATCTGTATCGCCTTCTCTTGTGGAATCCAGTCACGAGACGATGACGCTTACGCAATATCCGGAGATGGGGATAGAGATTTGGCAGCGAAGGGAAGAAAGAATCAACCTCTCGCAAAGGGAGCAAAAGCACTTGATGATAACATTCACCGGACACAGCTTATGGTTTTCTGAAACAACCATAAACGCAGTGCGTCTTACGTGCCTATCAATCAGACGGCGGCTTTGTAACATTCTTCTGTAAAAAATAGGCAACGAAAAATTCCAAAAATATATAAAAACTCTACCTTCCTACGAACCCGAATCAGCGGACTTTGCCTCGTAATGAAAGCGTAAAAAATTGTAACCACTGACGATAGTGACGCTCCGAGCACTTAAAATGAGACAGCTGATGATTATGATCTAAAATTGAAAAATGTCCTCTCCTCATTGAATATTCGATTAGCTCCCATTATTCAAAACAATTGTAAACAAATATTTTTTCCCACCCCGCTCATGCGGTGATTGCCTTTTGCGTGCCGTCGCTAAAATTGCAAATTGCTGCCAAATTGAGCGCATTCCGATACCGCTGGGGTGGAGGAGGACGACGGCCGAAATCTCCCTTTCACTCCGTCGCTGGGCTACGCCGTTTGCTATAGCCACTCGTCCACTACCGATATGTCGATCCCTCCATTGGCCAGCCCCCCCCGCCCTCGGTCGCCCATCGACCTAACGAGGGGGGTACCACAGGGAACACCCACCCACCCATTGGCGCGCGCGCGCACGCCTCCAAATCGAGCGAGACATGGTGGATGAAGGGTGGTCGACGGCTAACAAAAGGATGAAGTTTTAAGGCACGAGCGAATAATCCACCTCAGGTGGAAAGAGTAGCGAGCGAGTGAGCGGGAAAGAGAGGGGGGGTGAGAGAAAGAGAGAGGGGACGTCTTTCTTAATTTGTCCTATGTACGAGGTGTGTTAAAAAAGTAATGAGAATCTTAATTTTTCGGACAATAAAATTAATTTATTCTTATACAATGATGTTGTCACCTTCAAAGTAGTTCCCTTTGGAGATTATGCACTTGTGCCAGAGCTTCTTCCAATCCCCAAAACACTTCTCAAACTCGATCTTTGAGATAGCCTTTAGTTCTTTCAGCGATGCACTTTTAATGTCATCTACGGCTGTAAAACGACGGCCCTTCAAGGTTCTCTTTATTTTTGGAAATAGAAAAAAGTCACACGGAGCCATATCTGGCGAATATGAAGGCATCGTTACAGTACTGTTTTTGGCCAAAAATTCACGAACAAGCAATGAAGTGTGAGCTGGTGCATTATCGTGGTGCAAAAGCCATGAATTGTTTTTCCACAGATCCGGGCGTTTTTTCGGATTGCTTCACGCAAACGGCGTTGAACTTGTAGGTAGTACTTCTTATTGACCGTTTGACCTGGCGGCAGGAATTCATGATGCACTATGCCAATAAAATCGAAGAACACAGTGAGCATAACCTTCACGTTCGACCGCACTTGTCGGGCGAGCCTTTTTCGGTCTTGGCGAGCCAGAATGCCTCCACTGGGATGATTGAGCCTTAATTTCAACGTCATATTCATAAATCCATGTTTCGTCACCTGTTATAATACGTTTCAGTAATTCTGCATCGTCGTTTACTTCATTTAGTGACTACTGAGCAACTTCCATTCGCCGCTGTTTTTGTTCACAATTCAACAATTTTGGAACGAATTTTGCTGCCATGCGTTTCATACCCAAAAAATTGGAAAAAAATGTCAGGACATGATCCAATCGATATACCAACATCGTCAGCGACCTCTCTAATTGTGATTCGACGATCGTCCATAACCATTTCTTTCACTTTTTCCACGTTTTCATCGATTGTTGATGTGCTGGGGCGTCCAGGGCGTTCGTAATCTTCAAGGTCTTCACGGCCTTCTTGGAAACGCTTATACCACTCTTAATCTTTTGATTTACTCATAGCAGACCCACCATAGGCCTTTGTTAACATTTCACACACTTTGTTACCCTTTATTTAATTTTTTACGCAAAATTTGATACAAATTCTTTGATCCATTACTTTTAACAAACGAAAATCGCCGAGCTCATAAAACACGTCTAACCTTAGTGGCTGTCACAGACAAAGTCCACAATGAAAACAACTGAAAGTTTTATCGTACTTCAGAAGCATGTACACCAACATTTTTAAAACAAGTTTGACAATCGGATTCTCCAAACCCGCGAAATGAAAAAATTCTCGTTATGTTTTGAACACACCTCGTATATGTCTCTTGGTCTTCCTCGTGTGATCTTTCCTTCTATTATATTCCTAATCAATACATTGTGCCTCAATGTGTGTCCAATCCATCTATTTCTTCTTGGCCGTAGAGTTCTCCATATGGTTCTATCCTCTTCTGCTCTTCTATATACTTCCTCGTTCCTAACTTTGTCCACTTAATCTTCATTATTCTCCTCCGGCACCATGTTTCAAAGGCTTCTATTCTTCGCTTGTCCACTTTTCCAATGTTCCAAGTCTCGGAACCATAGAGCTCCATGCTCCACACGAAAGTATTGACGAATTGCTTCAAGACTTAGGTTCT
The DNA here is from genome assembly GCA_037158775.1 of Hetaerina titia. Classification (NCBI taxonomy): domain Eukaryota; kingdom Metazoa; phylum Arthropoda; class Insecta; order Odonata; family Calopterygidae; genus Hetaerina; species Hetaerina titia. The sequence continues at coordinate 147,962,345 of CM073768.1, forward strand.
TTGAACATATTAATTGCCTCTTCTTCATGAATGCGTTCTCAGTTTGGGCTATTCTTTGCTTGATGTCGTTCGGACTTCTTCCATCCCATGTTATGCTGCCGCCCAGGTAGATGAAGGATTCCACTTGCTCTAGTTTCACCCCTCGAATTGTGATACCTGCATTCAGCTTCTCTCTTTCGCACACTAGGATTTTAAATTTCTTCTTCTTGATGTTCATAATATATTCCCCCAGCACTTGATCCATAGCACTTAGATTTGCTTGCAGGTCCTCTCGCGTTTCCGCCACTGCTGCAATGTCATCTTCAAACCGGAGCATGTTGATTTCTTCTCCATTTACCTTGACTCCTTTGATACCCAATTCTTGTGTTTCTTTTATTGCCTCTTCCAGGTATACGTTGAATATTGCTGGCGAGAGGTTGCATCGTTGTCTTACTCCTTTGTTTATTTTGGCTTCTATTTTTCTCCCGTTTTTCGTTTGCATTCTTGTAACTTGATTCCTGTATAGGTTATGGATAAGTCTCCTGCCGCTGTAATCCAGTCCAAGCGCTTCTAGTATCTTGAACATCTTGTTCCATTCGACGTTGTCGAAGGCCTTCTCCAAGTATACTTGTATATACACATGCATATTTGTTAAGTATTATATACATATATCTACATCTACTCAATACCCCGCAAGCTGCCTGTGGGAGGGTGTTAGGGTACCATCAGTAATTAAGGAATACACCTCATGCAAAAGCCACAAATTTATACAATACCCAAACTACATATGTATACATAATCCGAAGTAGTAGTTATGCATATGTTTGTGTGGGTGTACCTATGCGTTTCCTGGTCGGAATGCGTTCTCTAATATCTTTTTCGTTCATTTTCTCCTTTCGCCGAAGTCTATTGTGCAAATTTTTAGACCAACCGAGCCCCTTGAGTGATTACGATGTTCACAAATGAATTTTAAATATAATAAACTTAATGTTTATTGATATTTGTTTAAAACTTTAATCATGGTACTGAAAAACTCTAAATATTAATGATTATTGATTTGATATCATTTGTGAACGAAATGATTTTAATTATACACCACATTACTGGATTGAACACTCAGCACTTCGTCAGCAATAGTCTGCCGGTTGCCGCAGAAACGCAACAGCTTATTCAGTTTTTGTGCTCTTTTTCTTTCCAATCTCTTCATCACATGCTCAGTCTTTTCCACGAGTACAAAAGTGCCCTTCGGAGATACGATATTTCTAAGAAATTACATTCATAATTTACTGTTTTCCAAGTGTAAATGAGTTATTATGGTTCGGGTAATTTACTAGTTATTTCTTAAGTAACACCATCATAGGTATTTCAATCTCAATACTTAACTGCGGCCCTGCATTCTTCTCTATTGAGTGTTAATTCCTTCTCCCTCCCTGACAGCTTCTCTGTTTCATGACATTTTTAATTTTTCCAATGCATGTCTCTTGATCTTCCTCGTGGGACCTTCAATTTTCCCTTCCATTATACTTTTAACTCTGCCATTGTGCCTTAAGTAATGTCCATTCCATTTGATTCTTCTTTGCCATAGAATTCTCCACATGATCATTCCCTCTCCTAATCTTTTTACATTCTGCCAAAATATTTGTTTATTGGGCCATTTATCTTCATGTCTTTGATCCGTAGAGTGTAATGATTAATAGAACGCCTCAACTCACTGCTACATGGTTTGCAATCTCAAGTTTTTTTATCAGTGTGTTTGCATCTTTTTAATGAATTCCTTCTAGCTTGAGCTATTCATCGCTAAATGTCCGTCGGACATGTTCCAACTCAAGTTATACTACTGCCAAGGATTCATTTAGGATTCTGCTCGCTCTGGTTTCACTCATCAAATTGAGTTTTCGACCTTAAGTTTATCTCCTCCAAGAAAACTGATTTTAGTGTTCGTCTCTTAGATACTTCTTTATATTCTTGATACTCAGTTATATTTCAAAGGTAAAATCCAGGGCATGCCTCTAATACTTTAAATCATTATTATGATTAATAGTGAATCAATTGAGATGCTATATAATTTCGTACACATTTATGCAAGAGTACATTTTCTAATTTAAGTAGTCGGCGGGCTTCGAGTGCTAATTGGTCTTTCAGGTGGCATTACGCCGCTAATTGAATGAAACGCAGCAAGGCGGATTGATTGAGACGGCCTGCGTCACCTCCAGGCTGCGCCGAGGCGTCTTTCGTCGTCGACCACCTCCCATTCCCACGGCTGCCTCGACCACTTTCAGACACAAGTGCATCCCATTCCAGAGAACTCATTAAGATCTTGAGTGCACGCACATGTGCTTCGAAGGCGGCGATTGACTGGCTCGGATGTTTCAAGGATTCCGACCGCCATTTTATGCTAATGATTGCATTGGAAGTTGCTAGAAGTGGAGGAGCAATAACCGGAGGATAGCGTGCTCATTCTTAAGTTCATTACCTGGAAAAACTAAGTTATTGGCACAATTGTAAAATAGTACATGTACTAAACAGGTTGACGCGAGATGTAGTGGAAGTGCGTCATTATGAGAAAAATATTTGGCGTATTTTGGTATATTTTTCCCATAATGACGCACTTCCACTACATCTCACGTCAACCTGTTTAATACATGTACTATTTCACAATTGTGCTAATAACTTCGTTTTTCCAGAAAAACATACCAAAATATGCCAAATATTTTTCTCATAATGCGTGCATATATATACTTTTTGAGAGCACAGATGAAGTTGTAGAAATGGAAGGGATAAGTTTTTTAACGTTGAACAACACAACACAGGTTATACGCAATCACGGTGTAACAAAATTTACTTCCCATATGATCAAGGTCAAATCACGGTTAGGATTAACACAGGTGCAGCTAACCCCAGCAGCTTCGGCATATCGAGGAAGTGACGGCAGTCCAAATGGTTAGCAGAAAGAAAGAAGTATGGGTGGACGGAGTGTGGGTTCCTGATTATTAATTGGCAATGTTTATTTCGGGAGCACGAGGCTCGGCTGCCTCGTTTTCGGCCAGCCAGTCCATCCACCCGCGGCGCTCATTAACCTCCGATGAGCCGACGGCGGCGGCGATAAGGAGGGCCGCCGCTCGTTCGCTTGCTCGCTGGCGTGCTGAAAGCCCATCGCCACCCCTAACCCACCGCTCCTCCAACGTTATAACCCACGGAACATTCTTGGCTTTTAAGAGCGGATTAAGCGCTCTTTTCGACGATCAATTCTCCACTTTATCTTATCCCGGGCCTACCTCGCTCTCACACATTTCTCTCCTCCGTCGGGAGGTCTTTATTTTGTCTCTCTCTCTCATCAGGATGCGTGACTTGCTGTGCGCTTCGCCAGAAGATTGCTAATTAATGTACCCCGGGTGGTCGTATGGATTGCGGGGTGTAGGTATGGAAACGCACCCTATGTTAGAGGGGACATGTGATGCGACCCCCTCTCTTAGGAAGAATGGAAAATTGAACGTGCACTCCACGATGACAAGTCCAGAAAGTCTCAGAACCAATCGGCCGGTGGCATAAATTAGAGAGATGAATTCTACAAAGGAGAGTTTGGGTCGCATTACGCATTTTGCGCAATGAGCTACTGGTATGGCGTTATCATTGATATTCCTAATATGAATATGCACATCCGGAACAGTATAATCTCTTGCATTAGAGAACCGGTGTAACTATGGAAAATAAGGAAAATACATCTTGGACTGAAAAAACAAAAAAATGATGTTTGATCCCATTTTAGTTTGAGAAACCTTTTAGAATATACAATGTAAATTCGAACGCAGCATTTATGTCCAGCTGAACCCAGGAAACATGGCTCAAGGAAATTAATGACGATGGAAATAAATATAACAAAAAAAGAAATTGCCTGGTGACGTTATATGGGCTCTCGGAAGCGCGGATATCTCATCAGAGACTTTGAAAAATGTCGCGTAAACGATGCCATTGATGCTATCTATGCAAATAAATCTTTGGCGACGAAGAAAATATTAAATTACTATTAGTTGAAAATAATCATGTTGATTCTCAAGTCAAGGGAATTTATTGCAGAATTCTGCATATTCGGGTTTTCACCGCGTTGTTGTTTGAAGCCGACAACGGTTTCGCCGAAGTTGCATCCAGCGTCTTCAAGTCGAAGATGAGGGACTCGGATGAATACATCCCTCATTCCGATGGAAGAACAACGTGGACTATTTTCTTCGGCTCCTAAACCACCGAGATTATACGGACTGCCGAAGATACATAAGGAGGGGATACCACTCCGACCTATAGTCAGCCAGATCGATGCTCCAACATACGGACTGGCGAAATATCTGGCCCAATCTCTACAGTTCTACGTCGGAAAAACATCGTCATTCGTGAAAAACTCCGGGTATTTCATCGACATCCTGAAAAATATCACAATTGACAGCAATGAATTATTGGTGAGCTTCGATGTTTATTCACTGTTCACTAACATCCCGATAAAGGAATCGGTGGAGATTTTCAGAGGCCTAACCTCCAACGGCATCCCGGAAGACTTCCCCACACTGGTGGAGCATTGCCTCATGAATGCTTATTTTTTGTGGAACGAAGAATTCTACGAGCAGACAGAGGGTGCAGCCATGGGTTCGCCGCTGTCTCCGGTAGTGGCTAACCTGTTCATGGAGCATTTTGAAGAAAAGATCCTTAACCAGTACGAGAAAAAATCTAGGATGTGGTTAAGATATGTGGATGATACTTTCGTCATCTGGCAGCACGGCACAGCAGAACTTCAGAAATTTCTTGAGTTTCTCAACTCACAGCATCATTCTATCAAATTTACGATGGAAGTAGAAAAGGACAACCAACTACCTTTCCTGGACGTGTTAGTCAAAAAGAAGAGTGGTGGGAAGCTGGGACATGCTGTTTACAGAAAGAAGATGCACACTGACTGTTATCTAAACGCAACCTCTCACCACAATCCGCTCCAGAAGACATCTTTGGTGGACACACTAGTTCACAGAGCGTATGAAATCTCTGACGCCGATTCTTTGCCGACGGAGAAGAAACATCTCCTGAAAGCACTACAACAAAACGGCTATCGGAACGATATGGTCCTAAAAAGGACCACCAGGGAAGAAAGGCGAAGACGAGATTCTGACAAGTCAATCAAGCAGACGGAACCGGACCCAAAGGCATACGTGACTATCCCCTTTTTTCGGGAACATCCGAAAAGATAGCCAGAATCCTTAAAAAGCACGACGTGGTGACAAGATTCAACTGCACCAAGAAAATAGCGGACGCGCTCCCTGGACCGAAGGACAAAATCCCTAAACACCTATATGAAGGGGTCTATCAAGTACCCTGTTCATGTGGAAAAGCCTACATCGGAGAAACCTATGAAAGTTCGGATGAAAGAACACGTCCGGGCAACAACAAATAAACAGTTTCACCTGTCGGCCATTTCCGAACATAAATGGAGTGAACCCGGTCACGACATTCTATTCCGTGATGCAGCATTCATAACTAAGGAAAATAAATATTATCCACGACTAATTAGAGAAGCTATTGAGATCGCCAAAAACCCGGCGAATTTCAATAGAGATGAAGGCTACCATCTCCACAACGCGTGGAGGAGAGTTCTTTGGAAAAGGACCAATCAGAGAGCAGCACCTGGACGGGACCACCTATATAAGGGCGACAAAAATCCGAGTCCCTCATCTTCGACCTGAAGACGCCGGATGCAACTTCGGCGAAACTGTTGTCGGCTTCAAACAACAACGCGGTGAAAACCCAAAAATGCATAATTCTTCAAGCCACCGCCACGAAAATTTACGCAGCCATATAAAGGGAGTTTATTAATAGAAATCTTCAGGCCCGTTTACTGAAAATTATATGCATAAGAAAGAAGGTAAAAAAAATGTATGGATTGAACCAACCTTAAAAACTAGGGAGGACGGGAAAAGAGAATGATTGCAGTTGTTTCCTCTTTCCAGAGAGGGGAGTCACGCGAAGAACCACTCATCAGGGTTTTGAGATTTTGTGGAAAGAATGCGATGAGCATAATGTTGACATAAACATTGACGGGTGACTTTGCCTTAAATCAGGATGACAATGATCTCGCCGTCGATCAGAAAAACAGAAGCCAGTGCTCAGGCAGTAGCACGTGAAGGATTTGGTTGGGCAATTATGAAAAGTAGTAGCCGTGACCGGAATGACGCAGCGGAAGAGAATTGCATAAACGAAAAGCACACGCTGCACTCTCCTTCTTATGCATTTAATACAGCATAGAAGGAGAATATTAAAGCCTAGGCGTCGCCATGCTTAAAAGTTTACCTGATGATGACGCATGGGTATCGAAGATCGCGGTGCAAGTAATGTACTCCGTGAAATAATTGGACAGTACAGAGTGTGCTCTTCGTTCATCACTTCGTAGCGTTAACATTCAAGCCAATTGGTAAAATAATAGTCTGTAGGAATCCATTACCGAAAATATGAATAATATGCGAAGCTGTAAAAAAAATCTAGGGAAAAGAATGAAACAGTTTTTCGTACGAATTCAAAAATTTGCCTGCAAAATGGTCAAGCGGAGAGAGAGGGAAAGTTCTCGAAGATGATTATCTTGAGAAAGGCGTTGAAAACGCGCACTTTAGGAAGAGATAAAATACCAATATAATGGCAGGCGATATATAAAAAAAAGGAAAAAATATAAAACTATTGTGGACAAGTGCCAGGGCCATTTCAGTTGAAAGACCATAGAAAAAACACTTGGAAGCCTGAATGCACCTTTGCATCGTTTCGAAGTTAATGCTACCATTATTAGCTCAAATGAACTCATGAAATATTTTAGAAACGCAATTACTAAGTCTAGATCTTCGATCTCAGAAAGAACTTATTCATAAAAATTATAAAATATAACAATAAATAAATAATATAAAAATAAAATTTATAAAATATAAATAGTCCCGTCACTCCAAATTGAGAAAGTGTAATTAATTTAAATACTGGGTCGCGGTAGTCCAGGAGGTAGAGACTACTGACAGGAGGGTCCGGTCGGACTACTGGACTACTGACCGGCCGGTCTCGACAATCAAGGTTCGCTGAGGAGAGACAGTGTGTGTGCGGGAGAGAGTATGATCTTTTTGCAATTTGGTGTTTGCCACTGCTTCCCAATTATAAAGCTCGTGCGCAACTCATTTTCACCAAAAATATCCATAAACACAAAGGAGAACGTCCTGCAACAAACTATCACACTGTTCATAGATCAATCGGCACACTCTTTTTGGGTCATTTGAACGAAAAACGAATCCAAAAGACGTGAAAATACGAGATTAACTGAGCGCGCTTGATAGAGCAAGTGAGTGTTTGATTGCGACGGGATTTCCCGGGGGAATATTGCACCACGGCGCGTCAAACATCCGGTGGGCACTCAATCGAAAATGAATGGTCTCCCGGGACGGAGAATAATCGTCCGTCGGAAAGCAGCTACGGATTTGTGAATAAATGTGCATTAAATGGGAGAGTGAAATTGAGACTGACATTTAATCTGATAGAAATAAGGTCGTTGATAGCAGGTAGGTTTTATTTCTTGGAAAAGAAGCCCACAAAATCAGGTGGCTATCTTGAAATGTGCCTAGAATATCATTCTCCTTGATTTGACCCATAAAAAAAGATCGTCCACGATCAACTGTCTCTTTTCTGAAAAATATGATCCAGGCCAAAGTTAGACAAAAATGAAAGTGTTCGCTCTCAGTTAACCGTTTAGAGTCGCACTAATATTTTCATCAGGGAAAAATGAAAGAGAACAAGATAATCAATCAGAACAGTCCGAGGAAGGATATATTCATAACAGAGCGTTAAATAAAGAGTAATCACCAAAATTTTATCCGCATAACTTATTGTTTAAAAATTAATTATGTATTACAATGTTAGCTTAATGTGTATGGTGTCCATGGAACAAATAAAATTTATTTCATTCCAATATTGCGCCAATGGCAGCCGTTGCAAGTTGAAACACATTCTAACCCAAAATCTCTCATACTCCATTCAACCGTGCCAGAGACAATAGGCCTGCTCTTCACGAGTTCTCTTCCGAAACGATATCCTCTCGTGCCCACATCCCTTTTAGATTTTACTTGAGACTCAAACGTTGTCGCATACCTCTTGCAGTGTCAACTCAGCCGCAGTCAACTCGGAGTTTTATATTGGCCGATGCACCGTTATGCATCTTCATCGCAGGAATTAACAATCACCGAGCATCCTCGAACCCACTTTCCTTGTCCGCCTTCTTCACAGTTTCCAAACACGCACCTCACCACAAAAAACAAATCCCATAACAGTTGCTAAAATGAAAATAATATTCCCTCCCTACATTCTACTGTCATAGTAATCCCATAGTATGCTATATTAATCCCAAGGATAAATAGAAGACATATTTTATTTGGATTTTATTTCTATCCAAATAGCAGGATTTAATCTTTCTTACTAACTAACATCTTACCCTCCTGATCCCTTAACAATAGTTCATCTAATGCTCACTCTCCTATGAACATGATTCCCCTCGCCGAGCTCCCAAATTCCTCTATTTTTTCCTTCAGAAACTCCTACCACACTGACAAAGATCCCAGGGACGTACGAAATATTTAAAAATTAAGAATCTTTTTCATTTGCCTATTTTATTTTCTGTGTACTCATGTGTTTGTTAGTGTAAGAGGTTTATGCGAAAAACAATTAAGTCTCCTACATTGGTGAATTCCCCTGAAACATTGCTGCGTTTCTGTCTTAACTCCTATCTTCGAGACCCCCATCATGAGTCAACGAGCCATCGTCTGGTACCTCCGCTTTCAATTTTCCATCTTTCCTTTAACCAATTCCCATTAATGACATTCTCTTCCCATCATTCACTTCTTATTTATGTTTTAACACCGTCTCTTCTCGAAACTATTCTCCTCCGCTATAAATGCCAATCGTCTTTCGACTTAGAGATATAAAACTTCATTTCTTCAAATTAGCGCAGTACACAGGTCGGTCTCCTAAATTTCATTTCGCATCGTTTCAATTGGCCATTTAAAACAATTTCCACTTTCTACGCCACACATCTCGTGCATCCCTTCTTTCATATTTACGTATGTGTATTACTTTAATCCCTCTGATTCTTTAACTCGGACCACAATCCCTACAATAGCTGTTAATTACTCACTTTACGTCATTACAGACTCTAATCATAATTATACCTCTAAGCACCTTTAATTTCTTCTCAAAAGTCGAAAATATTCTAAAATTGGGAATCTAATTCCCTTGGAAATGGCCGATTAGTATATTTAATAAAACTTTCGACTCTTTACCTCATCTGCCTTTACCACTGCATCCCAAGTTCCCGAACCCTACTCCACCAATCGATGACCTAATCAAACTTGACCTTGAAACTCTTTCCCGCCTATCGCCATCCATGCCTCCTTTCCCCTCTAAAACGCACTCCCCATCCCAAACTTCATATTCTCCCTCCTGGGCAAACGAAGGACCGCTTCTTAGACACACCTGGAGGAGACCCCTGAAACTTTTATTAAACTACCATGACCACAAGTAAAAATCAATTCTTAGTGAAGATCTCTCCCTTTCACCAACATTCAAAATCAAAATTCACCATTGTAACCGGTAACCTCCGCGTCTGCCGTACTTAAGACGGAATCCACTTTGGAATATCTGTCCTTACACCAACGAGAGGCAAGGCAACGTCAAAGCGCTCTCCTTAAATTCAGAGCTCCATCCCACACGAACCAAAACCTTTGCTTCCTAGTGATGTCCAGGAGGAATCTTCAACAACCTCCTTTACAAAATATTTAGTCTTTCCTTCCTTGATTCGTTGAAATACAAAAACCAAATTTTCACACCTGAACCTTATGACTTAAAATCTCTTCAACAATTTCAACGTCTCCAACACTTCAGTAGATCAAGGTTCGCAGTTTTGGTTCTCACACTAAAACTTATAGATAAGAGGCCAACATACACCTTTTTGACAACATTCCTCAACCAGGCACCTTTTTGACAACATTCCTTTAAACTCTCAGGCTCAAACTAAACTTTAAACTAAACAGGCTCTCTTGCCCGAACCCTCTTCATCGGATCACCGATACTCCACCCCGCATTCATCGATCACCCTAAACACACCGCTTCCTGCAATCAATCAATCGACAACTGCTTTAACGTAAGTGATAATAGTTCTCCCAGCACCGACAGTTGACACCTTTCATTGCATGTCTTAACATCTCCACTTGAACCCAAACCTCGCCGAAAGGGCTTCAGGCAGCCGGTTTTCAGGGAAAAGTAGTCACGGGAAAAGGAGACGGAATCTGAAAATGGAGATGAATGCATTAGTATTTCTTTCTGTTTGCGCGGTTTCGCCATAATGGGAAGGGCGCCTTCACGAAGGCCAGAACCACGACAGGGTTTGGCAGGGGGTGTTCCAAATGCGTATTTAATTTTTAACTCTGGATAACTGAGAAGTGTGCGCAAAAATAAAAGCAATAGATTTGCTAATAGGCTCATGCAAACAGGTGCTGCCAATTGCTTTAATGACCGTAACCTCAGTACTGAGGAAGTGCAAATTTAATTAAATCAGTCAGGTGTGGAGTATTATATATATATATATCCCATCAAGTAATTGAACCACAAATGTAATAGGAATCCCAGTACACCTTCTCTGGTTCAAAGACTAAATTCGACAGCCCATCATCGTCTTCGTCATGGCTGATTAGATCTCTTCTATGGACGAAAAACGGGTTCCTTTCTGGGCTGCCTCAATCCGAGGGGACAAAAAGAAGTCTGCTGGGGCGACTTCTGGGCTACAGGGGGGTGGGGCAGCGTTGGCACCTGGTTTTTGTCCAGGAACTCGCGGACTCGTAGCGCATTGTGACAAGGCGTGTTGTCATGATGGAGTTGCCAGGTAGAGGAGATATCTTTTCTCGTCCTGATGACCCTTTTTCGGAGTCTTTCCAGCACATCCACGTAGTGAGCAGCGTTGACTGTCTGTCCTTGAGGAACCAACTCCTTATGGACCACTCCTTTACTGTCGAAAGAGACAATGAGCATTGTTTTCGCTTTTGATTTGCTCATTCTTGCCTTTTTTGGGCTTGGAGGACTGGTCACTGTGCCACTAAGAGCTTTGGCGTTTTGTTTCTGGGTCATATTCAAAAACCCAGGTTTCATCACCAGTGATGACGTTGTCCAAATAATCAGTTTCATTTTCAATATGTTGCAAAAGTTCACTTCAAATTTCCTCTCGGTTGGTCTTTCGTGACACGGTCGGTGCATAGAGGTTTACAATAACTGATGACCTGCCGCTTCCAAAGCTTGTACAGCACTGAGACCGGTTTCACCGTAAAGCTTAGCGATTCTCCCACCTACTCCAAGTAGTTCGATCGGACTTCAACGATGCGGGAAATTTAATTGCATTACATTTGGAACGCACCATGTAGACGGAAATATATTCCATGAGTTGACATTTACTCAAATGGGTCCGAAATGCTAAATTCGCCACCTTGGTTTGGGTAATTATTTCTCTCTACTTCACTTCGACATCAAAGAATACTTGAACGCAGCTGGTCACATCAGAAATAATGCCCATAAAAATATTAACAAGAATGAATTCATGTTATTTCGGAACTGCTTCTACAAGCTGATGTCTTCAAAAAGGCGTTTGTTTTGGGCGAGAGTCCTTTAAAAGGGGTTCCATCTCTTATGAGTGCCGTTATATTGCTTAATATCACACTGTAAGAGTCCTCTCTGAAGAACAAAAGGAATCCATAATTGCTGTTAGTTGAGATTATTTTCACTCGCACAGAGTAATCCCAAGCAATCTTTTCCAGCGTTTCTTAATGGCGCGGCCCATCCATTATAAAGCGGGAAGCCAAAAGAACAGTTAGCCACGCGAGAATAGGATGTTCATGCCGAGAGCCATCGCCGGGGAAGCCCTTCGCCTGTCGTCGGCCCCTTTCTTCCCCCGGGACGAATGGCTCTCCTCCCCATCTCCTCGACCTCATGCTTAATCGGATAATAGTTAGAATGACTTCAGATTGGCTAAATGTATTCAGTTCCAAATTTAACACTAGCAAAAAATGAGACATAGAGAGTCAGAAATTTCAAAGGATTTAAACCGCATTATTTCTTAAAATTTAGTGTAAAAGATTGTTATGGGAGTCTAAGAACAATCTCATTAGATAATATCACTGTGTGTAAAACAGAATAAAAGTTATTAAGCCTAAGATCAAGAGCACGATCAAAAGAAAATAAATGTACTAGCAATAACATACACATGCACCCACGAGTATATCTTATGTTTATGTAGTGTTTAATCTAGTCCTTAATGGTAAATCTAATAACTTTCTTATTTCTATGATAACTTTGATTTCTTATATTATAATAAATAATGGTCCAGGGAAAAAACAAATATTTATATCTATCTGGATTGGAATTTATCTCCCTTATCATTCGGTATAGTTCGGCAATTGATGGGTTTCTCTCTTTCGCCGCCTTTATAGATGGGAGTTGTATGGGCTAGCTTCCAGTCGCAAGGTACTGAGCCCCCTTCTATCGATTTAAGGAAAATAATTTCTAAAAATAGGGCAACATCATCAGCTAATTTCATCAATATCAAACAGGTATTTCTTCCAGACCTAGTGCTATGTTGCCTTTGATACTAGGGAGCAGATATTCCATTCCTGTCGTAATGGTCATCAGCTGCAATTTGGCATTCTTCTTTATTTCATCGAGCGATTGTTTGGAAGACTGAGCTTTAGTTTCACGATCATAACTTTATATTATGCCCGCATAAACCTCTCGCAGATTTCAGTGTAAATTACATTTCCTCCATGGCTCAAGTGGAAAGAGCAAGTCAAAAGACCCGGTGTTCAAGTCCCGATCAAGGAAATATTTTTTCATTTATTGTCTGCTCGATTCAGTCTTCCCCACCTCTCCTGTGTTTGTCTTTTAGATGTGTTTCCATCCCTTTTGATGAATCCATGCTGTTTCCGGCAATTACCGTCACTTAGGTTGATTGTCAAACAACTGTTTCGCCCCCAGTCCTGGAGGTGTCTTCAGGTCGAAGAGATCTGCATCACAATTTGGCCATTATATATAGGAGATGCTGGCTAACCCGGAGTGCTGTGATTGACGCTTCCTTGGTGGCAAGTAGGTATCATTCTTTTCCAAGTGAAAGTCAGGGTGTAGCCGTCCTCACGGTGGAGATTATTAGGATTTTTCATTATTTTTAACGCTTCAGTTAAGTCTTGGGAAATATCTTTTCTCTCTCGCCAGCACCTTTGCTTGATCGAACTTCATCGCCTGAGTTCAGATTCCGACCACGCATGTACCGCAATTACCGAGATTCGTAACTGTATCTTATCGATGGCTCTTTGGAGCTCCTTAATTCTGTATTAAATGAACCTTCCCGTTTGGCAGATATAGAACTACTAACATGCGCAAATGATCTCACACGCACGTGCTCCGTCGCACATGAGATCAGGGATTCGGTCTTTAGACTAAGAGATGATGTCGCTCATTTTGCTTGCTGTGGAGAACCTAGGTATTACATGGGATGGTAGCATAAGTCGTCAGTTTTTCCTTGTATATAGGACAGAAATACACATAAAAGACAAAAGCGAAGTTAGTGAAGGAGATGTAAAGTCTTTACCAGGCAGGGTTGTGAAGCATGGGCATTTGACTTACGAGGCCGATGATCTACCTTAGTTATAAGGAAGTATTAGAAAATAAAATTTAAATTTAATTACGTTTCCTTGAAATATTAATAGTGAGACAGGTAATTCCAAGGTCAATGGTCCAAGTCCCGGTCAAGGAAATATTTTCTGTTTGAAATCCGCCCTCCTTCCTCCTTCTCCGCTAAAATTGGGGCCGTCCTTTATGTGTCCTTCTTCAGGTCAGACTCATATATATATATATATATATATATATATATATATATATATATATATATATATATATATATATATATATATATATATATATATGTATTTATATAACTTAGACAGTAACACACAGCACGAGAACACATAAAAAGAACACTCACAATAATATCTTGATATTTTCCACGGACTCGAACTCTGTCTTCTTCGGAAGATAAGATATGACTCAATGAATGTATATAAAAACATTCAAATACGAAGTCCCGCCATACGGCGCACAAATATTCATTCAAATATAGAAATAGGTATAAGGAAAGCGGATAGGAACACACATAAAAGGCGAGCACCAAACATGTGGGGAAGGCGAATTTTGAGCAGATGACAAATGTAAAAATATTTCCTTAACCGGAATTTGAACACCAGACCTTCCATTTGTCGGGCGGACGCGCTACCAATTACGCTACTAAGGAAATCTAATTTACTCTGAGATCTGCGATGTTTTTTTAAAGCGCCCAAGTGCTCCGAATCATTGGCCAAAAGATGGCTTCAGGGAGCTGTTTCACCCACCAAAGGAGAAATTGACAATGCACACAAGAAGAGGGGACAGTTGGTTAGAAAGCATAAGTATCATAGAGAATAGGAACAATACGTTTCATGGCACGCATAGCCAGAAGAAGAGATGGGCCACATTGGCCAGATACACATTCAAATACGGAATCCCGCCAAACGGCGAACATCCCGCCATACGGCGCGTAATTGGTAGCGCATTCACCCGGCAAGTGGAAGGTCCGGTGTTAAAATCCCGGTTAAGGAAATATGTTTACATTTGTGATCATAAAGGTATCAGTTAGATTATATTATGGTTAGGCACACGTTTAGAAACAGTGTGATAAATTCGCACAGTTTCCCAGGAGCGGATGGGGACTCTGACCACAATTTAGTTGTTATGAAGTGTAACGTCCATTTCAAAAAGATAAGGCGCGGCCGGCGGGTTAGGAAATGGAATATAGAAGCGTAAAATGGATTAATGAGGAAGGAGTATTAGCAGGCTGTAGAGAAAATGATGAATGATGGTAAAGAACTGACTACTATGTAAGAAAAATGGGAATGTATCAAGCAAAGGATATCGGAAGCCGCAAAAGACACTATAGGAACCGTTAACGGCAAAAGGATAAGGAAACCATGAGTAACGGATGAGATGATTGCAAAGATGGTTGAGAGAAGAAGATGGAAGAATGTAAGCACAGAGTTAAGAAAAAAGAAGTAGAAAGAGTTAAACAATAAATTGAGAAGGACCACAAATAAAGCAAAAGAAGAATGGTGGAAAACGCAATGCGAGGATATGGAAAGTTTACAGAAGAAGGGTGTAATTGGTGCTCTATACAGCAAGGTTAGGTTATTATCGGGAAGTAAGAAGGCAAGATCTGTGCTAACAGTTAAAGATAAATGGGGTAAGATATTAGTTGGACCAGGAAAAATCCAAGAGAGATGGAAGGAATATATAGAAACACTGTATGGTAAAGAACTTAGGCCGACAAGGTTAGACATAGAAAAGGAACATGACGTAGAAGAAGATAGCTTAGATCCAGGCATACTCGACGATGAAATAGAAAGGGCATTAAAGGAGATGAAAGGAAATATGGCCGTGGGGGTGGACAATATTCCTGTGGAACTGTTGAAATGTTTAGGAAAATGTGGGAAGGAGACTCTATATGGACTGATTCGTAGTATCTATGAGAAAGGAATCTGGCAGGAAGGTTTCGGAAATCACTGCTAGTTCCTATTCCGAAAAAGGTAAAGGCTTCGTCAAGTGAGGATTAGAGAACAATAAGTTTGATATCCCAGGCAGCTAAAGTTATTCTCAGGATCATTAACAAAAGGATAGAGAGTAAGGCAAATGATTACTTAGGAGATGATCAGTTTGGGTTTCGGAAGGGGAGAAGTACGCGTGATGCCATTGCAGTAATGATATCACTAATCGAGAGGAATAAAGAATACAATAAGGGCGTATTTGCCTGTTTCGTGAATGTTGAAAAAGCGTTTGATAGAGTGAATTGGGAAAAACTAATGCGTGTATTACAGAAAATAGGAATTGAATGGAGAGACAGGAGACTGATCCGCAACCTGTATATGTCTCAGACTGCTCAGGTGCGAGTGGGGAACGGAGAGTCCGGATGGGCAGTGTTAGAAAGAGGTGTAAGGCAGGGTTGCCCATTATCACCGGTGCTGTTCAACGTATATGTGGAGGAAATGATTAAAGAGGCATGGGAAGAACTGGAGGTTGGGATGAAAGTCGGAGGGGAATTTATAAAATCGGTTAGGTTTGCTGATGACCAAGCATTAGTTGCTCAGTCAGCCAAGGGGTTGCAAGCATTGTTTAGTGAATTGGAGGTTCAGTGCGATAGATATGGGATGAGAATCAATATTAGTAAAACAAAGGTCATGCGATTTTCCAGAAAGAAAAAGGCTAAGCTAAATATTTAAATAGGAGGGGAAAACATTGAGCAGGTAGAACAGTTTACATATCTCGAAAGTATTTTGGACCAATACGGTCAAAGTGGTAGGGACGTAAGGAGAAGAATGGCGCTAGGCAAGGAGGCTTTCTCAAGGAGGAGGGAGTTGATGACGGGGACGTTGAGTAGGGAGGTTAAGAAAAGACTCGTAAAAACTCTTATATGGAGCGTAGCTCTGTTCGGCGCGGAAACGTGGTCACTGAAGCAGGAGGATAGACGTAGATTGGAGGCTTTTGAAATGTGGGTTTGGAGAAGAATGGAGAAGGTGAAATGGACCGAAAGGAAAACAAATGAGGAAGTACTGGAGATGGTGGGTGAAGGGAAAGGTTTTCTGGGAGAAATCCTTTGGAGGCAGGAAAAATGGATGAAAAGCGGATTGAGCGGTAGTGGAATGTTGAAGAAGGTAATAGAGGGGAGAATGTTGGGTAAGCGAGGAAAGGGCAGGAACAGGATAGGGATGTTGGACGGAATGAATGGAGGAAAGAAGTACACAGAGATAAAGAGGGACCTGACGTAGATTAGGTTGCTGGATTGGGTTTTGTTTGGAATTACAAAATGTTTATTTGATAGTTGTGTCCATCGAAAAACTTACTTTAACCGGTAGATTACCTAATAACATATATATATATATATACATATATATATATATATATATATATATATATATATATAAACCATAAACACAGTAATCAACCCGAAGGTCGGTTTAGTAGGTGATGGTAGAGCTCACCCATGTACCAAGCCCGACGGCGTGTGAATATTCACACATCAGGGTAGGGGGGCCAGTTCCTGTCCCTGTGCCGGTTATGGTTTCCCAGGAAGACCTGGTACCCGAAAAATCAACTAGCTTGGGTGGAGCTACAGGTTCCCAAAGTGCCTTGCCCGGGAATCGAACCTGGGACCCTCCGGTCAGCAGTCCAACGCTCTACCCGCTAGACCACCGCGACCCTCATATATATATCAGATATATATCTCTCGTGAGTACTTCCGCATCATCTATATATATATATATATATATATATATATATATATATATATATATATATATATATATATATATATATATATATATATATATAGATGATGCGGAAGTACTCACGAGAGAAATATAACCTTTGGACGGCACAATAGAACAGAGAATAAAACAGATAACACGTAAAAGGATACACTGTAGATGATTTGAGCTTTCGGCCTACTCCGAGGCCTTCTTCAGGTCAGACTCCTGTGTAGGAGTAGGCCGAAAGCTCAAATCATCTACAGTGTGAGTGTCCTTTTACGTGTTATCTGTTTTATTCTCTGTTGTATTGTGCCGTCCTAATGTCATATATATATATATATATATATATATATATATATATATATATATATATATATATATATATATATACATATATATATATATATCAGACATTCCAACTTTCAAAAATGAAAAATCGGGAGATTTTTAGAAGTGTATCACGAAGTAATCACTTTTAATTACCACAATATTTGCATGGCACCTTAATCCCTTTATGACACTTTGCCAATTTTTAATGAATGTCACACTTTATTAACATGTTAAGCTAAGTACACAATTTGAACAGTTCATCAAGAACGTAAGAAGGAAAAATCGGGAGTCTCCCGCTTAAATCGGGAGAGTTGGCATGTCTGATATATATATATATAACTCGTACATAACATTTGGACGGCACAATATAACAAAGAATAAACTGGACAACACGTAAAAGGACACTCACATTGTAGATTGTTTTTTAAGTTTTCGGTCTACTCCGAGGCCTTCTTCAGGTCCGATTGACAGGTCTTTGGCGAAGAATGGTGTATCGGGGAGGGGAAAAAAGGGGGGAAGATGCAGGTAGGGAATTTTGGGAGGGAAGTTAAAGAGGGCGGTGACGGGTGGGAATTGCAAAGGATCGGAAAGCTAGGATATATAAGGATTCGCGAGATCTCACCTCTATGTTGGTGGCTGAAAGGGATTCTAGAATGGATAGGGAAAAATATTTGTCGAATGATAGTTTGTGTGAAATTGCGTGTGAGGGGATAGGAATAGATGAGAGTGAAGCAGATTCACAGAAGTAGCGGTGATTATTCATTCGAATGGATAAGGGGGTAATGCATTCGCCTATGTAGAATGAAGTGCATTGTTTGCGCGACTAAAGATACATAATATTTTTCGGGAGGCAGTTCGCGTGGGTACGGGATGAAGGGACAGTGAGGGGATGTGGGGAGACGGGAGCAGATGTCTGACCAGCAGACATGTTTTACATCGGGGGCGGTTGCAAATTGGGGAAATGTGTTTGTGCATCTCAGAAGGTTTCTGAAATTGGCTGGTCGTCTGTAAGCGACAGAGGGGCATTGGGGCAGTAAGGATGAGTTCGCTCTGAGTCTTAATAATTTTTTATCGGCCTTAAATTCCCCTTTTACTGTTTAATTCACTTCTTCCATCTCAGACTCCACCATCACCTTTCTTGACACGGACACCTCATTTCACAATAACAAACACACCACCTCAGTACATATTAAAGTCATTAATCATCAACAATATTTACACTCTACGAGTTGTCATCCTTCTCACACCAAACGCTCAATTCCCAACTCTTTCTCTGTCCGCGGACATCGGATTTGCAACACCACAGCTACCCTCAACAAATAGCTCCACAATTTGCACCATGCACTCCACAACCGCGGTTACTCAGAAAAGCCCCTACAGAATAAAAGCTATCGCTCCACCCGAACACACACACCACCGAATAACAACCCCACATCTGACGCAGGACTCAACCTCTGCACAACCTATTTCCCTGGATCCCACACACTGAAAAACTTTCTTAAAGAACTTTTTCCTATTTTACACGACAATGACGCGACTTACCTTAACTTATACACAAACATACTATATAACCACACAAGACACGCCCGGCCGTAAACAGGTCAAGGGTAATTCATTCGCATTAGATATATTGAGAAGTATTTAATGAAAGCAATCGCGGTCACTGAAATCCGCTTAAAATTCATTGAGATTGGCTCGTGCTTCGAGAAAAGAG
>CM073768.1:147981878-148141490 GCA_037158775.1 Hetaerina titia
AAATATTTCTTTTCAATAAGTTTTAATAATTTCTTTAAAAAAATCAAATATTTATTTCGAATGGCAATTTAGGAAAACATAAATATGAATTCTATGGTTTCAGGCTCAAATTTGTGGAGGTTCATTTTCGTTTTAAATGAACACACTTTGTAACTTCCACACAATTTTTGTTCCTAAAAAAGTTCCTAAATTTGTGTGGAAGTTGCAAAGTGTATTCATTTAAAACGAAAACATAATATGTTAACTGCACTTGAATGTGACAAAGCATCCACAGACACTAGGTTTTAAGTTAATAAAACTATAGTGCCAATTAGGGTGATTAAAGAAAATATGACTGAAGGTTTATCTAAAGATATAAATGCAACTATAGCGGCATACAAAAAGGCTCATGTATTTGGCGTAGATAAAGATACCTAACATGAAGTTAAGCAACCATAGTCCAAGTGAAGAATACGAAAGCCAACGGCCAGAGGAAAAAGAAGGGCGTATGTAGTTCACTCGCTATAACGCCTTACAGGAAAATGAAGAAAGGCTCCTAAGAAATCTTCGAAACCTCGATACCGCACCATCCTCAACGAGGGAGTTTTTCTGCGTTGGAAAAACTCCGCTCCACTTCTTTGCAGTTTCTTCCGGCAGGAAGCAATATGGGGCGGAAATAAATCCGCTAAGCCATCAATCATCCTTTGAATCAACGGACCCATAGACCCAATAATTCGAAATTTGCTGCCACGAGGGGGAAGAAGTGTACTCGAAGGGAAACCAACCAACTTATCCCCACCGGGCGGCTTCCCTTTCCCCCGTCCGTCTTCCCCGCCGTTCACTCCCGAAATATAGAGAGTGGGAGAAGGAGGGTTCCTAAGGGACACCTTTAAGGATCTCTCCAAAGGGAACTTTTTAATGAACCACTGAGAGCGTTTCTTAAAACAAGGCTCGCTGATTTAACAGCCCACTGACTTGCCTATGCAAAGGCAGGAGTGGTGGGGCAGGAGGGCGATGAGAAACGAGTCATTGGGACCACGACAAATGCCGGCGCTCTCAAACTGGAGTTTGTGCTTAAGAAAAAATTAATTAAGGGCTTAAAACGCTTTGCGATAATCCAATTCGCCAATCTTTCATCCCTTATGGGAATCTCGTCACTCGAAACTTCCAAAATTATTCTCTTGGGGTTTCCAGTCGACCCAAGATTCTCTCCGGTAATGGCTCTTCTAGCATCATTAAAAAACATATTATGGCTCCTCTAAACACAGAACATATCTAATCTTTATTGCATGGAGCTGAAATAAGTTAGCATAGTTAAGATCGCAACTTTGAGCCATTGTGGCATTTGTGAAATAAAATATGGGGTACTATAAGGTTCCCCTTATAGATTATTATTACCATAAATCATTAAAAGTTCATTCATGGGCAGGGCATAAATATGGAGTATTCCTATGAAAAAATACTATCGTTAATTAAAAAAATTATCGTTATTTAATAAATTATTTAGTATTGCTTGTGGGGATCAAAAAGTACATCAACCCTGGACGTGAGTCTTTCGAAAAAATATCTTTGGTTGCCATTTTTAAACTGAAATTAATCACGCTCCGATACAAAAAATATGATAGTTCGTGTCTGAATGGACGTTTTATATAATATATTTCTTTTTCCAGATAATATGGCTCGTTGAACTCACCCCAAAGGTATGAATGTGAAAATTTTATTCAATTAGGAGGCCCATATATTTTCAGTCATCTATTGGAGAGGAGCAAATTGCTCTTTGTCTTAGCTTGTACTTATTGTGTGAATTGCACGTCCCCGTAAAAGGGAGATATGAAGGATCGTGCTACGCGCTGGTTGGTCAAAGAGGGGAGAGCAGGCGCGAGCCGAATCAACGAACAGAGAGATATGTAAGCAAGGTCCAAACGAAGAAGGGGGAGGGAAGGGTGGATGACCGAGATTGCTTAAATGTGGTTATGGCCGATGAGACTCTAAAGGAAAAGATTGCAAGGAATCTCGGGGACAGGTGAGCAATAAATGAGACAGCGCTCGAGTGTGTGACAGGGGGGAATGAATGGATGAGAACGGAAGATCTCAGCGAGAAGTCTCCCTCAAACAGCCTTTTCACTTTTCCTACCGCCAAAGGGAGCGACAAGCAGAAGATCATACGTAGATACATACTACCTTGATCAAAAAGTTCCCGGAATTTATTAAGAAAATTAAAAATACAAGTTTATTCATCTAATCTATCTATATTGTCCCCTTCAAAGTAATCCCCATCGACTGCAACACACTTATGCCAGCGCTTGATCCAATCCTCGAAACATTTTTTATATTCGGTTTTCGGTATGTCCATCAGTGCTTTCTGCGATTTTTCCATTACTTCCTCTCGGCTGCTAAAAACGCGTTCCCCGTAATGTTTTTTAACTCGATTGAACAGAAAGAAGTCACAGGGAGCCAAATCAGGTGAATTCGTGTGCTGTTGGATGGTATTTTGTTGCATTTTTCGTCAAAAAATTTACGAATAATGATAGCACTCTGCGACGGTCTCGACGCACTGTGCGACGATTTCTGGTCTCTTTCGGCGAATTGCTTCACGCAAACGTCTCATAACGCCCAAATAATACTCTTTGTTTACTGTCTGCCTTCTGGCAAAAATTCATGATGCACTACACCGCTGTAATCCATGAAAACCGTCAGCATTGCCTTCTTTTTTGACTGAAAACGACGTGGTTTTTTTGGTCTCGGCTCATTTGGTGAACGCCATTCACTTGCCTGATGTCTGGATTGCGTGTCGTACTCATAAACCCACGTCTCCTCTCCAGTAATGATCCTTTTGATGAATAGGGGATCGGATTCAGCCTCGCAAATCATGTCTTTTGCGACGTCAACACGGTCTCTTTTTTGCATGAAATTGAGGTCTTTTGGCACCAACTTTGCTGCTACACGACGGAAAAAACCCAAATCATTAACCACAATGTCTTGGGCGGATCCATAGGCAATGTTCAAGTCCTCCGCTATTTCTCTGATGGTTAATTTGCGGTTATTGACCAACATTTCTTTTACTTTATCAATTTTTTCACCAACTTTCGATGTCGATGGTCTGCCACTGCGTTCATCATCTTCGATTGACTCACGACCACTTCTGAACCGCTCGTGCCACTGGTAAACGACCGTTTTTTTTTTAGAGAATCGTTGCCGAAACACTTTTCCAACATTTCCAACGTCCGTGCGCCACTAAATCCGTTTTTTACGCAAAATTTAATACAAGTTCGTTGTTGCAAATTTAAATCCATTTCTGCAATTGTAAAAAATCGCCAACACACACAGAGATAGATGTACTCTTGGCTACGTAACTTTTGCAAATGTCAAGTTATGACACTAAGATTTAAAGGAAATATCAACAACAGATGTACCAATTTAACAAAAAAACAGAACTCAAATCGGAACGATGGGAGCGCCACACGGTGGTTATTCCGGGAACTCTTTGATCAAGGTAGTATACATGAGTGTGTGTATGTGTACATATATATATATATATATATATATATATATATATATATATATATATATATATATATATATATATATATATATATATATATAGATATTCAAACTTGAAAATCCCGCCATACGGCGCACAAATATTCATTCAAACAGAAATAGGTATAAGGAAAGGGGATGGGAAAACACATAAAAGGCGAACACAGGACATGTGGGGAAGGCGGTTTTTGAGCAGCTCACGAAAGTAAAAATATTTCCCTTATCCCGGATAAGGAAATATTTTTACTTTCGTAATATGCTCAAAAACCGCCTTCCCCACATGTCCTGTGTTCGCCTTTTATGTGTTTTCCCATCCCCTTTCCTTATACCTATTTCTGTTTGAATGAATATATATATATGTGTATATATATATATATATATATATATATATATATATATATATATATATATATATATATATATATATATATATATATATATATATATATATATATATCGATGATGCGGAAGCGCTCACGAGAGCAATATAACTTTTGGACGGCACAATAGAACACAGAATAAAACAGATAACACGTAAAAGAACAATCACATTGTAGATTATTTAAGCTTTCGGCCTACTCCGAGGCCTTCTTCAGGTCAGACTGAGAGGTCTTGAGGGGAGATTGTTTGGGGATGGAAGAAGGGGAGGCGGAGGGTTTAGGGACTGCTGGGAAGGGAATTAAAAATGGCGGTTAAGGGTGGGAATTTTTTAGGATCGGAAATATAGAATCTATGCGGATTCGCGAGTTCTCACCTCTATGTTGGTGGCTGATTCGGGTAGGGATTCTAGAATTGTTAGGGAAAAGCAGTCGTCGAATGATAGGTTGTGTAAAATTGCGTGTAAAGGGATAGGAATAGATGAGAGTGAAGCAAAATTACAGGAGTAGCGGTGATTGTTCATTCGAATGGATAAGGGGGGTAATACATTCGCCTATGTAGAATGAAGTGCATTGTTTGCACGACTAAAGATACATCATATTTTTCGAGAGGCAGTTAGCGTGGGTACGGGATCAAGGGACAATGAGGGGATGTTGAGAGAGGGGAGCAGATGTCTGATCAGCAGACATGTTTTACACCGGGGGCTATTGCAAGTTGGGGAAATATGAGGAAATTTGTCAGGGCGGGGTGCCAAAGGGTTTGTGCATCTCAGAAGGTTTCTAAGATTGGCTGGTCGTCTGTAAGCGACAGAGGGACATTGGGACAGTAAGAATGAGGTAGCGTCATTGTCGTGTAAAATTGGATAAAGTTCCTTAAGAAGGGTTTTTCAGTCTGTGGGATCCGGGCAAATAGGTTATGCAAAGTTTGAGTCCTGCGTCAGATGTGAGGTTTTTATTCTGTGGTGTGTGTGGTCGGGTGGAGCGGTAGATTTTACCCTGTAGGAACTTTTCTGGGTAACCGCGTTTGTGGAGTGCATTTTGCAGATTGTGGAGGTATTTGTTGAGGGTAGCTGTGGTGTTGCAAATCCGATCTCCGCGGATAGAGAGAGAGTTGGGAATTGAGCGTTTGGTATGAGAAGGATGACTACTAGTATAGTGTAAATATTGTTGATGATTAGTGGCTTTGATGTGTACTGAAGTGGTGCATTTGTTATTGTGAAGTAAGATGTCTGTCAAGGAGGGTGATGGTGGAGTCTGAAATGGAAGCAGTGAAATGAACAGTGAAAGAAGAATTTAAGGCCGCTAAGAAATTTTCGAGACACTCAGAGCCGTGTGTCCAGCGAATAAAAATGTCGTCAATGTAGCGGACCCAGATAAGAGGTTAAAAGGTTTGTTGTGAAAGGAAATTCTCTTTAAGGTGGCCCATGAAGAGATTGGCGTACGATGGCGCCATCCTCGTTCCCATCGCTGTGCCTTTCCTTTGGAGATAAAAACAGTATGGTTAGGAGAATGCATTCTTGGTCAGGACGAAAGTGGCTAGATTGAGGAGAAATTCGGTCGAAGAGCACTGGGGTGGGGGGCGTAGAGAAAGATAGTGTCGGAGGGAGGATAGGCTTTCTACATGGGGAAGAGAAGTATAGAGGGAGGCGACATATATATATATATATATATATATATATATATATATATATATATATATATATATATAACTTTTGGGCGGCACAATAGAACACAGAATAAAGCAGATAACCCGTAAAAGAACACTCACATTGTAGATTATTTGAGATTTCGGCCCACTCCGAGGCCTTTTTCAGATCAGACTGAGAGATCTTGAGGGGAGAGTGTCTGGGGAGGGGAGGGGGGTGGAAGGTTTAGGGGCTGCTGGGAAGGGAATTCAAGATGGCGGTTAAGGGTGGATACATATATATATATATACATATATATACATATATATATATATGAAGTCACATTCTTGAAAAACCCACGAACGTGCACAATAATGTAAATTCACTAACTAGTCGACAAACATTATAGCTATGTCTGTGTACCTACAGTGTGAGTGTCCTTTTACGTGTTATCTGTTTTATTCTGTGTTCTATTGTGCCGTCCAAAAGTTATATTGCTCTCGTGAGTACTTCCGCATCATCTTTATATATATATATATATATATATATATATATATATATATATATATATATATGTATATATATATAAGATTTCTTCGAAGTAACACGGAGGTGTTGAATAAAAAACTTAGACAGTAACACACAGCACGAGAACACATAAAAAGAACACTCACAATAATATCTTGATAATTTCGACGGACTCGAACTCCGTCTTCTGCGGAAGATATGATATGACTGAGGTATATGGGTACGTGGTGCAGAGAGAGAAGGGGAGGAGGGAGAGGGGAAAAACACGTAACGGGGGAGGTGTGAAGGAGAGGTATGCGGAGGGGGAGAAAGCGGAGCGGAGAACAGGTGGTGGGGGAGGGGTGAAGAAGGAGGTTATGGAGGGGGAAAGGGAGGCCAGAGGGGAACGGAGATGGATTAACGAGGATGCGAAAATATTAACATGCGACACAGAAAACTAATAATTCATCCACAGATACCACAACACCCATGACCATGGCGTCAACTCACAAATTCATCATAAGGGCTCGACAAGTCAAAACATAGGACAAGGATGACAAAATGTATGCGGATAAATAAATTGTCCCACCATCTCGCAAGAAACAAATCCACTCCCATTCACCCCAGCCCCCCCGCCACCCATTTAGTGAACGACATTGAGACCCGGATGTTGATAGGCTTTTCACAGCCATATAAATGCCAATTCCATTGTTTTTAACTTTAGAGGGTTATCGGATGGGGAAAGGGATGCGAAAACGGAAACATTGTAACAGTGGTTGAAGGGGGTGTTGTGGTGGGAGGCATGTTTTTGGATGGGAAGACCCGCGGACGGGGAAGAGGGGTTATATGAGGCGCGATGATTGTTCACTCTGAGGTTCAGGGGTGTAGAGCACTGCCTATATAAAATGCCGGGCAGAGTTTGCGGTGAAAATAGGACAAGTTTTGCATCTAGTTCGCAAGCACGGAGTGGGTGTGATTCTGGGGGTGGGAGGGGATTTGGAAAGAGGCTTGGTGGATATGAGGAGATCTGATAGGTTGGCGGGCCGTTTGAAGGTAACAGAAGGGCATTTAGGAAGAAGGTTGGACGAAACGTTGTGATTTTTGAGGATGGGGTACAGGTCTTTGAGGATGAATTTAAGGGACTGGATGCCAGGGAAGTAGGTGGTGCACATTGAGAGAGGGTGGGAGTCTGCAGTTGAGGGAGGAGTGGGGGTGTAGGATTGTTTTAGGATTTTTTTGTGAAGGAGAGAATCTGGGTATCCCCGTTGGAGGAGGGAATGGTGAAGGTTGTTGAGGTATTTGTTGAGGGATTCGGGATGGTTGCAAATGCGGTGCCCGCGGATAGAGAGGGTGTAAGCAAGGGATCATTTGGTGTGGTAGGGGTGGCAGCTGTTAAAATGAAGGTATTGTTATTTATTAGTAGGTTTAGTATGTACGGAGGTTAGAAATTTGTTGTTAGTTAGGGAAATATTAATATCAAGGAAAGTGATCTGTGATGATGAGATGTTGGAAGTGAAAGAAAGAGATGAGGAATCATTGAGTTGGGAGATGTACTAATTGAGGGAGTCTCTGTTATGTGGCCAGAGTAGAAAGATGTCATCAATATACCGAAGCCACAGAAGGGGTTTTAGAAGGTAACTGGAAAGGAACTTCTCTTCCAGGACCCCGAGGTGGAGGCTAGCGTATGACGGGCTGAATCTACTTCCTATGGCACAGCCCTTGATTTGGAGGTAAAAATTGTCATTAAAAGAAAAAGAGTTACGGGTGAGGATGATGTTAGAAAGGTCAATGAGAAAATCGGTGCTTTGAGTTTGAGAGCTAGGGCGTTTGGAGAGGAAGTGGCGTAGGGAAGCAAGGCCTTCTGTGGCTTCGGTATATTGATGACATCTTTCTACTCTGGCCACATAACAGAGACTCCCTCAATTCCTTCATCTCCCAACTCAATGATTCCTCATCTCTTTCTTTCATGACTTTTTTCTGCAGCTTGTATTTATACTCCTTCCTCGTTAATTCATTTAATGCTTCTACATTCCATTTCCTAACCCGCAGCCCTTGCCTTATCCTTTTGAAAAGGACGTTATATTTCATTCCAACTAAATTGTGGTCAGAGTCCACATCTGCTCCTGGGTAACTCTGCGAATTTATCACACAGTTCCTAAACCTGTGCCTAACCATAATATACTATGCCTGATTCCTTTCTGAGTGACCTGGAATTTTACATGCATACCTAAGCCTTTTTTGGTGTCTAAACCATGTGTTGGTGATGACTAAATGTTTCCTGCAGAATTCAACTGCCTTCTCCGCGTGCTCATTCCTTGTACCTAAGCCGTAGCCCCCCAACTCATCACCATCTCTTCCTTCGCCTACCGCCGCATTCCCTTCCCACATCAATATCTAATGTTTCCCTGGAGGAACACACACGATTATATCCTCTAACTCATCGTATATGCTATCGACTTCTTCCTCCTTGTGGTTGCTCGGTGGCATGTATATATGAACAATGACCAATTTCTTCGGTTCTGCTTTAATCTCTACGAGTATGATTGTATCAGTTGCTTGCTCGATGTTGACTACGCTTTTTCTTACCCCTTTATTTAATATCACTACAACCCCTCGTTGGCTCTCTTCCCAGCCGCTATATTATTCTATAATTATCATTCCAGTAGTTCCTTGCTATCCTTCCGTCTCACCTCGCATAGGCCTAAAACGTCTATATTACCTCTTTCCATCTCTAGCTTAATATTCTCTAATTTGCCTGTCCTCAACAATTCCTGAAATTCCATGTTCCATTTCTAACTATTATGGCGGGATGGCGCGTTTGAATTAGTATTTGGCCTATATGGCTGAACTCTTTCTTTGGGCTTTGCTGCCACGAAACGCACTCTTCCTATCCTTTAATATGTCATATGATTGCTTCCCGACGGTCTTTCCTGTTGTGTGTTGTGTATTTCTCCTTTGCTTGGTGAAACAGGTCCCTGATGCCATCCCATAAGCAAAGAATTGGGGCTACATTTATGGCCGCAGATTTCAGTGTAGAGTAATTTTCCTCGGTAGCTTCCTGGATAGCTCGACGTGCCTCCGCTTACCGAATGTCTGATTTTGCCGTCGACCGCGGCATCGGCCGCCGGGATTTGGAGAGCGGCACTGCCGGACTCTCTTGGAAATCGAGGTTCCGATCGTGTTTGTTTCGAGTGGCGGTTGACCACCTAGCTCTTCCAGAATCGTGAAGTTTGACTCTCCGATCCCCCTTCCAGATAGAGAGGAGGGGGATTTACACAGGAGAGTAAAATCCATCTCCAGGGCGGCCGTGCTTTCGTTTTGTTTACTGGTTCATGTCTGACCATGACTGCTGGTCTAGCTCTTAGGCTACTTTTTGTTTTGCTACCGCCAGGTGCGAGTAGCGGGGAGGGAGTATACACGAGTGACTGTTTTTTCGTCTCCCCTTTGAGTGGTTGTCCTTTTGGCCCGTTCTCGTTGCTTTAGCGCTGGCGTGCTCAATTTGATCATTTTTCAAAATGGTCATACGTCGCGTAAACGCGCTCGCTCGCCTTGCAAGTTGACGAGAAGGTGAAACCCTCTACTCAGTTGGAGGTCCACCTCTTCACACTAGAGTCGCTGGGCCTCACACCCGAAGAGATAATGGCGATCCAATTTGGATACAATCGACATTTGATATACCTGAATTTGGCAAACGAAGCTGCAATGACTAGTATTTTAGAGAATACTCCGCGAAAACTACCGTTTTAGTCTTTAAGTGATCAGAGGACGACAATAACTATTGATGAAACTTACGGCAGCCCGTGCAATGTCAGGGTTTTTTGTCTCCCTGTGGAGACCCCGTTTGAAGATATAACAAGCGAGGTCCAACGTTTTGGTAAAATCCATCGCTCGTGGTGGTACAGGTGGGATATTGAAAAGATGGCGCTGGTGCTTACTGGCACCAGGGTTGTGCAGATGACGGTCGAGAGAAATATCCCCTCGTACCTCCACATCGGCGGGAACCGGGCCATCATCATCGATGAGGGTCAGCGCCGCACTTGCACCCGCTGCAACCAAGAAGGCCACGAGCGCAAGATCTGCCGTCGGAACCAGGGAGGGAAGAGCTATACGGAGACAACGGTTGTGGCCTCCAATCCGAACACCACCGAGGAGATGGACGAGCCCAAAGTGGGTGTGGAGGAGAAGGCGCGGTCACTGCTTCTTATCGACGGTGCGTCCCCCGCTGCTCCCGCCGACTCCCCACATCCCCCTTCACTTGGAGGGAAGTTTCAGAGGGAGCGACAGTCGTCAACGGAAGAAAGGGATGCGAAAAAGGAGAGGACAGACGACACTGAACTCCTGATTTCGAAAATGGATCTAGCTGCAGTCCCTGGCAACTTGCCTATTCTCCCTCAACCATCGGCCCCTATCCCTGTGACCCCGTCAAAGGAGGACGGACCATTCTTCGTCTATCCTTTCCGCGGGCATGCCACCGACGCCCTCTCGCCGCGTTCCTTGGATCACGGGCTTCCAACCCCCCGAGAACCACTGGTGACAGCGGTGGAGAATTCATCTGATTTCAAATGGCCCCATCCCCAACGGCTGGCCCCTCGATCCCATTATCATGGACACTCAAGAAAGTATCACCGGACCGGGATATTGACACATATACGAATAAGAGTATGTCGACGTCAAAAATCCCAGATATTCCATCGCCCTTCTCCATTGAGGATAGTCAAGATGTTGTCGATCTTACCAGGGCAACAGAAGCCATTGCCACTAGAGGCGGACCGAATCGACCTTTCTTCCTTGATTACTCCCGACGGGGCCCCTTCGGCAGATGACCCCCAGTCCGCCACCACGCCCTCCAATGAGGCCACCTCCTGGCCCGGGACGGGCCCCAGCTGTCCTAGCTCGAAGAAGGCCCCCCGTGGAACACTGCCAAACAACCCGCTTTTCGTGGAAGCCATGACTGGCTCTTCCTCTTCGGACGAGGTCTGGGGGGAGGGATGCGGCGACAACTCGAGACCTCGATCGTCGACACGTCGGACGAAGCCTCCCGGGAAGCGGCAAAGTACTCTTTGCCCGGGTTCAAGCCGCAACCGTAGCGATGTAAGCCACGAACAGAACTCTGGTAAGAGATGTCCAGTGCCCATAGCTGTCCTTTCATTTCACCAAAGAATATCATTTCGCTGAATAATTCCGGTCTTCCATGTTCCTTAAAAATTGTAGTTCTCCAACGTTTTCTCCGCGATCTCAGGGCTGAAGTAATCCTCCTTCAATAGGCAAAGGAAGATATAGACTGGGATGCGAACACCTTTCAGGCTATCTGCAATTTTGCCAATGGCATTCCGTTCTTTCATGTTCGCCGCCACGCCTCTGGCCGAATAACGTCCGTTATCGTGAATGGCATCCACATCACCAATTTTTACGCTCCCTCCGGTGAGCGCGCGAGGGCAGAGCGCGAAACTTATATTAATGAACTTCTCCTCCCCTACCTGTATTCTTTCTCGGGGAAGGCCATCTCGGGTGGGGATTTCAACTCCAGTTACCGCCGAGAGGATAGTGCCTCGAACAGGGATAGGATGACAGTATCCAACTCTCACTGATGCTCGACTCCATGGAGCGATTGACGCAGTGCGTTCTATCTGCGCCGGTCCTACCCCCTTCACGCGATCAGGGCTTCACTCTTGAACGTGGATTGACTACCTGTTCCTCTCGACATCACTTAAGAATGATGTCTAGAGAGTGGACACCCTCCAAGTGTCCTTCTCTGATCACTGCGCGTTTAGCATGAGTGTTACGTGTCCTAATACAAACCCGACCGCGCGCGCCCACCACTGTGGTACCGTGTGATGTATGGACCTCCGCGTGCTGGAGGACGCGACTCGCCGCGACTCCATCCACACCCGTGTGTGCGAACCGATTACGGCACTCCGTTCCAGTGCAGACCTTGCGGTATGGTGGAACGACGTTTTCAAACACCGAACTTTCACCATCATCAAAGGGCAAACTTTTGAGTGGCGTGGAAAAAAATTACACCATCTCCTTCTACCGCCGGGCGCTGGAGGAGCTTCTGCCTAATGATGTTTCGTCGGAGGATTTCCTCATAAATAAATGCATCACATATACACAAATTTACATTCATAAGTGTGCGTGGTGTGTGCATGTTGGGTGACCGCACGGGGTCGAAGGGGTGGAGGTGGGGCATTCTCAGGGGGTACATGGAAATTCAAATTGTAGTAGGAGCAGAGATAACTTCGCCGCCACAGTTGCAGGCAAATTCCTAGGAATGATAAAGCGTGACCGAACGAGATAGCTGTCAAATTACTTTCCACACGAGGACTACAATGGCATGGATAATATTGTAATAACCCATTATGGGCGAGGCTCGATGGGAAATCACGAATCGTGATATGCAATCTGTTATGGCCTCCGATAGGACGTCAGACAAGGGCGCTTTCCCACCCTCCTCCCCCACCCGCAATCACCCTGGAGACCTCAAGTCATAAAATATAACCTGTTTTGAACAGAAAAAGACACGGTCGTGGAAGGTGACCGTCATTGTGGCTGAATGGTATCTTCATCTCTGGCGTGTCTTATCACTGGCCCGAATTCTTTGGGTGAATGTCGCTATCTTTAGTGTCATCGCCCGGGATAATGATTCCTTTTAGATTCCATAGATGTCCCCATAAAACTCGAGGAACCTTTCCATGCAATTTCCGGCACATCCGCGTGCTTTGTTCACACGTGAGTTTCGTCCCATTATTCGGTCGGATGCCCTCTACTCTCGGCGTGAATGGCGTTCGGACCGATATCAATCAGTGCCGCTTACGTGCCGCGTCTCGTGTTTGCTCTCTTCTGATGTTTTTGAGGCTATTTTCAATTCTTTTATATCAGGTCCGCTAAACAGATCACAAAGGCCAACAAAAATTGGTCGAAGATACTATGCTAAACGCCTCATTGAAACTACGTATTTTAAGCATAACACGAGTGTACTATCCGCGGACAAATCATCTGAAATGGGGTGGATTTTTATGAGCTGTGTGTTTATCATAGGTTTTTAAATGGGCAGAGAATAAAGCAGAAGGAGGAATAATTATTTGCATAAAATACCGTAGAATTTCAAGATTTTTGAGTAAACAAAATATTTGTGAGACGCTCTGTGCAACAGCTGAACTTTCCATGCAGCATCCGCGTCCTCATGTCCTCTCCTCTTGAAACCTTCTTTTCGAAGGGGAAGTTGGTATTGCCACCAAAAATTTCGGAATACACGTGAATGCTTTCATTATTTACATCCATAAGACTTATATTTTTATACATTTTTAATTTCAAACACGAAATCCCACCATACAGCGAACAAATATTCATTCACATAGAAATAGAGATAAGGAAATGGGAAAGGAACACACACAAAGGACGAACACAAGAGAGGTGGGGCGGGTTTGAGCCGATCACAAATGTAAAAATATTTTCCTCGACCGGGACTTGAACACCGGATCTCTCCACTTGCCGGGCGGATGCTCTAACCACTTGAGCTATCGATAAAATGAACTTTACACACCTTTATGAGTGTTTTCTCCCATTTCCTTATCTCTATTTCTATGTGAATGAATATATGTATATATACGTGTATGTACGTATTTACATGTATATGTATGTTATATATATATATATATATATATATATATATATATATATATATATATATACAATAAAACAGATAACACGTAAAAGGACACTCACACTGTAGATGATTTAAGCTTTCGGCCTACTCCGAGGCCTTCTTCAGGTCAGACTGAGAGGTTTTGAGGGAAGAAAGCTTGGGGAGGGGAGGGGGGGCGGAAGGTTTAGGGACTGTTGGGTAAGAAATTAAAGATGGCGGTTAAGGGTGGGAATTTTAAAGGATCGGAAATATAGGATGTATGCCGATTCGCGAGTTCTCACCTCTATGTTGGTGGCTGAATCGGGTAGGGATTCTAGAACTGTTAAGGAAAAGCATTCGTCAAATGATAGGTGGTGTGAACTTGCGTGTAAAGGGATAGGAAGAGAAGAGAGTGAAGCAGAATTACATGAGTAACGGTGATTGTTCATTCGGATGGATAATGGGGTAGTGCATTCGCCTATGTAGAATGAGGTGCATTGTTTGCACGACAAGAGATAGATAATATTTTTGAGAGGCAATTAGCGTGGGAACGGGGTGAAGGGACAATGAGGGGATGTGGGGAGAGGGGAGCAGATCTGATTAGGAGACATGTTTTACATCGGGGGCGATTGCAGGTAAGGGAAATATGAGGAAATTTGTCAGGGCGGGGTGTCAAAGGGTTGGTGGATCTCAGAAGGTTTCTGAGGTTGGCTGGTCGTCTGTAAGCGACAGAGGGGCATTGGGGCAGTAAGGATGTGGTCGCGTCATTGTCATGTAATATAGGATAAAGTTCCTTGAGAATGGTTTTCAGTCTGTGGGATCCGGGGAAATAGGTTGTGCAAAGGTTGAGTCCAGCGTCAGATGTGGGGTTGTCATTCTGTGGTGTGTGTGGTCGGGTGAAGCGGTAGATTTTACCCTGTAGGAGCTTTTCTGGGTAACCGCGTTTGTGGAGTGCATGGTGTAGATTGTGAAGGTATTTGTTGAGGGTAGCTGTGGTGTTGCAAATCCGATGTCCGCGGATAGAGAGAGAGTTGGGAATTGAGCGTTTGGTATGAGAAGGATGACTACTAGTATAGTGTAAATATTGTTGATGGTTAGTGTCTTTGATGTTTACTGAAGTGGTGAATTTGTTATTGTGAATTGAGATGTCTGTGTCAAGAAAGGTGATGGTGGAGTCTGAAATGGACGAAGTGAATTTAACAGTGAAAGAAGAATTTAAGGCCGATAAGAAATTGTCAAGAGAATCAGAGCCGTGTGTCCAGAGCATAAAAATGTAGCGGACCCAGTAAAGAGGTTGGAAGGGTTGCTGTGAAAGGAAATTCTCTTCAAGGTGGCCCATGAAGAGATTGGCGTACGATTGCGCCATCCTCGTTCCTATCGCTGTGCCTTTCGTTTGGAGATAAAAACAGTTTTGGAAAGAGAATGCATTTTTAGTCAGGACGACAGTGGCGAGATTGAGGAGAAATTCGGTCGAAGGGCACTGGGGTGGGGGGCGTAGAGAAAGATAGTGTCGGAGGGAGGATAGGCCTTCTGCATGGGGAATAGAAGTATAGAGGGAGGTGACGTCGATGGTGGCCATAAGCAGGTTGGAGGTGGAGGGAATGGAGACAGAGTTTAAACGGTGGAGGAAGTGATACGTGTACGATAGGTTGTAGGTGGTAATCAAGGAATGCGGAGATTCTTTCGGTGGGAGAGTTGAAACTAGAAACTATAGGGCGACAGGGGATGTTGGGTTTGTGTATATACACAAACCCAACATCCCCTGTCAACTATATGACAATATTTACATCATGGAAAGTGATCTGTGATGATGAGATGTTGGAAGTGAAAGAAAGAGATGAGGAATCATTAAGTTGGGAGATGAAGGAATTGAGGGAGTCTATGCTGTGTAGCCAGAGTAGAAAAATGTCATCAATGTACCGGAGCCACAGAAGGGGTTTAAGAGGGTACTGGAACTGGAAGGAACTTCTCTTCCAGGACACCGAGGTGGAGGTTAGCGTATGACGGGGACGGAAGATAAGAGCATCTTATCTTCCGAAGAAGAAGGTGCTTGAGTCGGTCGAAATTATCAAGATATTATTGTGAGTGTTCTTTTTATGTGTTCTCGTGCTGTGTGTTACTGTCTAAGTTTTTTATTCATAGATAGAAAAGGAACATAACGTAGAGGAAGATAGCTTGGGTCCAGGCATACTCGACGATGAAATAGAAAGGGCATTAAAGGAGATGAAAGGAAATAAGGCCGTGGGGGTGGACAACAGTCCTGTGTAACTGTTGAAATGTTTAGGAAATTGCGGGAAGAAGGCCCTACATGGACTGATTCGTAGTATCTATGAAGAAGAAATCTGGTCGGCAGGTTTTGTGAGATCAGTGACAGTTCCTATTCCAAAAAAGGCAAAGTCAATATCATGTGAGGATTACAGAACAATAAGTTTGATATCCCACGCAGCTAAAGTTATTCTCAGGATCATCAACACAAGGATAGAGAGTAAGGCAAATGATTACTTAGGGGATGATCAGTTTGGGTTTAGGAAGGGAAGAGGTACGCGTGATGCCATTGCAGTAATGAGATCACTAATTGAGAGGAATATAGAATACAACCAGGACGTTTTTGCCTGTTTTGTAGATTTCGAAAAAGCGTTTGATAGAATGAATTGGGAAAAATTGATGCTTGTATTGCAGAAAATAGGAATGGATTGGAGGGACAGGAGACTGATCCGCAACCTGTACATGTCTCAGACTGCTCAGGTGCGAGTGGGGAACGGAGAGTCCGGATGGGCATTGTTAGGAAAAGGGGGAAGGCAGGGTTGCTCATTGTCACCGGTGCTGTTCAACGTATATGTGGAGGAAATGATTAAAGAGGCATGGGGAGAACTGGAGGTAGGAATGAGAGTCGGAGGGGAATTCGTAAAATCGGTTAGGTTTGCTGATGACCAAGCATTAGTTGCTCAGTCAGCCAAGGTGTTGCAAGCATTGCTGAGTGAATTGGAGGTTCAGTGCGATAAATATGGGATGAGAATTAATATTAATAAAATAAAGGTTATGCGATTTTCCAGAAAGAAAAAGGCTAAGCTAAATATTAAAATAGGCGGGGAAAGAATAGAGCAGGTAGAGCAGTTTACATATCTCGGAAGTGTTTCGGACCAATACGGTCAAAGTGGAAGGGACGTAAGTAGAAGAAATGCGCTAGGCAAGGAGGCTTTCTCAAGGAGGAGGGAGTTGACGACGGGGACGTTGAGTGGGGATGTTAAGACAAGACTCGTAAAAACTCTGATATGGAGCGTAGCTATGTACGGCGCGGAAATGTGGTCACTGAAGCAGGAGGATAGACGTAGATTGGAGGCTTTTGAAATGTGGGTGTGGAGAAGAATGGAGAAGGTGAAATGGACCGAAAGGAAAACAATTGAGGAAGTACTAGGGAATGTGGACGAGGATAGGGGTTTGTTGAGAGAAATCCTATGGAGGCAGGAAAAATGGATAAAAGGCGTATTAAGCGGTAGTGGAATGTTGAAGAGGGTAATAGAGGGGAGAATGTTGGGCAAGCGAGGTAAGGGCAGGAACAGGATAGGGATGTTGGACGGGATGAAGGGAGGAAATAAGAACACCGAGATGAAGAGGGACCTGATATAGATTAGTTTCATAGGTGGGGAGTCACAAAATGTTTATTTGATAGTTGTGTCCATCCAAAAACTTACCTTAAACGGTAGATTACCTAATAATATATATATATATATATATATATATATATATATATATATATATGCACCTATACATACCTGTATACACATTCAAACACGAAAACTCGCCACATGGCGAGCATATATTTATTCACATGGAAATATATAAGGGAAAAGGGATAGGAACACCAGCAAAAGACGAACACGAGAATGTTGGGGAAGGTGGAATCGAACTAATCGAAAGCGTAAAAAGTTTCCTTGACTGGGACTCAAACCACGGATTTTCGACATTGCAAGCCGATTGTTTCGGTCAAGGGAACTTGTTCATACAATATTCGTACATCGTAAAAGTATTCAGGTGGATAGCTTAGTCAAGGTGTCGTATATTGGTTCGCGATTTGTCAGA
Organism: Hetaerina titia; assembly: GCA_037158775.1. Taxonomy (NCBI): domain Eukaryota; kingdom Metazoa; phylum Arthropoda; class Insecta; order Odonata; family Calopterygidae; genus Hetaerina; species Hetaerina titia. Next base: position 147,999,611 of record CM073768.1, read on the forward strand.
TGCTTTGGACAAATTCGATTTGAATACTGAGATCTCTGATTCCATCTTCCGTTTCTCGTTGGGATATCTCTTGGCAGACTCCACGCTCCCACCATACCTAGCGTTTCCTCGTTTTTTTCCTATCTGCCCACTTCATCTTGTCCATCCTTCTCCACACCCACATTTAAAAATCCTTAATTCTATGAGTATCATCTTGATTCACCGGCCATATTTCCATGCCGTGCAAAACATGCCCAGAAATTTTACATAAATGTAGCGTAATTAAAAATGAATATAGATTTAATGTTTTCCGTCGCATGCTTAGTATGTAATCACACCTGTCACACCCTGATCACCCTGGCGGTGTGGGCAGTGATAATGCAGATGAAATAGGGTGTCCAACGTCGTCTCCCAGAACTGAACCCAGAATTTTCAGGAGCCGAGTTCTAATCACGGGACTTCTTTGCCCCGGAATCGAGAAATTATTTCGAAAGTAATTACTGCACATGACTATTAACGAACACCGAAGATTTTATCCAGGAATTTTCCTTCAAGAACATGGAATCATAGCCAAAAACATTAACAATTTGACCTGAATGGATTGGTTATATGTAATTAATTATTAGAAATGTAAACAAACTCGCACATGACGATATTAAAATCAAACATAGAAATAAAAGCATTAAATGGATTAAAAAGGAAGAAGCGTCAAAAGGCGGTAGAAAAAAGTCATGGATTACGGTCAAGAGTTGAGCACCAATCAAGACAAATGGGATTTATGAAGAAAATGATATCGAAAGCCGCAAAAAACATTATGTGAACGATTAACGGGAAAAGGATAAGGAAACCGTGGGTCACGGATAAGATGATTATAAAGATGGATGAGAGAAGGAATTGGATGAATATAAAGACAGAGTTAGGCAAAATGAAGTACAAATATTTAAACAATAAATTGAAACCGGCCATAAATAATTTAAAAGAAGAATGGTGGAAAACGCAATGCGAGGATATGGAAAGTTTACAGAAGAAAACTGACATTGGGGCCCTGTACAGCAAGGTTAAATTATTATCGGGAAGTAACAATGCAAGATCTGTACAAACGGCTAAATATATAGTAAGTGGGGTAAGATAACAGTTGAACCAGGAAAAATCCAAAAGAGATGGAAGGAATATATAGAAACACTGTACGGTAGAGAACTTAGGCCAACAATGTTAGACATAGAAAAGGAACATGACGTAGAAGAAGATAGCTTAGGTCCAGGCATACTCGACGATGAAATAGAAAGGGCATTCAAGGAGATAAAAGCAAATAAGGTTGTGGGGGTGGACAACATTCCTGTGAAACTGTTGAAATGTTTAGGAAATTGCGGGAAGAAGGCCCTATATGGACTGATTCGTAGTATCTATGAAGAAGGAATCTGGCCGGCAGGTTTTGTGAGATCAGTGACAGTTCCTATTCCAAAAAAGGCAAAGTCAATATCATGTGAGGATTACAGAACAATAAGTTTGATATCCCACGCAGCTAAAGTTATTCTCAGGATCATCAACAAAAGGATAGAGAGTAAGGCAAATGATTACTTAGGGGATGATCAGTTTGGGTTTAGGAAGGGGAGAAGTACGCGTGATGCCATTGCAGTAATGATATCACTAATCGAGAGGAGTAAAGAATACAATCAGGGCGTATATGCCTGTTTCGTGAATGTCGAAAAATCGTTTGATAGAGTGAATTGGGAAAAACTAATGCGTGTATTACAGAAAATAGGAATGGATTGGAGGGATAGGAGACTGATCCGCAACCTGTACATGTCTCAGACTGCTCAGGTGCGAGTGGGGAACAGAGAGTCTGGATGGGCAGTGTTAGGAAGAGGGGTTAGGCAGGGTTGCCCATTGTCACCGGTGCTCTTAACAAAGGCAATGCGATTTTTCAGAAAGAATGGACTAAGCTAAACATTAAAATAAGAGGGGAAAAATAGAGCAGGTACAACAGTTTACGTATCTCGGAAGTGTTTTGACCTATTTAAGGCGCGGAAACGTGGTCGCTGAAGCAGGAGGATAGACGTAGATTGGAGGCTTTTGAAATGTTGGTGTTGAGAAGAATGGAGAAGGTGAAATGGACCAAAAGGAAAACAATTGAGGAAGTACTAGGGAATGTGGACGAGGAGAGGGGTTTGTTGGTAGATATCCTATGGAGGCAGGAAATATGGATAAAGGGCTTACTGAGCGGCAGTGGGATGTTGAAGAAGGTATCAGAGGGGAGAATGTTAGGCAAACGAGGAGGGGACAGGGAGAGGAGGTGTCTGGTGAGAGGAGGTAACTGTCACCTTCATTATGAGAGATGTAGGTACCTAGGATTTTTTGATACGAAACCGGTCTGGATATCAAAAGGACGGACTAGCTCACATGCACGACATGCTCGACATGCACGACGGAACTAGCTCATTTTTTCCACGGAATATTGGTGTTGGGTGAATACGATACTCAGGTTAAAACGTTATTAATAGCTTTTGAAAAGACATTCGATTAGATGGCCCGTGAGGTGCTAATCACTAAGAAGAGAAACTTTGGTATAGACCATGAAGCTGAATTCTGGTTCTGAGAATTATAAAACAGTCCAGCATAAGAGGTACAGGTAGTCATACTGTTAGGTTAAATTTGATTTTTCTACAGGGAAGCGTCCTAGGCCCGCTTCTATTCCTATTACATGCCAATGACTTGGGTAACCTAGTCGAGAGTAAAATTCGCCACTAGCTGACGACGCAGAAACGAACTGAAAATTTGGTTATTTCGAAATGGTAATTTTGGAGCACAGGGGAATGGGGTTTGAGAAAGGGGTGGAGTGATACTACTCTTCGCTCGTTTGACCCCACCTGGAGTTTGCGGCTAGTATCTGCAATCATTATGAGGCGGATTTGATAAAGAAGGAAGATCACGCACAGTGCGCGACAGCGAAATTTTTTAAAAGAGTACATGACAAACAGAGCAATGTGACGAGCTTGCTGAAGAAATTGGGGTGGGAGCTGCTGCAAAATCTTAATTTCTGCTGATCGTTACTAATGAAGAAACTGCAGTCGAGATATCCCATTACTCTACTGGCAATAGTGTATTATAAAACTTGAGAACAAATTGACGTGAGGTAAATATGCATGTAATCCCTGGAGTTTTCCCTGTAACTACCCTTAAAAAAGGCTTTGCACTGCGGTTTTCCAATCCTTGGGGTATACACATTCTATAAGGGATTATTTCAATATTATCGTACTTCGAGATAAGGTGCGATATTTAGATTTAGGCAGGTTAGACCACACAGATAATGCAAAGGAAATAGACTACAGATAGGTTCGAATAATCGTTCTTTCTCCGGAAAATCAGAATTCATTATAGTAAGAAATCAAAGTCATTTTATACGTAGCGAAAACATTTGATTTACAAGTGAGGACAAGATTAAACGCTACGTAGACATCTGGTACATTCGTAGGAACATGTGCATTTGTCTGTGTATGTTAGTTGCTAGTATATGTAAAAATACAGCTAGCATATCTTATATTTGCATGTGTGTTAGTTTAGATGGATTTCACACGAACACGTGGCGACCTAGCACCGCGTGACGCTTACCCTAGCGGCGGCTTGCGGGGTATTGTGGAGATAAAGACGAGGAGCTAGATTAGGTGCTAATTGTTTTAACACCCTAGCCGTTATATTTTGGGACTCAGGGAACCGTTGGGTTTAATCTCTTTTAGCCTATTTGATAAATCTTTTTTCGACCGCTGTTTCATTAGCTATTAGTTAGGTGTACGTGCGTGTATCTGGAAAATCCTCGGTGGTAACATCCTTCGTGAAAACACTTCGGAAGCATTTATTGAGAGTGTTATCTTTCCCTCGCAATCAGCGAGAATGATATCGTTAATATCCCTTGTGCAGGCCACGGTTTTCTAACCCTCTTGTATACGCGACCTTCTCGTATCTCCGAAATATAAAGCTTTAAGGTTACCATCCAATTACTCAAACAGTACCTTACGTTTAAGGTCTCGTAAGGCGCTGCATAATTGTCTTTTAGTTTCAATTTTAGGGAATCCATATTGTTGTTTCACTGCTTATGTTCCAAGGGATTAATATTCTCATCTAATCTCCTTATTACTCAATCTAATACTCTCGGCTTTCGAAACGTTTTTCTAACGTTATTATTGTATCTCACGGGCTCGTAGTTTGTTTTAGCGTATTTTTTAGTAATTAAGTCTGCGATTCTCTTTACATGATACTGACAAATTGTGTCCAAGTTTCTTCGAGGTTGGAATTACTAACTCGCATTTTGAAATCGGGTAGTATAACATACATCGGCAAAATTTTCCACGTTCAAATATTGTAGATATGCATATGGTATGTTTCGCTTTTTGGATTTTAAAAGTCATTTTTATTTATTATTCAAAGTTTGTATTGATGAATTAATGGCCGCTCCAGCCCTCATTAATAGCTATACTCGGAATATGCTCTCAAGTAAGGAGTAAGTGTAATATGTTTTTCCCACGGGTTGATACGCGTACCGCTTCATGAAGTGAGTTTCTCTGTGCTGGTGCTAACAATGCATGGCATGAATCGGGGTTACCGATCTGAGCTTTAACGCTATTCCTGTCCCAATCAATGGTGGGAAATTTAAAGTCACCACCGATAATTGTGATGCTATTGTTACAGGTATATTCGGTCATCGAATGCATGAAGTGCTAGAACGTCCGAGCCTGGAGTCCTGCAGAAGAAGCATATATTAGAGTCCGGTTGATTTGATTGCAATATGACACACCAAACAGATTCAATATTGTAATTATCAAACACGCACTGTCTGCTGCCGAACATATTTTTTACTGCCGCAAATACTCCTTTGGCTATATCACATTAATCGCGTCGGTAGACTGTGAAGTTAACTTTCATCTTTTATATCATCAGACAGTCAACTATCTCTACCTATAAGCATATCGGTGCAACGAATTTGGATTATATTCTCGAGGTCCGCTCTTTCATTTTTGAGGATTCTGAAGTATAGAACAAGGAGAGACAGATTACTTAGATTTTGATTGAAACATATAATTTTATCTCGCGGTGACTTAGTACGCTTTGTGTCAAATGGCTATCAATTTTAATGATACTTTTGCCATTTTCTATTTCATGATTAGTGTTGACTTTTAACATTGCTAGCTGCACTGACACAGGAGGTCCTCTAAATACGTGCGTGTGTTTTTTGGATACTGGAGAGGTGGATGGTGAATATGTGTTCCGTTTTATGTTTTTAACCACATTTTTATATTCCCCAATGAGAAATTTCAAAACTGGACATCAGTTAGTTGAAATGATTTGATAACTTTGACCAACAAACCTTGACTATCGAAGGTAAAGTGGTAACTTTCACCAATACCCCATTATCGAATCCATCTACCTTTTTCGTGGATCTCGAGGAGTTTATGCAGACGCAAAGAAAGAAACCCAGAGCGGTCGCTGGACAGCAGGAGCCAGCGGGCAGCGATCGCTAGTGAGGAAGCCAGGGAAGTTGGATGGGGGCAGAAAATCCCAAGCGGAGAAACTTCGCCCAGAAGCTTCCCTCTCCCCGTCTTCGAATCGTCTCTTCCACACTTCTCCGCGAGAGAGAGAGTTATAGTTCCGCATCCCCTCAGCTTCGATTGCTTCACTCGAAAATATTTACTCAAGTGGAAAGGCGCCCCCTCCTTTCTGCTCCCTCCCCGCTCCTTCCTCCCGTTGCCGTGGGAGGGCAGAGAGGCGCCCACAAACAAACCAGCCGACGTCTGCTGATTCAATAATTCGCGGACTCTACACCAGCCCCAGCGAGCAGAGCGGAATCCGTTGGGGGGAAGGGGCTCTGCTAATGGCAGCAGCAGCAGGGGGGGATTATTCGAGGGCGGCATCGTCAGAGAGTGACCCGAGACACCGTCGGGGGTAGGAGAGGCGGTGGCATCACTGGGGCGGTAAATCCCCTGCTTGGAACCTGACTCTCCCTCGCTCTCTCTTTCTACGCGAATTAGTCCGCGCGACGACACTCCCACGTACACATATTCCACGAGGCTGTTCGGGATGATCGAAAATCCTATCACCGTGAAGAGTGACCAACGGTCCCGTCCCCAATCGCCTCTCACCCCTCGCCTAAAACTCTTGTTCCCTCCTTCCTCTTCACTATCACCACTATTTCACTCCTCCCTTAATGTTCAGTGTTCAAATCCCTTTCCCTTTCGAAGAATGGTCCATCCAGCTTCATTTCTGGATAGATTTTAGTAGTGTTCAATTCTCCCTAACCATATGTGGCACTTTCTTATTCCTTTGTCTATGCTTCACTGAAAGGTGTATCCAAATCACATCTAGCCTTTGTAATTATTTATACATAGAATAGCGAAGGTAAGGAATATCTACAATACATATATATAAAAAAGATATATATATATATGTGTGTATGTGTGCATACATACATCCCCTCCCATGGACTACAACCTTGTTGCGGTGGAAGGGCTTGTGCGTTCCGATTACCCCCAGAGCTGTGCTGGCGGGAGTAATAATAATTGCTCCTGGTAGGGTCAACCATGCGAGATAGGTCAAAGGTTAGGAGCCAGACGAAAGGTAGTCCACGCAGCGTCTGCTCCTCAGTGAGGCGGCTGCAAAGGCGTCTGACCCCAGTGGGGCGGCCATTAAGTAATCGTGCCACGTTAAAAAAAACTATTGAGGAAAGCAACGGGAAAAAACCTCAGTTATTATTTCCAAGATTTTTATAAGGGGCACAAGACAGAAAATGAGTCTTGGCAACTGCGGGACTTGGTCCAAGCGGCCGTGTGTCGTGACCGGCAGCGGGGGAGGGAAGGCTTCCGCGGTCGTCATCCCACGAAACCTTTGCGGGGGAAAACCAACAGCAACCAGACAGAACACGCAGAAAAAGAAGGCAAAAATAGTTAGAACAGGAACATGGAACGTCAGGACAATGTTGAGGACAGGCAAATTAGAGAATATTAAGCAAGAGATGGAAAGAGGCAATATAGATGTTTTAGGTCTCTGCGAGGTGAGATGGAAGGATAGCGGGGATTACTGGAGTGACAACTATAGAGTGATATACAGCGGCGGGGACGAGAACCAACGAGGGGTTGCCGTAATATGAAATAAAGGAGTAGGAAGAAGCGTAGTCAACATAGAGCAAGCAACTGATAGAATATTACTCGTAGAGATTAAAGCAGAAGCGACGAACTTGGTCATTGTTCAGGTATACATGCCACCGAGCAACCACAAGGAGGAAGAAGTCGATAGGATGTACGATAAGTTAGAGGATATAATCGCGTGTGTTCCTGCAGGGAAACATTTGATAGTGATGGGGAGAGGGAATGCGACGGTAGGCGAAGGAAGAGAGGGTGGTGAGGTGGGGAACTATGGGTTAGGCACGAGGAATGAACGCGGAGAGAAAGCAATTGGATTCTTCAGGAGACAGGGGTTAGTCATCACCAACATATTGTTTAGACACCACAAAAGACGTAGGTATACATGGAAAATGCCAGGTGATTCAGAAAAGTGTCAGATAGATTATATTCTGGTTATGCACAGGCTTAGGAAGAGTGTGATAAATTCGCAGTTTCCCAGGAGCGGATGCGGACTCAGACCACAATTTAGTTGGAATGTAACTACCTACTATATAATAATACTGTTCTCCGCCAAGATTTTAGTGATAAATCGGAGAATCAGCGATCATCCATCCCCCTTGGATTCGTATTTACATCATTTACTCTCCGAATTCATCCATCTTGGGTAGTCCAAGGTAATTGATGGATTTTTCAAACGATGCGACCATCAACTTAAGTGTGATCCAAACGCCCCTCAATAGTCGTCATTCACTACTCACTAAGTCGACACTCGATTTATTTCCGGATTTCTAATGCGCATTATGGAGAACACGAATAATTGGAAATTCCTTGCCTGCATGAAAACAGGAAGGAAATACTCAGTAACTAAATAAAGAAAGAATATCCGGCCAACAAGAAACAGTCAATTCGACACGCAATAGTTGTAAGGGACAGGCAACAGATCAATTTTCACTGGCAGGTTGCCAATGTTGGCTCGTCCAGTGGAATCATCGCTCTAAGAACCCATGGCGGCCTGCCTAAGATCATCGTGAATGCCCACGCCCACCCCACGCCCACGTGCCCATCGTGAATGCCCACGCCCACGTGCACCCTCCAGGGAGTTCCCAGAGCAAGTAATCACGGCGGACGGGGGAGGGGCGCTCCAGTCCCGCCCCCGCGACTTCCCCTCCACTTGCCCACTCACCTCCGACGGCCTTCGCGTCCTCCAAGCAATCCCTCCACGCGTGTACTCAAGCCGGAACTCTCCGAATTGTCTCTCTAAGTGGTGGGGCGATCGCCTAAAAAGCAATCGCAAATGAATACGAGGATTTAAAGAGGAGAGATTCGCTCTTGGAGACGTACTCACGAATGCGTACACCTAGACGCTTCAGCGGAACGATTTCAAGGTGTAAATGTCCCGAGGGCGGCACACTAATTGCATCACGGGTGATCGATTTCTACGAGTCCCTTCCAGCAAGAGATTTTGGCTCGTTTTCTCGGTTACTCCTTTCAATTTCCAAGGAAAATGAAGGCTTTTTGAACAAGACGCAATCTTGCGCGCTTCGAAAACACGAAGGAAAAATCTCCTAAAGATGTATTTTTAGATTTTAACCAACAACCCATTCATCGATGGGCGATGCATTCATAAAATATCAGGGACCTTTTTCAGTACATGATGGAATAATTAGCAACCGGATCTGGCAGCAGACAAGGGAACAACAATAATCTCCCGCTCGAGGACAAACCCCAAGAACGAAGTTATCGAATGATCATCAGCTGATTTGATGGCCTTTGGAGTTATTTTTAGATCAGTAGGTGCAACCGAATATTTGGTATTTTGCAAATTGGTATGCGTACCATTTACATGCGAATCTCGGTATCGAGGGAGGCAGTCTCCCGAGAGGACAACTCAATGCATCAGTATCCACGTAGTAACGCCCAGCAACCGTCGCGAGGCAAAATAGAAAGGAGAGCCGAGACGCAAGCGAGCCTTTGGTAATGAAAGAGAGGCTGAATGTCAAGTGCTCGTAAAAGGAATGGCGGAAAATAGACAAGGACCTGGCGCCCAAATTGTTGGGATGTTTAAACTCGCTCCTGTATTAATGGAGAATCGCCGCGAGAAATTAGGAGCACTCAAAATCTCCCCGAAATGGAGACTATTCCTCTTGCTTTGTCCAGGTTGGCCTTCTACCACTCGGGATTTGATGAGGCGACTCTGTGTTTATTAAAGATTGTGTTCCGGTGGCGGCTGGATTTTAATGGACACAGGAACCTATCCATGTGCCACAAAATATAATTTTTCAACTCCACATTTCCACCTCCCTTCATTTCATCCAACACGCTTATTCACATTTATTCCCCCTATTTTGGTGGCCCAACATTTTCTTCCCCTCTTCCGGTTTTCCTCTTTAAAAAGTCTTCACGTTCCACTCTCAATCAGCGTCCACGTTTTTGAATGTTCCGTTGAACTTTTAATTATTTCAATTATTTCTTCACAACATCCTCTCTTCCCCAAATAATTTCACTACATCATCGTTTATTATTTTCGCTAATTTTATTTTCCTATTTTCTTCCACAAATAGAAGAACATTTCAAAGTCACCCAATAAACCCTTATACACTTGTCGCAACTATTATATTTTTGAAATATAAAAAGATACGCAACTAGTCACAGCATTCACTATACTTGCACCAATTCTTTGCACCTATCCCTAAAAATCCTGTCATCAGCAACTTCTTGTTTAAAAACCCTCTGCACCTAACGTAATTCTTCTTTTGATGTGCTTTCTCATTTTACCACATTTATTAGCTAATCCCAGAATGGATAAATGGTTCTACTCGTTCTATATTATGTCTTCCACTTTTAATATGCATTCTATTTCCATCCTACTTCCGAATAACCCAGTTACATTCGTTTTCTCATATTGGATGAGAGTGAAATTGGTTGAAAATTAATATAAATGGCCAATTTAATTGAATAATAATTACATTGAAAGGATCTCTGACAGAATATGCTGTTTGAGGAAATAGAGCCTAGTAATAATAAACAAAAAATAATGGGATGGAAAATAAACGTAAAATGACAAATTTCTTTTGTTCACCGTCACACAGAAACTCTTATTAGGTGACTAGTAAAACAGTTGTAAAGAAGTAAAAGCAAAACACATAAGTATGGAACACTTTTCCTCATTGACGCCATGCACGTTACGCTCTTCTTTCGCTTTCCCAGTAGTTACAGCAGTTTCCAGGGAGGTGGCGGTACAGCGGGCCCGGTATGGCAAGTGACAATCACAGGGAAATTGGGAGGGTGGGTGGGGTTTGGTGAGGAGAAAGGGACGGCCTTCCTTCTTCAGCCACGGAGCGTGGAGGCTCCAATTGGAAACCCTGTCCCAGAGTCTAAGATAACCTCATTCAGTATAAAAAGGCCAAGAATGGATCCCATACGGAATTCTTCCATGGATTCTCTCATATATACTGTGATGGGGGAAGAGTACCCTGGGTCAAGCGCAAGCAGTGCGTCGGGTTCCTTCGCAATCTCCTGATTACACCCCAAGAATAATTCGACCAGATCCTAACAGTATGACACCCTAATTGGTTGATGGTCCCTCTATGAAGTCAACGGGGAACTCTAGCGTCCCACGCCAAAGATGTGGCCTTCGTGCTTATTTGAATAAATAAATGAATCGTCGAAAACAAGAGAAGTATTTTAAAGGATTATATTTGGACGTTTTTTAAAATGTATTTCTAATTTTAAATTATTATTATTTTCCAACGTATTTATGAAACGAGTCAAACTCATTGTCTGAGGACGATTGTTGTGGTCGCAAGAAGAAATGAGGGATCGAGCGAAACAGGGGGGATAATTAAATGATTAGAATATTATGAATTTGTGCCAAGGATGAGTAACATTCCATTCCCTCTTTGATTACAAACACAATCAATTTGCGACGAAAATAATAAAAAAATGATGAATTGAAAATTTAAATTAGAGCTTAGATCGATGAGCTCAAGAAGAGCTCTTTTCACTCCTGACGGGGATGCAGTGGAGACGTACAGGAGGGCAGTGGTGAGCTTGAGACCCTCTAAACGCCTCAGGGCACACCCGCGCGCTGGCCGGTGGTCGAGGATCACAGCCACTCGGTGAGTCGCCATCTTTTAGCGCGAGTAGACTGTAGCTTCCGGGCGTAGCAATAGAGTCACCCTACGGAAGCGGTTGAAGGCGGAGGTGAAACCGATCAGCCTAAGAAATAGATATGCCATCGGGTGTCGCCTCATTGAAAATACGCCTAATGCAGGTGTCACCAGCGTTCAATGTTAATTATCTCGCCTCTCTCCGCCATCACCTGTACAAACAATCTTGTACTTAATACTTGCACAAACTTACCCCACTCCACATATTCCCGCCGCTGTATTCCTTCTGAATGTCTTCCACTTAGTCCTAACCCACAATTTTTTCTCCTCCCACAATATTCATTATTTTCAGATATAAGGGTGTGCGATGGCAAGCAGATTCAGCCCCTGACAGTAAGACATCCATCATTGCCTCCTCGAGAATGCACGTTCTTATTTACTGCTACGCCTTTCAACCTCTCTTCTGGCTTAGATATGTTGATGACGCATTTCTTCTCTAGAGAGCATCGATTCCTTTAAATCATTTATTTCACACCACAACACTTATCCTTCTCTTTCCCTTACATTCACAAATTATTCCGCAGAAATCACTTCTTTCCATGTTAATATCTCTCTCATCAATCAGAAATTCCACAGCTCCGAACAGGTAAAACCCATTAATAAACGAAATTACCCCAAATATGCTGGCCCATCACACACTAACCGCTGCTCGCCGTACTCAGTCTCCAGCTTCCGAATCTTTAGCAATCCAAACTAATTTGATACACATCACATCGATTTATATATAACGCTCTTGTTAACCGCGATCCCTTTTGGGTAAAAGTACCTCCGAAATATTCACGCTCCCAAAACATGTCGAGTGATCAACTCTCACATACTTACCATCTGCACAGCGTACGTCGCAGTAATTCAGTTCCTCAAACATATTCACAAATACCTTTTCCTCATTCTGACCTGCCACAAAACAACGCCAAAGATAATATCTAAAACTTCTCTTTGTCACTAAATCAATGTGACGAGTGCACTGAAAAATATTCCAAAAACTGGCATCGAGAACTGACTTCCAAAAAAGCGCCGATGGCAGAAGTCAAATGGCGATTACTTCGGAGGATGCAGCGCGTAAGTATAGCAAAATGGCAGCGCAGAGTTGGTTTTAACGCAGGTTGGATACTTTTAGGACACAGCTCGCATTAGAGAAGGGGATGGAAAGACAAAAAAGGGTGATAACGATGTTCATGGAGAAGGTGAAAGGAGTGCAGATTACAGGACAAAATATGTTTGCTTGACCGAACCACGGACCTTCGAATTTCAGTCACTGCCAAAGAAATGGACGAACACAACAGGGAAGGATGACAGGGAAAGCATATAATACATTTTCAGAATGATTGACTCATAAATTTCGCTATCCACGCATATAAATAATACTAAAATGAAGAAAAAATTATTAGAAATGATGAGAAATGTTAAAATGGAGAAAAAAGAGAGGATACGTTTCTCAAGCAATTACTTGAACACGACAAGAGACACGAATGAGTCCAACGGGAATCTATTAGTCAAGCCTTAACAAATAAATTTCAAGAGTCAACGTTTTTCTGTAAGCATTCTGACCAAGATATATTCTACAACTAGTTTGAAGAATTATTATGGAGAAAAAAAACAATAATAATATTTTGACACTTGAACGATCATGACATTTCGTAAGCCGAAAAACACACAGAATGCAAAGAGATTCTGGAAAAGGTACGGAGCTAAATTGGTGGGAAAGGATGAAGAAGTTTGAAGAATGAAGGCGCGAGTGAATGACGCAGTAGTCACACACGTGGTCTCATCTTTAATAATAACGGGGGTTCTTACTGATATGCTTATTTTTGTTTTAATTCTCTGCATTGCAGAATCTATATCGACACCTTAATTTTAAGCATCGCTTCCTAATTCACCCGCCGTTGGTGCATGACGTGGCGGCCGAGCGACGCCGCCTCCCGGGGGAGGCAATTCCTCCGCTCGCCTTTCTTGCTTTCCCTTAGCGCCCTTCTTCCCACCGCAATTCACAAGACTGTTGACGCGCTTCTCAGAGCCATTTTACTCCTCTCGAAGAAGTCAGAATACGGCGCTGCTGCGCGAGAGCACAGGGCTACGGCCAAACAAGTGAGGGGAGGAGGTGTGGGCAGGGGGTCTCAGGTGCGGCAGCGAAGGGAGGGGGGCGACCCCTGCACCGACCGCGCGCGGAAGGGTGGATGCGTGCGTGCGGAGGGGGAGGAGAAATCAAGGATGGGGGTGTTCCCAATAAATTCACGCACCGCGCGGGGGATCTTGGGAAGGACGGGGTTTTCCGGGCCACCTGTGCACGGGCGCCTGCCGGGGGTAATATCATCAATTCCCCGCTCCTGGAGGGAAGGAGAACGCTCCAGAGATTGAACCGAAGATTATACGGAAACGCCGTTCCTTCTTCAGGGGGCGCTCCAAACGGGCGTAAAATACGGGGGGCCCTCCCTCCCAGCCACGGTGCCGGGGCTTCTCCTTCCTCTAGGGGCCCTCTCCCACCCCCGTGGACGACTCCCCACTCCTCTCGATTCCTAGAAGCGCGGTGCGGGCACTCGCTCTGCCACCGAATATAATAGAACCGGAAGGACTTTGGATTTCCCCTAATGTATTCATATAGGATTTTAGTTTTGAAGGAGTCCAGGGCTTTGCACATGATAATTTTTGTTTCACTACGACATTCTCTTAGTTTCTGTTTGGATTTATTCGTATGAACTACATTGGCACTTTTTAAATTCTGTTAAAAATCTGATTGTAACCTTCTTTGCTTCCTTGATGTCGACCTGACTTCTCCGTTGTACCATATGCCAGTAGGTTCCATAATGCCGCATTTATTTTGAATAGAATGAACGCATTCAATTATTCTTTGCGTGCAATATTTAAAAAATATTACCAAGTATTCTCTACAACGATTGAAATGTTTTTAGTCATGAATTCTGGTCATTAGTCTAAAAAAATTCTGGAATTCCGTAAAACTTTGACTTGCTGAATAAGTATGTTTTACGCTTTTCATTGTTTACCCAATGAATTTAGGTTCTAATTCTACAAGAATAGCTTTCTATTCACTGATGCCGTGCATTATTTCAATATTTGCAAAGATTTCGGGCATAAAAGTTGTGTATAAAGGGTTCGTCCGGAAAATAAGTATCTTGACAAACAAGTCTTTTTTGACAAAATTGGAGGCGTCCACTACGACAACTGTCCTGAACGACAAACTGTAAATGCTGTATTTTACGTCCAAGTGCTCGACAGGCTTCGAAAACGAGTCGCCCGCGTCCGGCCAGCGATCAACCGTATGACTGACAACCTGAGCGACAATGCGCCGTCTCACACCGCGCTTGTCGTGTCGGACTTCTTGGCCAAGCACGGCGTGGAAACGCTGCCGCACCCGCCCTACAGCCCGGACTTGGCACCACCAGACTTCTTTCTGTTCCCGAAGATAAAGAGGAGTTTGAATGGAACGCAGTACGGGACTTTGGACGCCGTCAAAGAGGCCGTGACGACGAGTCTTCGAGAGGTTCCCGGTGATGCCTTCGCGGGAGTGTTCCAGGAATGGGAACGCCGCTGGAACAAGTGTATCGGCTCACAAGGGTCCTATTTTGAGGAATATTAGCTTAAGACATGTAAAAGTGTAATAAATTTTTTTTCCTGAGCTCAGTGCACTTATTTTCCGGACGAACCCTGTATATCAAATGTGCTGTGACCCCTTGTTGGTGATAATGCATAAAAATTTCTTCTAAAGAGTACTTCGCGAATATATGGAGGAATTCTTGGCACATATCTCTGTTTTAGCAGATTTTCCTATGCAGTACGAGTTCCGGTAGATTAATATCACCAGTGTTTATACTTATGCTGTTGTTACATTTGTTGCTGAGAGCGGATATTCGATCATCGATCTTATGTAGAAAGTCTGTATTGGACCCTTGGTATCAGTAAAATCAGCACACTAATAGGATTTATTTGATCTAGTCCTTTACATTGCACCAAACAATTTCTATTTCATTCTCATCTACATCTACTCAATACCCCGCAAGGCGCCGCAAGGTTCCGTGGCGGGGGGTGTTAGGGTACCACCCGTAATTTAGAAAGAAAAAACCATGCAGAAGCCACAAATTTATAGTCCACAAACCAAACATGGTAAGCATTCATGCAAGAACCCTTTCACCCCACACACACATGCAAACCCACAAACAACCAACAAACATACACATGCACCTACATTTAAACCTAATATATTTGCAATTTTTAATTTAGTTCCAACTAGTAAATTAAATGTTCTTAATATTTCTAATGGGGCTTCGGTTTCTTACTATTATGATTTCTGATTGCTCTGGGAAAGAATGAGTATTTGAATCTATCTGTATTGGAATCTATCTCCCTTATTTTATCTTTGTGGTCTGATTGACTTTCGTAGTGTGGAGCCATTATAATTCCTTTAGCGTCGTCGTTAAACTCGTTGGTTCTGAATCTTCATAAAAGTCTAAGTCTCGCTTGTTCTCTTCGTATTTCAAGGGGCTCCCAGCCTAAATCCCCTAAGAGACCTGTTACACTTGTGTTCTTATTATAAATATTTTTAACGAATCTGGCGGATTTTCCCTGGGCTTTATTTAATTCTTTTTGCCAGAATTTCTCCCAAGGATCCCAAATACTTGCGGCATATTCCAAATGTGGTCTAACTAGAGCAAAATAACACCTCTCTTTAACTTTCTCATTCCATTTCCACCACCCGTTTAATGAAGCCCAGTTTCTTTAAAACGGATCCGATATTGTCCTGATATGTGCTCCTCATGAAAGGCGTGGTGTTAGAACTACCCCCAAATATTTAACTTGCTTGGCTGTAGTTAGTACTGAACCCTCTATTTCGTAGTTTATGTCCCGTTCGCCACTTCCTTTGTTCCAAAATTTCAAAACTGCACATATGTCTATATTAAACATTAATCCCCATTTCTTTCACCAATCCGAGATTGTTTCTAAGTCTGTAGAGAGTAGCTCGCGATCTAGTTGCCTCCTTATTTCCCTGTATACCACCGTGTCATCAGCAAATAGCCTGAGATTACTACTAACGTGTGCGCTTAAGTCATTAATGTATATTAAGAACAGAAAAGGCCCTATTACACTTCCCTGGGGGACGCCGCAATTTTCGTCGCATTCACAACGTTGGCTGCTGAGTTTTGAATGTAGAGTAGTGAGTACTCCCTCACCCAGTCTATTAACCTATTCCTTCCTGTAATCGTGAAATTGTTTTGAAAAGTCTCACTGTTTGCTATATTTTCCGTGAGCCAAGAAACTTTAAAGAGATTACCTTCGTCCCAGGGGCGATACCACAAGCGGTCGGCTGCCATACGCAGGGTACCACATTTTCTACCTGCGGCGTCAGAGGTGGGGATTTAAAGTTGCACTACCTCAGGTGATAAAGCTTTCCCCTTATTGGTTTCCATTTCTGTATGACTTATGGTGGCAGTCTCTCACATAAGTGATGTTCATTTTAGTCCCATCTCCTTTAATTTGTTAGAAAACGTCTGAAGATGATAAAATTGTTACTTTTTTACAACTGGGTTTGGCGCTAATATGAATGCGCGTGCATTAAAATGTGTGCGCATTGATGTGGGTTCTATGTCTGATAAATGTCTTGCACATGCTTATCAGGATTTTGAGTGAAAATGTATTTATTTTCTTTCCTTTTCCCCTTCCTTCACCCCTTACAGTATTCCTTTTACCTATCCTTCACCCCTGTATGTACCCTTCCTCTCACTCATTCGATATCCTTTAACTTGGTGCTTTCCGCATACATTTTAGGTCGATCCTTGGATATTTGTATAAATAAACTTGTAATCGGCAAGCACACATAAGTTTCCACTTTCATTGGAATTTATTCCATAGTATTTTGTTATGTGCATCTGAAAATATTTGCAGTAGGCAAAGAATGTCGGACAATATTTTATACTTTAGCGTCGTGCTTTAAAAACTGACGGTTTAGGCTACCTCGACAAAATCCACAATAGAAACAGTAGCCTTGTTCTTTAACCGTTTCCGGAAAACCGCGCGAGCAACGTGTCGTAAAATATGGGGCATCATCGGACACCGTTAGCATAATGTCGTGTGTCTCACAAGGAAGTGTTTTAGGTCCGCCATTGTTCATTTTATACAATAATCACACTAGGATCCAGGTTTCCAGTAAACTTCGTCTGTTTGCAATGACTCAGTGATATTTAAAAGAAAAGTATTCAGTCATAAAGATAGAGTATCATTAACTAACGACCTAAATGCGATCTAAAAGTGGTGCGAGAAATCTTAGCTAGAATTAAATTTGAATTAATATTTCGATAAATTTTCAGAGGAAGAGTAGTTCACCCAAAAACACACTTTACAGGTTCACACAAAACCAAAATAACTATCGTAGATTCGGTAGAATTCTTGGGTGAAAATATAACTAATGTTATATATCCTGGGGAAAACATTTTCGTGAAATTTGCGGAATGACTATGAAATATGTAGGATGAAAAAAAAGATGCTTGGGAATTGTATTGAAAGGATCAAGGAGGTTTGTTATTTGACGTTAGTTAGGCCCCACCTTTAGGCATATGGCATTATCACGAGGCAGACTTAATTTTAAAATTAGATCGAGTGCAACGTAGAGCAGCTAGGTTTGCGGAAAGATATTATGAACAAGGTGGCAGTGTCATGACATTATTGGAAAAATAAGGATGGGAGTCACGAGTTGACCGGAGGCTTGAATACAGGTTAAATATACTTTGTAAATTTGGGGCAGGTCACTTATCTGAGTATGTTAAAGACATATTATAGGCCCCTATGTACTGTAATAGATCAGATCACGTACATAAAATCCGGGAGATAGATAATAGAACAGATTTAAATTTAGTTTTTCCTCGAACCATTAGAGATTAAAAACGATATGACAGCAATTGCGCAGGAGATAATTAAAATTGGCAGTGTATATTTTTGGTCGATATCCTGCATGTTATTTTTTTACAATTCTGCTGCATGATTTGAATAGACTTGTCCTATTAATGCATATTGTTGCCTATGAGTACCTTCTTTCGCGTGGTTAAATTTTTTCTAGTCCATGACCAAACTAATATTCGTACATAATTGACATGAGTTGGATTGTGCTTGCATGGCTGGTGACCTAACACCCCCGCCACACGCCCCTGCGGGGGCTTGTAGGGTACTTTATATATATAGACGTGTTACGGGTGGTGTCCTAACATCCTCCGTCACATGCCCTCGTGGCGTCTTGCGGGGGTATTGTGGAGATGTGGAAACTTTATGAAATTTCCTTACATTCTTTCCAACGGTAATGGGCCCGTCTGGCCAGGGATAAGAGGACGTACATCCTTCATTGTTTAGTTGTTGTTCAAATGAAAAATCTGTCAAATAAGTAAGGAATGGCAACAAGGTTTTTCCAATACACCCGGAGGAGTTTCGAACCTTGAATTTGTAGGGACCACGAATCTAAATTATTAGTTTCAGGCGTAAGTTTGTGGAATTGTTCCATAATGAATGCTTCAAAATAAAACTTCGTAATGCCTCCGAGAAAAAAAATGTTTAATGCAATCTTTGTTTCACTGCTACACAGTGCCCTCAGGCCTGATGGTGGTGCACCGTAGTAAAACCTAGGTGTTATAAAATTTTATTTTATATGAGGAATTAAAAAGTTTTATTTTGACGTTATCCATCAGATCGTGGAAAAAATAAATGTTCAAAGATAGCTTGCGGTGGAGGCTAATCTATATTATTATCAAGCAGTAATCAATATCATGAACAACTGAGTGTTAGGCCACCGCCCGTAAAAGAGGATCAAATCATATGCAAAACCAACATAAACATGCAAATTCACACCCAGCGAGGAGCATATATTCATGCAAAAACCATTTTATCTTGCATATGTGCAAATAAAGATATTAGCAACTAACACATACATGCACCTACGAATATGCCAAATGTCTAGGCCTCATTTAATTTTGTTTTCACTTGTAATTCGATTGTCTTTACTATTACGGCTTTGGTTTCTTACTATTATGGTTCCTGATTGCCCGAGGAAAGGATGAATATTTGTATCTATTTGTAGTGGAGTGGAGTCTATCTCCATTATTTTTCATTTGTGGTCTAGCCTGGTCAAATATTGTGGGGTCATAATAATTCCTTTTGTGTAACTGTTAAACTCTTTTCTTCTGAACCTTTCTAAAAGCCTAAATCTCGCTTGTCCTCTTCGCGTCTCAAGCGACTCCCACCATAATTCCTCTGAAAGACCTGTTAAATTCATTTTCTTATAAAAACCAATTTGACGAATCTGGCGGATTTTCTCTCAAATTTATCTAATTATTTTAGCACCACTTTCTTCCAATAATCCCAAACACTTACAGCGTACAGCTGTATTTCAAGTGTGGCACAACTAGAGCAAAGTAATACCTCCCTTTTACTTTCTCATCATATTCCCCACCACCCGTTTAATGAAGACTAGTGTCTTTAATCAGGATCCGTAGATTGCCCTAATGTTTACTTTCCATGAAAGGCGTGATGTTAGAACTATCCCCAAATACTATATGACTGGATCTGCATAGTCAGCACTGAACCCTCTATTTCATAATTTGTCCTGCTCATCACTTCCTTTTATCCTAAATTTCAAAACTGCGCATTTGCTTATGCTAATTACTAATCTCCATTCTTTGCACCAATCCGATGTTGCGTCTAAATCTCTGGAGTGTATCTTGCAATCAGATGGGCTCCTTATATATCTGAATACCACCGTGTCGTTCACAAATAACCTGAGATTGCTAGCAACATGTGAGCTTAATTCATTAATGCATATTAAGAATAAAGGAAACCTATTACACGTCCCTGGGGGACGCCCGAAGATTGGCACAAACCATCGATGACTACTATTTTTTGCGATACGACTACAAGTCTCTTTTCCAATTATTATTTTCTAATTTACACCATAGCGTTTGGGTTTGTGTGACAATTTATAGGGTGAGACTTTATCGAAGGAAAAGAATAGAAAATATTTTCCACCGAAAAAAACTCCATAGTCAGAGAAGTTCTGTAAATTCCTCCAAGAAAAAGTCACCGCATGCCTACGCACCCCACTCCCAATCCCGAAGAAAAATATCCCCCCGATGAATAATGGAAATAAATCCTCACCGCTAGCTCCTCTCTTACGGTGCCTTCAATGGCGCCAGTTGTTAATAGTGACGTGTCTGCAAGTGATAGGACAGATAAGCAGTAATCTAATTTTGCTTTCGTTATAATCGTGGAATAATGAGGAACGCAATTCGATTACGAATGACGGACAAACACGCGTACTTGAATCTACTTCTTTATTAATACTTCAATCTCTTTAACGGTAATATATTTAACGTCAAAATCATTATGTCATTGGCGTTAAATATCCTAATTGAACTGGATTGTCAAGGCAATAACCGGCTAGTTCTTTTGAAAACACGACACATTCTATCACTATTTAAAAATTTTTAGGTTTTTCATGACTTGCACAATTGGTTAAAATTTTAAAGATGGTATCTGGGAGTTGGAAAAACAGGGATATTCCCGGAAGATGAGAAAAAATAAATTGTGGGAGAGCAAACCCTGCGTATCCCCGTTATGTAGAACTAAACCTCGGTAGTCTCCGTTGACCGATCATTCTCTGCAATCCCATCCGACAAACACAAATGTTTACCGAGAATAAAATAAAGAACAACTTTCCAGAGCCGTTAAAATAAAAAAAATCTTTGCGGGAAAATATCGAATTTTAACATTAATCGATCTGCGATAATCTAATTACTGACATCACTTCATGCGGAGGTTTTCGCAACAATCATTTTTGACTGTCTTCACCGTCGGAAGCTGCTGGATCTGTAATATTTAACTCCAAATTTTCCCGAGTTGAATCATTGCATTGTCAAAAAACAGTATAGTTTCCCAATGCTGGTTCGACCATCATACAGCGCCACAAACCCCTAAGTGAGAGAGCACTTACACCAGAGTACACGCACGAGATTTTTTTCCCTTTAGATTAGATTCCCTTTTGCGCGTACATAAACCGACAACTGAGCTTTTGTTACGGTTGCCCCACTTTCTACAATCTATTTGAATAACTGCCAATTCTGCATGGAACGGACCAACACAAATTACAATATTCATTTATATGCTCAAAATTAAGGAAAACCCGAAATATTTTCAAGAAGCTGAGAAGTGAGAGGTCTAGTAAATAACAGTTTAAAAATATATTACTTTAGGGAAATTCATCATTAGATGTACTGCTGCTTGCTAGATGGAGATATAGCTCAAATTACCAATGATTAAGATTTTGTGCATTTTAGAGTTTGTGCTTCTTCCATACTCGATTTCGCGTGCGCCATGAAATCGAAAAGAACGCTTTGGATGATGTTTTAGTTTTTATTAGGATAAATTAACGATTTCAGTTAAGCAAATAGGAATAAGATATTTTTCTTTATATATATTTTGCTTCGCTACATTTTTATTGGGGTTGTCATGATAATGTAAAATGTGAGTTTCTTAAATTTATAAAATTACTACTACTTTAAATTATTTCAAATGTTAGCAATCAGAATGGTATTATACGTATATGAGGCATGTGGGTCACTCCACTTGAATCCATCAAATGCCCGGATACGTAAAAGTATTGATTCCTGATATGTATTTTACTCCCACGTTCTTGAAGCACTTTTCGCGAATTAATATTTACATTTTTCCCAGCATCTTGAAATCTACGTCAACTAATTTAGGTGATGCAATCACACTGACTTCTATGCCATCAGAACTCAGTTAAATTCGCGTACAAGTCCCAGGGCGGCTGTATTTGTGATTTTGATCTCATTTAGGAACTATATTTATGCATTCAGTTCCTATAAGTATGGCAAATAAAATCTTTCTGAAATAAATTTCAAAACTGTTTCCATCTAAATAAAAGAACCCAAATAATATATATATATATTTATAGAAAAATACAATATAATGGGTCTGTCTTCAAAATAACTATTCTTTTTCTCTTCTCCTTTTTCGACTCGATAGACGTTATTCGCAATTTGTTTGTGCCTCAGAGAGAGACGATGAATAGTAAGTTTTACGAGTTATGTCCTCTGCAATAATTTGTGCAAGGCGTCAGGAAGGAGATGCTTGGTATCTTAAGACCACAACAACGCTGCACCGTCTCACGTCGCCTACCTCGTGAAGTCACGAGCACTTGGCCAAGCACCAGGCGGCGCAAAGCTGCCCCAACCGTCCTCTTATTGCCCCTATGTGCCACCACAGAACTACTTTGTGTTCACACGAATGAAAAGGAGCTCGAAAGGCGACCGTTTTGGAACTATGGAATAACTTCGCCGTGACGAGGTGTGCCTGAACGAGGTTTCCGTCGGCGCCCTCCAGGAGGCGTACCGCGACTGGCAGAGGTGTGTCGATGCACAAGGGTATTATTTTAAAGAATTTTAGTAACAAATACTTTGATCTGCATTAGCTTCCTCAGATATATTCTGCTTAATTAAGGGCAGACCCTGCACGGCCATGGATTTTTTCACATGAATTTCAATTGAGTTTTGCAAAAATATTAGCTTACTTACAGCAATTTTCCCTTGAACAGCTGTCCTTGCGTCTCATTCTTTTTTATATGGGAAAAAATATTTCAAGCACATCCTAAAACAGAAAGCAACCAGTTTCGAGGCAAAAACGATTTCAATCAATACATTTTTAAAAAGGGAAAAAATAACTCTCTGAAGCCGTTTCTACTTGATATCCGTAGAAGTCAATACTTTCTATAGATTAGTGGATTCACCAGCTTGAGTGAAGACCGTTCGACTGCTCACCCAAGAGCCCGGGTTTCAACCTGGATCCCTTGTAGACCCTCAGCTTTATTCAATTCGGTTGTTTTTCTGGTGTAAATTCACACGGATCCGAGGGTAGGACACAGGGATGGGCACACAATCTCCTCTTATTTCGCCACTAATGCCTGGATTTCACGCACAACGTGGTTATCGATGTTCTATAACAAAATCTATGAAAAAAAATTATAAGATCTTGATCGATTGAGTGTTCATAGATAGTCCATTCAATCAATTTGCGAGCGATATTCACTCTCCAAATGCCATTTTTGCTTTCTGTATCAATTCCTGAGAGAGGGCGGTGGCGCATGGGGGTAGGTGCACGGGAGGGCCACTGTGGAAGCGAGGGGCCACGTCAGGAGTGGAAGAGAGAGGCCGGCGGGGCTCTCGTCTTCCGGCCGACCGATCCGAGACTGGGAACTCGATGGATGAGCGAGCTTCTTCGAGACGGGTCAGTCAATCTTCCGCAGTGCGCCGCTCACAAGGAAGTGTGCATGGCATCATGTAAAAATCACACAACCCGTGTTTGGAAACAGATATCAGAATAAATACATGTATAATACATATTTAATGAATCATTGGTTTGAGCTAAGATTTGTTTTTAGGATAACTTGCTGATCGATGCGCCATCTATGGCATCCAAATCAAAATAAATAAAAAGCCGATTCCAACGCTAAAAAATTTATTTTCTTTCGGCGACAAATAAACGTTCGAATGACGCTCATTTTGGAAAACCATGCTTCTCCTGAGCTAAGATTAAGCGCACACGCCCGTATTGCAAACAAGTTAAACTAATGTAAAGCGAATTAATCTCTGATCGTATTGACATAGAGGTTGCTTATTTTTCTCAGGTCCGAGTTGGATATATTTTTTTGATAAATACATTCCAATGTGTGAAATATTTATTTTGGCCCGTAATCAAATTTATTTTGGATAGTTCACTATTTTATAGGTGTTATTAAAAATTAAGTATTAAACTCCTTTAAAATGACAGGTGAATATGTAACACTGTGTGGACAAAAATTGAATGATATTGTAATACCTCACCACCTAACTAACTCTCCCTCATTTTCTATTTTCTTCATAATTAACAATAATACTTTCACTTGAACTCATGTACTTTATAATTTAAGCAAAAATTCTCGGAATAATACGGCTATTCCGAAGAATCAATCGCGAGGAGAGTTTGATTACAGTTTCTCCCAGCTGTGATAGCGGCAGCAACTGATATAAGATTTCCGATAAATGTGGTGGCATGTTTCAAGAATGGAATATTCTCTATGTACACACGAAGTATTTTTTTGCAATATTTTCATGATTTCAATTTGAAGGAATACAGAATCTTAATTTATATTTGACACTGGACCGACTGAATGCAATCCCACGTAAAACGTGATCGGAAAAATAATATTTATTTAATGATTAAAATTATAAGGCACCTTCCCGTGGAACAAATCTCCCATCTTTTCCTGAGAAATTGTGCTAACTGTTACATTTCCAGGATCCCTAGGGGCTGAGCTAAATAATTCCGTCCTCATGGGTTGGTCAAATAATTCACCACCACATCCGGAGGGGAGTGCGTTGTGGACTTAGAGGTCATGAGGTCGCCGGGACTTAGGATTCAAACATTGGTGTCCAACTCAGGAGAGCAGCGGTGGGCCCATCGATCGAGAGAGTGCCGACGTCGCGCGGAATCTACCGTGGACACACGCATCCATCCCCCGGGCGTTATCATCCCCCTTCCCAGTTCGCTCCCCACCCCCAGCAATTTTTAATTTGAGGACAATTTCATAAAACACCAAAGTACTTGAAGGCACTCTGACACTGTGCAGAAATCTAGTGCGGGAGCAGACTCTTTAAGTGTTGCCTACAGACCTAAGGGCATTTTTATCAGGTGCATGAGGAAATATAGGGTATATATTATTATTATGAGGTAATCTACCGGTTAAGGTAGGTTTTTGGATGGACACAACTATCAAATAAATATTTTGTGACTCCTAACAAAAAACAATCGAGCAACATACTGCAACTACTACATTAGGTCCCTTTCTTCTCCGTGTACTTCCTTCCCCCATTCCCCCTTCCCCCGAAAATATAGGAAATATATCATAGATATATCATCATATCATAATAGCTGGTGACCTATCACCCCCTGCCACACGTCCTTGCGACGGCTTGCGGGGTATTGTGTAGATGTTAAGAGAAGTGCTTGGAAAGCGAGGGCGATGCGATGGACCAAAAATAAGAAAACAAGAGGATGAAATGGCTGGAATGAATTCCTGGGTCCCTTGAGCTATTAGATTGCGTATGCGTCAGAGACGTGCAAGGGGACGAAGAAGGAAACTAACCGGACGCAAAGAGTACAATTTGAAATGGAAAAAACCAAAGAAAGGAAGATTGTTTCTGCTATATCAACTCATCATCAGATGGAGGAAGCACGGACAGAATACGAGCAGCAATTTACGGATGACGTCAAGTAATTTGGGCTTCAGCCGATTAGAGTAATTTTTAAAACCGATTGTTTACAGTAACTTTGATTGACCTCAAATGATTAACCCGGGATGTAATCAGCCAAATTGGATGCTCCTGCCAGAGTGCGAGAGGAGAATGATCAAAGATTTGGAAATATTATATATGCTAATTCATAAATCTGCATAGCCATTCATTTGTTTTCCCAGCACAAACGATATGCACGGATTGAATTGAATTAGCTGTAGTGCAAAACAAAAGATTCAAGAGTGAATCTGGCTCACTTCCATATATCCAGAAATTGCAAAAAAAGAGGAGACATCGATTGTTGCAGCTAGCTCTAACCTTTTAGATCGAGCGTCTCATTTCGGGGCACCGCTGACACAATCACTACATTCGTAGACATTGGATTAAAAGGAAGGCTCGAGATTCGCGTCGTCAGTCGTCGGCGACGACCGTTACGGCGTTCTTTCTCGGCCTCTCTCCTATCTCGACAAACGTCCGGCAGCTCCGCCCTCGCCGAGTGGGCGGCCCCCCCTCCCCGGTCGCCGCCGGGAAGGAGGGGGGGGGGGGCGTGGAAGCTGCGAATGTTATCCGCCGACGAGGGAGAGGAGACTTCCGACGCCGTCTGAAGCAGCGGCCGTTGGATAGTGTGCGGGCGGGCCGCTTTCCAAATGGGGGAGGGACCACGGGCGCCGCTCTCTTTATTGCTATTGCAACGGAGGGACCGCGGAGGTCGCCGTTTCCTGTTCCTCGCATATCGCTCGCATCGTGAAGTCGCATATTGTTTTCCGAAGAGGGAGGGCAAGTGGCAGGGGGTGTCCCTGCCCTTAGTGTTCGGAGGACGGTTTAGGGGGAGTGGTGGCAGAGCCTCGGAGTTGCCTATTTTGGGCCATTTTCCTTTCGATTCCGGAGAGCCCTTATCTCTCTTGGATGGAGAACTCCTCTCTCTCTCCTCCTGCACATCCTCCTCCTCCGAGCGTTTCCGGGCAAGCGTAAGCCTCCATGCCTCTCTCTCCCACCACACGGAAGGAAGGCTCTCTCTGATACACTCGCCCCGATAAGGAGGCGACGGGGGGTGGGTGTCAACAGGGGGCGGAAGGCCCCCGAGAGACTCTCTCCACTGGCGCTCGCGGGAAGATATCGAAGCTTCGAATCAATCCTATTTCACTGTGTATTACCGGTCAGCCAGTCTCGTTAACTAGACTAACGGATATAAAAAAACAATAAGAACAAACATCGGATAGAATGCATTTACATCGTCCATCAACCGTGCATAATGTACAGATTATGACTTCACGTCCGAGAAACGCGAGCACTCCATTTCTACATCTACTGCGGTCACTCTATTAAGAAGATATTAAGGTATATCACATTTTAATATACAGGGTGGCACCCAAAAGTGGTATGACTGATTTTCTCTGGCGCGAACGGAGCGGTGGAGGGGGGTCTGCCTGGCAGAGTAAGGTGGAGGGGCTCTTAGCAAAAGACCGACACCAACCTTAGTCGTCTGCCGGCTGTCTTTGAGAGAGGACACCGGTTTAGTGAAGCAAGTCTTTTGCCCGTGTCGAAAAACAAAATGAATCTTAATTTAGAGCAACGTTAATCCGTGAATTTTTGTGCGAAACTCGGGAAGACGGCAACTGAGACCCTCGATATGATCAAGCAGGCTTATGGGGACACTGCCTTAAGCCGTTTCACAGTGACACAAGTGGTTTAAAGAGGGTAGGGAGCTCGTTGAAGACGACCATCGCTCCGGACGGCCGTCGACGGCAAGAACCGACACGAATGTGGACAGAGTGAGGACACTGCTGAACACAGACCGACGCTTAACCAGTGAAGAAATTGTAGACCAGTTGGGTCTGTCTGCATCCAACGTCCAACGCATTATTTCACACGATTTGGCCATGCGCAAGGTGTGTGCCAAGATAGTGCCGAAAATTCGTGCCATGGCGCGCTCGTCGTCAGACAGCTCCTGGCCAAATACGGCGTTGCCACGTTGCCACGCTGCCGCACCCGCCTTTTTCTCCCGATCTGGCACCACCGGTTCTTCTTTTTCACCCTGTTGAAAAGACAGTTCAATGGTCGACGTTTTGACTTGATAAAGGCTGTTCAAGAAGCTTCGACGAGGGTCATCAACGGCAAGAAAATTTCCAGCGGGCGTACGGGGAATGGGAGCAACGTTATACTAAGTGTGTGGCAGCTCAAGGAGCATACTTTGAAGATTATTAAGTCGATATAAGTATATCATCAATAAAATTCTTGCAAAAAAATCAGTCCTACCAGTTTTTGGTACGACCCTGTACTCTCATACTCTAAGAAATCTTTGACCTATTCCAAGAAACTACGGGAGATGCCGCGATAGTAACATTTAACGGATTCACCCGCTAAATGTGTATAACAATGCAACAATTTTAGAGTGTTTGACGACGGAGTACCGCAGATGGAGGGATCCGGGTTCAAATCCCGGTCAAGGTGGATGATTTTTACTTTCTGAAATTGTTGCAATAGAATTCACACTTAGCGGATGGCTCCGTTAAAAGTTACTGTCGCGGCATCTCCCGTAGTTTCTTGGAATAGGTCAAAGATGATACAGCCCTCGTGTTTAAAGTTGGTTTTAACCTCGCGCACTGTGGCGCTTCGCGAACGACTACGAATGCCTGTGACATTTTAGTGGGTAGGCTGAAAAGTAATGCACACGTGCTTGTAGAACGTTACTTCCACGTGCCACCAGGAGTAGTGCTTCTGAAGGTCATTTTGTTTGCGGTCTACAAGCATGTGTGCATTAGTTTTCAGCCTACCCACGTATGCATTCGTCGCTACATCTTGCTCCGTTAAAGCTCTCAAAATCTCATAGTGCAATAGGACGCCACGGTAGCTTTACTGAAGTTACCGAGACGTCCGGCCGGACAACGACGTATCCGGGTTCGAATTCCCGTTGAGGCGTATGATTTTTACACTCTGAAATAATTTCATATGTTTCGTGATTCCAGAACTCAAGACCAAATGAAAACAAACACTTTATTTCGCTGTCTTTTCAAACCAAGAGCTCTCAAAATAAAATATGTCCTCTCCCTCGTTGGGGAGAGTAAGTTTACGGACCTCAGGAAACATTTTTTGCGGGTGACACAAGACCTCTGTGCAAGATTGTGTTTAGCAGAGTTCCCATAACCACATTCTCTCCCGAATGCTGACAAGGACGCCCAACTCTCCCTTCGTTTCTGACCCTCTGGAGACACGCACGAACGGCAGGGGTACGAAGAATCAAGCGGGCCGAGTAGGCGCGTGGCCTCGGCGGTGTAAGCGTTCATTGTGATTTGCTACGGCAATAAATTGGTCCATTCGATGTATTACGATACCCGCGGCTATTCTTTGCATGTTCGCGCAGTGGTTCTCCAGAGGACCGTCTAATTGATTAATACCTGTGTGTTATTAGGTAGTAAAATCTATGAATTGTACCCT
Organism: Hetaerina titia; assembly: GCA_037158775.1. Taxonomy (NCBI): domain Eukaryota; kingdom Metazoa; phylum Arthropoda; class Insecta; order Odonata; family Calopterygidae; genus Hetaerina; species Hetaerina titia. Next base: position 148,028,636 of record CM073768.1, read on the forward strand.
AGAAGTATTGCTTCGTATTTTCATGTTGTGCGGGGCACACTATGCCCCACCATTTCTCACCACTCTAAGGGAAACAAACCAAAATCACGAGGGTAGATTCCTTTAAATACTTGGGTGTAACAATTAATCACGATCTGTCCTGGGGAAAACACATACGAGAAATATGCGGTCGTGCTAATAAAAAATTGGGATTTGTGAAAAGAGTGCTAGGTAAATGCGAAGAAAAAGTGAAAGAACGATGTTTCCTTGCCTTGGTCAGGCCCCACCTAGAGTATGCTGCCAGTATATGGGATCCTCATAATACAAATTTGATTTCGGAATTAGATCGAGTTCAACGGAGGGGGCTAGATTTGTCAAACATTGTTATGACCAGCGCAACAGCGTATCTACTTTGCTAGACAATTTAGGTTGGGAGGGATCACGAATATAAGATTAGAGAGATAGACTGCAAGACTAGCAGGTTTAAAATGTCATTTTTTCCATGAACGATAAGAGACCAGAATGCTTGTATTCGAAATTCCCGAGGACTTAGTTCATTACAATAAGTATTAACGTACAGGTTAGGGGACCGTGCGTGGATATATTTATATATATATATTTTTTTGTTACAGGTTCCCCCCACCTTCCACCACCTATTTGAAAACCCCCAACCCCCTCATTCCTTACCCTTTCCTCCTGGTGCTACACCCCCTGCCATACACCTTTTTTGGTGGCTCGCATGGCATTTATGCAGATGTAAATGCAGCAATGACGCCCTGAATCAAGGGGCGAAATATGGGATCTTGCTCCCGAAAATGCCTGCTAACATGCGAGGAGAATGCTGAGCCCATTAAATGGTCCTCACTCGTGACCCACCTCGGCATGAGGCCGCCAACGATGAGTGCCACCGAACAGGACAAAATTGAGGTGTCTCTATGGCTGTGGGTATGATATCCATGTATGTGAAAATAAATACTATCGGTAATTAATTATACTTAAATATTTGAGTTACTATCGGCATTAGTACATGGTCTAGCAAATAATTATTTAGCGAGAGGCCAACATATGTATTTCTATTTAAGAATTTATATCTCTGAAGGGACTATTTAGTTTGTTGGCACACGTTTATCCAAAAAACTATCTTCTTTCTTGAACTGAATAATTTGAAAAAAATGAATAATGAAAATATGCTTCCAATCAAATACACGTGAATCAACTCTAATTGAAGATTCCAACTTCGGAATATGAGTTCACTAGGAATTGATTGCCACTCTTTTCTGTCTACTTTATTACTTCTGTCTACTGCTATTACTACTTGGATTTGGAAGCCTATCTTCTATCACATCTATCTATTACATCTTATCCATAGTATGACGATTCAATTCTGCATTAGAAAAAAGTATGTAAAATACTACTTTGAAGTAAAATAGGAATGACTAAATAGTGTGAATTGCTTCAGAAACAAACAGATAGAATAATCCCAATGAATTTGGCATTCAAACGTTGGCATGTTCTCTCGTAGTTACGCGATATAACAAATTTTCCCAGGTTTCTATCATTTCCAGACCGCTGAATATACCAAGCTTACTTTCACTAGTATTTAATAACCTACGATCTTTCTTGGTTCTCCAAGTTACCAACCTTGAGTATAGAATGTCTTCCTAAACAAATAACCGATTCAAGTCCATCAGAGGCCTAGGTCTAAGGAGCGCAGGGAAGATGCATTGGAAGCAATCGGAGGGGCCACGAACATTCTGCCGGCAACGGACTAGACAACCCCCGCCGCGTGAGGTCAGTTGCCGGTGACGCGCAAGGAGTCTTCCTTTCGCCAACCGTTTGTTTTGCCTGGACGGCCGGGGGAATCACCCCTCAGGCACGCCGATGGCATTCTAGGCCCCTGGCGAATTCCGCAATCCAACGAACGCACCCTCCCTCTGCACCCACGGCTGGACTCCCCCCGCCGTTGCGTCACGCCGAGGGGGAGGCGTCGGCACGAGGGCTGATCGAGTGAAGGGGGCGTGGGGGAGAGGAGCAGACGCACTCAGCAGCAGAGGAGATTGTGGAGCAAGCGAAGGGACGCCGCAGGGCCGGTGCCCTTCCTTCCGCGAGGACAGCGCTCCCGTTCTCCCCCTTTCGTCCGCCTACCCCGCACGGCGCCCCATTGGCCGACTCCCCGGGGGGCGCACTCCCCTTCCCGTCCACGTCGGAGGTTGGAGTGGAGTCAAAGGAATGAAGATGATTAATTTAGTGATCAAAGCAGGAGTAGGAACATGGACTCGACGTTTATTTCCCCTTATTGGAACCTGCTTCTTGCACAGGATATCTCCCATTGGGTATTTAAGCGCGATAAGTGAATAACTACAGCGACTACTAAGAATTAGAACCATGTAGTAAATTTATTCTAAAAGATGGTAGTTTGTTAGCTATTTATTAGCTAAATTGGTATATACAACGGCTGGAGCTACATTAATAATAATTTATTACCGCTACATTAATTTATAATTCCGCTAAAAGTTCTTTTCTCTAAAATTGATGCAAAAGTGTATGGATAAAATGTTTCGGTTTCATTACACGCTAAAAGTCTTCTTTCCGTATCAAATTCTGACAATGTCTCACCTTTTTATTTCTCAAAATAGTTAGAACCATTAAAATTAACCTAAATTGCGTTAAAAAGCGCATTTCGGGAGATAGTTTATTTGATTGAAATCCGATGGACTACGGACAGATCTGAAGTTTCGGGTCAAAGAATTTTCACTGCGGCAGCACGATTTGTCTAAAGTATCAGTCCTATATTTATGTAATTGCCTTTATTATTATATTCCGCGACTAAAGATGAATCCGAGGGACGAGCGGTGATGTTTAAATTGCTATGACGTAGTAGAATTTCGTTATTCCATGTGTAACATATGGATTCATGTCAGATAGGCATGCTGGGTGATTAGTTCGCGTTCGCCGTGCATGTAATTCCGACGACTCAAAGTTCACGGATATTCTCGTTTCCACGTGGATACACCTGATTAGTACAGGTGTCTTTATCACTTGTGCATGAGTTTATCACGATGGGAAGCAAAGAATAATATATTTACTTTTTTGATATGGGTCTTTCGTTTTTATGTAAAAAGACCGCGCATACTCTATAGTATGCCAAAAATGTCCAGGTTGTACGTTTGAATTCGCTGACAGTAAGAATAAATAATCGAATAGAGGTTTTCTCGATCTTCCCCGGTTAGAATGTGTACCCATCGCCGTATCTCCATTGGTTGGTGATCGTTCCAGTCAATTCTAAACCCAAAAAACAACGAAGAGGAAAGGATAAACGATTGCATTGTAGTACACGGCACGTTGGATTTCCATCGAAATCCCTTCAAGGCGAAGCGGTCGATCGCTCGTTTTCAGCGCTCCATCCCAAGTTACCGTTTGGCTCGTGCATGGATTTACGGGATCGCAGGATTTTTTATCCCCTACGTCTCCAGTTTATGAGATTAGTGCTCAAAAAGGTCTCCAACCAAGCATTAATTTACACCACTGGGATTAGATTTGAGCTGTTGGAGTTTGCATTGACTCTTATGAAACTTTCCGCAGACCTGTTGAACTTCACTCAAGCCGAAATGGCAATTTCGCCGCGTTTCGAACGTTTACAACGTGAACGATTGCGGCTTCGGTCGCCCCCGCACCACACCCCTCCTCTCACTGTCCCTCACCTCCCCGAGGAACCCTTTGGTTGCAATTTGTTTACCCAGGAACGTGTGAATTACTATACAACGTCAATTCTCTCAATATAGTGAGGAAAGTGTAATGTGTATGTGATTTAAAGAAGTAATTTATTTGATCAGGGATCATTTTGTACCTTGAAGCACGAATGAATCCACAAAAGATTAAATCTTATCAGATTTGCTACTTAAAGCGGTACGCGCACAGCGATCGGCTATACATTAGTTTACACTCAGGTTTTGCGAATATAATGGATTTTACTTCTGCGAAACGCCCAGTGCGCGGGAGAAATACTTATGAATTTAGGGAATTTCCACGTTATTTTAGTGCTACTCAGGATTCTGGCTTCAATTTCTCCACTCAAAATGATACCTGCCCTTCTTCAGCGAATGCGGCGGCACACATAGCTCTCGTATGCTTGCCAAGCCACTCTGAGAAGACACGGGGTAATCCACTACCAAAAAATAATCCAGCTGCGGCAAGGGGAGACTGCTAAATGGGGATTACAGGGGCTTGGAGTTCCACGGAGTCACAGTGGATCACGTAGCCAAGGAGCTGCGGAGTACATATGAGCAACACACTCACTTGGCACCGGTAGTAAAAAAGACCACTCCAAAGGTATGTTAATGTTGAGAGGACGACGTAAAACCACTAAACGGAGGAGTTTCTCAGCGGGAGGATTGAGAGAAAAGATGAGCAGGAAGATCTATGAATATGTAGGCTAGTCTATGTGAGAAAATAAAGTAAAAAACCTTACGTTCAAGAATAACAGGTGCATGAAGTTTGGAAAAACTGTCCTTGGGAACCCTTAACCTTTGAACAGAATTACTAGGAGAAGGAATTTTATTTTTAACTGCCCCCGCCGACTGAAATAATTAGCACCTAATCGAAAAATAATCAATTACAGAATAATCTGTAAAAAAGTGAGAGCAACGCTCATTGATGCGATTTTAATTAAGATCATGTTTCTTTTCATATTTTTAATCTTATTACCGCCAACATCATCATCAGTATTTCAATCCTAAGATTGGTTTACTGCAGCCCTCTATTCTTCCCTATTTAGTGTTGATCCCCTCACCCTCTGATAGATTCCCTGTTTTACGTCCTTCTTAATTTGCCCTACTATGTACTTGTCTCTTGGCATTCCTCGCGGGATCTTTCCTTCAATTTTTCCTTCTATTATATTCCTAATCAATCAATTGTGCCTCAATATGTGTCTCACCCATCTAGTTCTTCTTTGCCGTAGAGCTCTCCATATGGTCCTTTCGTCTTCTGCGCTTCTATATACTTCATCGTTCCTCACTTTGCCTGTCCATTTAATATCTCCATCATTCTCCTAATCAGATTCATGTTTCAAATGCTTGGTCCACTTTTCCAATATTCCACGTTTCCGATCCGTAGAGTGCCATGCTCTACAAGAACGTTTTGACAAACTGCTTCCTTATTTGCAATCTTATGTTCTTTAAACCCAGTAGTTGCCTCTTCTCAATGAATTCCTTCTTTGCTTGGGCTAATTATTGTATTTATTATAATTAATAATCCTATTTCAATTCAAAAATCACACTACGAGTACGTGCTTAACTCAGGCTACCAGATCACAATATGTAGTGTTCTTTTTGGGTGCTCCTCAATAGAGTTTTCTAGAAACAGAGTGAGTTCCGATTAAATGGACACTTCGACGAACTGAATGGGGAAAAACTGTCCCTAACAGCAGCAACGCCCAAAGATTTCCCAGATATTCAGGAAACATTGGGAAATGATTCGGTTTCACGAGGGAGTTGTCCAGAGGATGCTTGATGGCAAATCCGAGACACTCTCGTTAGTATCCTCTGTGTTCACTGGGCTAATACCGCCAATGATTTCCATCTTATTTTTATAAATTAAGATAAACCTGATATGTCATTTCTATGCTACATTAACTTTTATCCTGCTACAATTGCTCTTCCTCTTAAATAATGGCGTTCAATGTCGCTGCTTATCTAACACGACGTAGGTTTGGTTTGAATTAGCCATGGCGCTTGAGGGCATCTTCATTCCCTTAATTGACCCCCTGGGAAATTTGAGCAGAACTCAAGAGGGATTTTAAGTACTCGCAGACTCGAAAGGAGAAAACATATTGGACCTCAAAAGATGGCTTAACAGTTCTGAGGGAATTCGAGTGGTTTGGGGATGCAAGCAAATGAGAAAAAGGGATGAGGCGAGGTTTGAATGGGGGCGAGAGGCGGGGGGGGTTGGAGGGCCGAGGGGGCGACAGAGTGGGTGTGGCGGAAGGTAGGGGGGGAGACGGGCGGAAAGGAGGGAGGGGAGCGGGTGAATGAATCAATACGTCGGTGACAGCTGATGAGAGAGGGAGAGAGAGCTTTGCGGGGGTGGGGAAGGTGGGGAAAGTTTTAGGGAGTGTAGAATTGTACATGGAGGTAGCACTGACGGAAGAAAGAAAAAGAAAAAAATCGTCAATCAAGTCAATGACGCTATATAAGGGATAAAAAATTATAAAAATTCCAATTCAGATCCGAATAAAAAATATATTCCACAAATGCTACAGTAAAGAAATGACAGCGAAGGGATTCAATGAGAGAGGTATCTGGGATATCACGCTTTGCTCGTTCAACTCTGAGCGAAGCGATAACAAATGCATGTAGTATTATTTAATTTAATTAATGTACCGCAGACAGTTATGTTCGTATAAACGTTTTTATTTTGTTAATAAAAATAAATGTAATGAATATTTTAGCGGATGCTACTACTAACCATTTTAATGGGTTTAAACATTTTAGGAAAAGATAAATTGCGTCTATGAACTCAAAAACGATGGCCACCTCATTTCTTCGACGGCTTCTGCTTTCAAGATAAAATTTCAAGAATTTCATGAATTTTAGCAGAAAATAATTTGTTAAAACAACTTAGCTGTTAACTTTCTTTCATTAACTCGAATCGTTTTCAAAACTAATATAATTTGGCATGCTTGTTATATATTCCAAAAACATAAGAATATAAAATTTAAAAAAATATTTGAATAGGTCTCGTTAAAATATTTACAAAAACTCAGTCATTCCTCATTACACCCCTGATTTTACCAATGAGTATATTTTTCCAAAGATCTCAATTAATTTTTTCTACCTAAAGAGTAAAAATGCATCATCATTATCAGTACTTCAATCCTAGGATTGGTTTAACTGCAACTTCAATTCCACTATAATTGAAGGCTGCATATTCTAGGGAAAATAATGTGGTGGTTTCCCGTTGCCTCCCACATCGTAGTACTGCGGCCGATACCGTTAACTTCACTCCCGCCCGCAGCTGTGGCAGGTAATACCGGGCCGATCCCTATCGGACTGCACCACCAGTGCCTAATGGTGAACTACCTTTCACAATAGATTAACGGATATATTTTTCTCGTTGCTTCGTTCCGAAATAACATTATTTCATTTTTTTCTGTTAATACTTATGTAGTTGCCACGTTCTGAAAAACCTTTAAAATATTTTTTCTGAGCTGAAAAAGTTTCGTCAGCCATGGGAATTGAACCAATGACCTACGGCACCAAAGGTCGACAGGTCACTTCTGATCTACCCTCGGCCCCTAAAAGTACCATATTTCATGAAAAATCTTACAATCGTTTTTCAGGTAAATATTTTCCATACAAACATGGACTTCGTAATGGAACACATTATAGAACATGGATATTTCGAGTGATATCACGTTTCGTTAATCGAGGGTGTGATGGCACTTTTTCTTCAGATAAGAGCTATAAATAGGCAAACAGATGGCCAGGAGGAGGAGGAAGGAGAGCGAGGACTGATCGAGCGGTCCTCCAATTAGACCGTGGGCGAGGTGGATGGGGACCCTTCAGCGGTTGTATCGCAGGTGAATATCATCTCGCCAAGACTTTTATGTCAGGGAAACTTGGCAGGCAGTGCAGTATAGTAGTATATATAGGCAGTTAGATGCAAAAAAAAGGCAGTGAAGTTATACTGGAAATACAGAGTGCGTCCAAAAAATAATGTAATTATTTTTAAAAGCAATTTATACGACAAATTTGCACAAATAATTAAAAATTTTCAAAGTACTTGTCTTTGGGCCTCTACACATTTTTTGCAGCGGCTCTACCATGACCAGTACGTGCCCTGGAGGTGTTTTCGGGAACCTCACGTAAAGTCTTCGTCACGACTGATTGGATGTCTTCCATGGACGAGAATCGGGTTCCTTTCAGAGCTGCCTTAATCCGAGGGAACAAGAAGAAGTGTGCTGGGGCGACGTCAGGACTATAGGTTGGGTGGGGCAACGTTGGCACCTGGTGATTGATAAAGAACTCGCGGACTCGTAGCGCGATCTGGCTGGGCGCGTTATCGTAATGGAATATTTCTAGCACATCCACGCGGTAGGAATCGTTACATGTCCATCATTGAGGAAAAAACTCCTTATGGACCATTCCTTTATTGTCGAAAAAGACAATGAGCATTGTTTTCACTTTTGATTTGCTAATTCTTGCCTTTTTTGGGCTTGGGGGACTGGTCGGTGTGACACTCAGCGACGCTTCAGCGTTTTGTTTCTGGGTCGCATTCAAAATCCAAGGTTTCAAACCAGTGATGACGTTGTCCATTAATCAGTTAAATTTTCAATACGTTGCAGAAGTTCACTTGAAATTTCCGCTCGGTTGATCTTTCGTGACACGGTCGGCGCGCAGAGGTTTACAACAACTGACGACCTGCCACTTCCACAGTTTGGAGAGCACTGAGACCGGTTTCACGACAAAGCCACCGACTCCAAGTGGTTCGATCCCACTCCGACCAATAGGAGCGGCGCGGGAAATTTAATTGCATTACTTTCGGAACGCATCTTGTACGCCTAAGGAAGCGGAACGCCCAGAACAAGATGTCACCAACACACCATGGGTGTAACTCGACAAACTATACAGGGTCTGTCCCAAAAAAATGGAATGATTTTGGACCACTGGATTATGTCAAGGAGGTCATGACGAGGTGCCTGAACGAGAGTCCTGTGAATGCCTTCCGGGAAGCATACCACAACTGGCGGAGGCATTGGCATTGGTGTATCGAGACATATAGTAAGTGTGCTCTAAATGAATAACGTTAGTAATTTGTACTTTGATCTGCATTAAATGTTTTCTCCTGCTTAATTCCACCTATTTATGGGACAGACCTTGTACCTACGTTGAATTAGTTAATACGTTAACTAACTAAAACTAATTAGATAATACGTTAATAGGTCAGCTCTGGGTACGATATAATTCATCAGATGGAATGCAAAATGATGAACAATCGTCAACACATCACACCATACCCCACCACCATGGTAATAAACAACATAATTTCTTATTATACTTCACAAATCTTATCTTTCCATACATTAAAATGAAAGTTCTGATAAAAATACATATAGGAGGTGAAATCTAAAGTTATACTACCTTATATTAGGTTAAATGAAAATTAACTCTGAATCATTCCCGTGAAAATCTACAAATGAGTCAATAGATTTTCTGAAAAAGAAATATTATTTTTTCTGTGCGATATTGTGTCTTTAAATTTATCTTTCATTAGAAAGAATCTAAGAGTTTTATTATTGTGGCAGGCAAATAGTGAGACGTTTCGAAGAACTTGCTATTTTGCAGAATGTATGAATACGTACGTTTTCTAGCGGAACTCATTTGAAATATCCATTTCTCGCGCCTGCGTACTCTAGAAAGTTTTATTACAATGACCAGACTCCAATTAAGCAACGCGACAAAGAAGAAAGTCATGCGATACATTTTCAGAGCCGATATTATTCTCGTGGTAGAGACAACGCCTCGCACACTTTCGTGAAAGTTTTAATTAACACGCCATTGATAAGGCGGCATCACTGGGCAATAATTCTGAACGGCCCCGCTCTGCAATTTCCACCTCGGCGGCAACTCGCGAATCCTTGAATGGGCCGCAGCGGAGACGGAAGAGAAGTCTTCCTCGCCCTCCAATCATTAATATCTCCGTCCTCCGCCCGCAGAAAAACAAGGGCCGGTAACAACCAATCCCTCGAAGGTACAAAGCGACCCGCCGAGATAAGCGGGGCACCCAGCGAACAAACTTTGATTCATCTCTTATTTATGAGGCGAGTTGGTATCCTTTCAGCGAGAGCGGCGTCCCTCCCACGGATATCCCACTTCCCCGCACGTAACTAACGCCCCGAGCCCACCCGGGGGCGCCACCGAAGCACGAGGCCCCCGGCTGGGTGGCGGTGGGGCGGGGTAGAGATAGCGCGCCGCCAAGGGCACACGAAGCACCCCCGCCACCCCCGAGGGTGGGGAGAGAGCGGGAGGAGGCCTTCCGCGGGGGATGGGGAGACTGCCCTTCGGTCGCGTTTCCGAGAGAAGTGTTTGTCTCCTGGCTGCCCGCTGATGTGTGGACTCGTGCCCTCCCTTCCCACGAAACGGATCGCCCCGAAACGGTAAACTGGAGACTAATCTAATCACCGGCCCGCCCCCTTCCACCCCACCCCCTCTCACCCCGTCCCCTTCCGCCGCAATACTAGGGGAGGAGGCCGGCTGCGGTGGGCGCTTCGTATTTTGACGGCGAAGAATTCAGGTATAATTGAAAAGAAAAATGTTCTAGTTTCTGTGAGGCCATACGTGGAGCTATTGCTTCACGTTTAAAAGGGAGGGAACCACACTCTCATTTGAAGTTAAATCTTCTTCATCACAAAGATGAAAAGGTTAAGGGAAAGGTTTTGCAGAATGTTTCAGACTCGCAAAAGAGAGAGAAACAGTTGGGGAAAATCCATAACACATTTCAGGGCGCTGACGCTTTCTACAATGATATTTTGAGAGTAGGTATTCCCGTTTCTCGGGACTTTAATAAGAAGTCACGTCGACTACCTATCCCAAAAAATTAATCATCGACACTAATATGCACCAGTAGCAGAAACGAACGTGCAGACGAGAATCTATATCGTTTGGAACATTTAGGACGACACTGAGTATGGAGAAGATGAAAACATTGGGCAGGAGATGTAAAGTAATTTTAGATACATTAGGGTAATGTGAAGTGAAACGGGAAGACAGGGGTATTGACGAAACAAAAGCTAAAGGGTAATGATTCAATACGGGATAAGAAAGAATCAATAAGTACGTAGGAAAAAGAGAAAAACAAATTATTTTGGATATATTTTTTATTTTCCAACATAATTTCCTTGTGGCTGGATAATTTTTTCCCAGTATTTCCACAACTTCTTAAGCCATTGAAAAAAAGGATTTGGGAAGGTCCTGAAATTATGTTCTGGGTTGGTGATGACCTCGTCGTTCGACGTTATTCGTTTCCACCAAGCCATTTTTTCAAGGTTGGAAATGGAGAGAAGTCACCGGGGGCCAAATATGGCGACTGGGTGGATGATTTAATAATTTAAACTTTAATTCCATTACTTTTGTCATTAAATTACGCAGGTGGGCACCCGTGCACTGCCTTGATATAAGAGAATACGCATAATAGCACGCTTATCATAATACGCATTATGCTCCTCCTTTATTGTGTGACCTATTCTCAAGTAATCGATGTATATGATTCAGCGTCACTACCAAAGAAACAGTGGCCATTTCGGCCAATTTCACCGTCTTTGCCTTCTTAAATGCCTTTAGAAACCCGCTGTTTTGACTGTTCCTTTGTGTCTGGAGAGTAGTTGATACTGTAACCATGCTCCACCCACAGTGGTGTGATGACGCAGAAACTCGTCAATTAGGATTGCGACGGAAAATCCCAAAACATATCCCTGAATCGACCACACTATTGCGTTTATTCTTCACAATGACCAAATGCAGAGCCCATATTCCTGAGATTTGTTCAACACTAACTTTCCCGCGGAAAATTGAAAACATTCTGGTATGTCTGTGACCTCAACTATTTCGTAAACTTTGATTCGTTGATCACAGAAAACCATAAGTAAAGGTTTTTTTTTGCTTCAATCGACTATGAAAACGAAACCACGCGATGAAAATATTGTAAAATTTATCACCGTTCTACTAAGAGATGACACTTACTAAAAGGAAACCTTTTCCGATACTACGAGTGCCATTTATACGAATTTTGTATGTATTGACGGATGTAGCACATGAGCAAAAAAGGAAATCCTTTTAATAACACACGAAGAAACAATGACTTGAATTTTTAACCATATTTGCACGCGAACAGTTGGTAAATGAAGGAAGAAGAAAGGAGGGGGAAATTCTAAAAGGCAGGATGAATGGATGCCACAGAGAGCATTGAGAGGAATTTGCTATTTAGAAACTGTGACAGAGTGTAGATTTTCGAGGAATCAAAACACAGGGAGGAGAAGAGAACGAATTCGGGCTCCCTGGAAGAGAGCATAATGCTGAGATGCAAATAAAGTTTATGGTTATGCATGGATTCAAGGTTTTTGATTATTTATTGTCTCGTTAAATGGGGATTATAAATATGGCTGTTTTAATATTCTGGGACCATAAAATCCTTTCTTGATCAAGAGACTAGGCAAATAATTACGAGCATCTCAAATTATACATCAAATCCATTCATCACAAAGTGTTTTGGATTTTACTAATTTTTTACCTTTTGTAGAATTTTTCCTTTCAGTTTAAGTCGTTAAAAATATAACACCTTAAAAGTAACATTGACATATTTGTTTAAAACAGCAGCATTTTATTTAAATTACATGCCCATATCAGTTTTTATTAATGGAATCACACAATTCAAATAATTCCTATTATTCCTCCATTGCAAATATACCGAAACATACGAGAAATGCAAAATGATAATGTACATCTTACTAGTTTCTTCTTTTCTATAAGATGCTGTACACTATTAGGTCCCTCCGTTGAGCAACCACATCCATGTTGACACTTTATTTAGCTCACGTATACATCACGAGGTGAGGATAGAGGTACCTTTATCTAGCTTTCAGGCCGCCGTTTTTTCTATACTATTTCTACTATTTTGGGACTTGGCCGTGGAATTTGAACAAAATCTTCAGGATTGAAGTTCAGGATTGCGAGGCAAATGACTGGCAACTTGGCAGCGGACGGGCTGGAGGCAAGGGCCGGGGCTACCCCTGAGGGCCGTCACCATGTCCGACCCAAGCACCTGCATCGAGCATGACGCGGCAAATGACACCAGGAAATAAACGTCAATGACCGTCACGGTATACGAATGCTGCGTTTAGAGGATATACAAATTATGCATTTTAAAGTTGATTGGAGCGTGAAGTATATTTCGGTGGGCCGTTGAAAAAGTTACGTCACAATCCATCAACAGTTGATGCTCAAAACGGGACCCTGAGGTCTTGAGAGGGGCGGCGATTACCAAATACACCAATAGAGGAATTCTACTTCTTGGACCGTATATGTCTGGCTGGTGATAGACGAATATAATTTACACAAATTAGTATTGGATGTATATTTTTCCAATCCCCAGAAAAAGAAAAACATTACATATGCAAATATAATATTGAAAACGTATGAAAATAATATTTGCATGCAGAGTCTGTTCCAAAAATAAGAAGAATAAATTTGGGAATAAGAAATTTCAGATCAAAGTGCAAATTATTAAAACCCTTCAAAATATATCTCCTGTGAATCGAAACACCGATACCAGCGCCTCTGCCAGTTGCGGTACGTTTGTTCGAAGGCGTCGACGGAAACCTCTTTCAGGCGCCGCGTCAAGGTCTCTTTGATGTTACCCAGCGTTCCAAAATGGTTACCTTTCAAGTTCCTTTTCATACTTGTGCACGAAAAAATCGACCGGTGTCATATCGGTTCCACAGGGCGGCCAGGGTAGCATTGCTCCACCTAGTGCTCAGCTAGGTACTCGGTACTTGACGAAGGAAGCGGCGCGGTACAGCACGTTGTCGTGGTGCAGCCTCCAGTTGCCAAGCATCTCCTTCCTGATGAACTCAGCTCATTTTCGAGGCATTTCGAGAAATTAATGCATAAAAGTTACCGGCCACTGTTCGTGTCTGATGCTCTAACACTTTGCGAATAACGCCTTTTGAGTCGAAAGAGGAGGTGAACATCACTTTCCTCCGGGACTCGCTTATCCTTGCTTTTATCGGATGCGAGGGCTTCGTGCGCCACTCTGCACATTGTCGTCTTAATTAGGGGTTGCACTCAAAATACCCACGTCTTGTCAACAGTAACGATATCATTAAAAAATTCGGGACTATTTCACAGCGGTCCATGAGATCACGTCATAATCAAAGAAACAGCCTTTTGATCTTCCGACAGAGCCTAGGGAACCATCTTGTCTTCCTTGATCTTAGAAAAATCTTCTCCAAGGATGCAATGAACTGTGGTTTTCTGATTGTTGAACTCTTTTTTCTGTGTACATTCTGTCACTCAAGCGTCGATTGGAATTGAGCATGAATCTCAGTTTGTGAACATTATCGTCGCACTGTGTCTTTGGCGGACATCCAAGACGTTCCCCACCGTCAACTTCCTCTCCTCCCTCCCGGAACATATGCATCAAGCGAAAAACCATTTCTTGGGACATCCATTCAATTCATTAAGCATCCTTAACTATGGGCATGCTCACCGGACCCGATTTCCTGAGTTTGACATAAAAATGCTGTCGCGTACCGTTGCTCCATGGAAAGTGGCATCGTGAATTTGTGACGCGACCTTCAAACAGGGGTCCAGTCTAGCGGCAAACCGCACACTTTGAAGGCTCGCAGACATACGTATGAGACGGTTTGCGTCGCTTTTCAAGAACTCCCATATCATTTACCGCCGCAAAATGCCCCAATTAAGCCGTTCGCGTTGGCGGGAAAAAAACATTCCATTTATTTGTGGGTCGGATCCTGTACAGAACCGATTAGTTTATTATAAATACTAATGATTAATTGCTATCATTGGGACTGCAATACAGCAGACTTATTTATCGCAGGTTTTAAAAAACTCCGAAAATTAAAAAAAAGAGAAAATTGATTCCATCGATAAGTAAAATCCAGTTGATTCTCTTCATTAATATAAAATAATAACCAATGGATTGCATTGAATTCATCTCCGCCAGCCGCCCCATTGTGCCCTAGTGCCCTAAAGGGTGAGTCGACAGAAAGGGCAGAAGCAACTCCCAAGGACCCATGGCAAGAGTGGTGGCGCAAACATTTGAATTCCAGAAAAATAAATATTTTAGAGAGGACTTTCGGGCTAGCTACTCCCCCTGATGAAATAAATGCTAAACATCAACAAGTGGGGATGCGGTCAGGAATGCTAGCAGGATCATAATCGAAAATAATACCCCTCTTTTTTGATCGCCAAGTTTGGCAACGCTCCCCTTCAATATTTGTGATTATCTTCACAGCTGAAGCGGGGTGACATTGTGCGGGAGGCACTTTGTGTGACCCAAATCCCTGAGTATCTTCAGGGCGAACACCTAAATCTTGTTTTTAATCTTCGGCTCATAAATCTAAGCAATCCACCATTTCTTCCGGCGGTGCAGAGGAAAATGGGGCCCCTCCACCTCCTAGAGTGTTGTGCGAAGGGCACGAAAGGCCTCGCGAGGGGAACACAATGGGGGCCACGGAGCGAGGTGCGGGGCGAAATCAGTCACCCACCCTTCCCGTATTTTTCGCGTTCCCAAGGTGCGAAAGGGTGGTCGTTGCATTATTTTGTCCCCTTCACACCTTGTGCTGCATAATGCGACGCACAGGGAGGAAAATCCACGGAGAAGATTGTGCGAGATTCTTTTGTTTTCGAGGCTGTAAATTTTGCCACCTACCGTCTGCAGCGCTCCGCCTTTACGAGCGGTGGATTGCGTAAGCGTCGCATTGAGCGGCCGAGGGCGGAAAAGGACGGGGAGAGAGGGAGGGGGCGCGGGGGGAGAGGAGATGACAAGAGAGAGGGAGGGCGCTCTTCGAGGAAGGGATAATAAAGTTTGCTCGTCTATCTCACTCGTCGGATGAGGCCGGTGACGCACACACAATATATGTGTCCGTGAACACACATACAAACAGCCGCACTAACACAGAAATACTACGTACGCGAATTTATACGTTATATATGTGTTGCGTGTACGTATGTGTATGAGTCTGTACACACACACAAACACAAAGACACAGACACACACACAGAAACACACACACACGCACACGCGCACGCACACATATAGATTATGTGGAAGCATTCACGAGAGTAATATAACATTTGGACGGCACAATAGAACCCAGATTAATATAGATTACACGTAGGTGCTGCAGGTGACCTGAAGAATGCCTCGGAATAGGCGGAAAGCTTAAACAATCTACAATGTGTCCTTTTACGTGTTATCTATTTTATTCTGGGTTCTATTGTGCCATCCAAATGTTAAAATGTTATACATGTATATATATATATATATGTGTAGAATATAAGAATATATATATATATATATATATATATAGTCACTTTCTTGGAAAACCCACGAACGTGCACAATAATGTAAATTCACTAAATAGTCAACACAAACACAGAAACTAAAACATATAAAAGAGGGACTCACTGGTTCTCGAATTTTCGGTGGCGCAACCACCTTTCCCAAGAGGAATTAAGAACAGAACTGAGGCAGAGGAGGGCCCGAAAGCTATATATATATAGCTTCATCTATATATATATATATATATATATATATATATATATATATATATATATATATATATATATATATATATATAGATGATGCGGAAGTACTCACGAGAGCAATATAACTTTTGGACGGCATAATAGAACACAGAATAAAACAGACAACACGTAAAAGGACACTCACACTGTAGATGATTTAAGCTTTCGGCCTACTACGAGGTCGAACTACGACTACTATATATATATATATATCCCTTTCCCCCTCCATAACCTCCTCCTTCACCCCTCTCCCACCACCTGTTCTCCGCTCCGCTTTCTCCCCCTCCACATACCCCTCCTTCACCCCTCCCCCACTACCTGCTTTTTCCCCTCTCCCTCGTCCCCTACTCTCTCTGCACCACGCACCCTTTTCCTCAGTCATATCTTATCTTCCGAAGAAGACGGAGCTCGAGTCCGTCGAAATTATCAAGATATTATTGTGAGTGTTCTTTTTATGTGTTCTCATGCTGTGTGTTACTGTCTAAGTATTTTATTCAACACTTCCGTGTTACTTCGTAAAATCATCCATATATATATATATATATATATATATATATATATATATATATATATATATATATATATATATATACTACTTCCCTGGCATTCTGTCTCTCAAATTTATCCTCAAAGACCTGTACCCCATCCTCCAAAACCACAACTTTTCGTCCAACCTTCTTCCCAAATGCCCCTCTGTTACTTTCAAACGGTCCGCCAACCTACGAGTTGGTCTGTAATGACAGACGGTCTCCCCGAACGCTCATCGTCGTGTGTGTTCCCCCTCCCCATGTTGAAGTTTCGACACCACCGCCGAACAGACGACTCGTCCATTACATTGTCTCCATACACCTCCTTTAATTGGCGATGAATATCACATGGGCGAACGTTTCTTGCATTGATGAATTTAATCACTGCCCTCACTTCACAACTGGCGGCGTTCTAAATTTTTTTAAACATTGTAAACAATCACAGAAACAACACAGGCAATGCTAGCGTCACGCAACTTGGCTCAGAGAAGGCAGACAAGCCACTAAAGCTATTTGACCTCGTCCAGCGGCTACTCGCGTCGTCAGCACTTCATGCGGCACGAACGGGTACTACTTTCCGGATGACCCTCGTATCACATCTCCTCAAATCCACCAAGCCTCTTTCAAAATCCCCCCACCCCCAGACTCACACCCACTCTTTGCTTGGGAGCAAGATGTAAAACTTGTCCTATTTTCAACACTCCACCCCTCTCCATCCCACTTTTTAACTCTCTCCCGCCCTTCCCCCACTCCTCAAGCACATCTCAGAATGTAATATATCTTCTGACTTGCAAACTCTGCCCGGCATTTTACATAGGCCAGTGCTCCACACACCTGAACCTCAGGATAAACAATCATCGCGCTTCATGTAATCCCTCTTCCCCGTCTACGGGTCTTCCCATCCCAAAACATGCCTCCCACCACAACACCCCCTTCCACCAGTGTTACAGTGATTCCGTTCTAGCATCCCTTCCCCCATCCGGAAACCCTATAAAATTATAAACGATGGAAATGGCATTTATATGGCTGTGCAAAGCCTATCAACATCTGGGTCTCAATGTCGTTCCCTAATTGTAGAGGGTTGAAGTGGAAAGGTGCATATTTGTTTCATGCGGGATAGTAGGATAGTTTGTCTGTCCGCATACATTGTGTTATTCTTGACCTGGGTTTTGACTTGTTGAGTCCTGATGATGACTTTGTAGTTTGACACCTGGGTCGTAGATTTTGCAATGTCTGCGGATTGACTGTTTGTCTTCTGTGCCGCTTGGGAATTATTTCCACACCCTCCCTCTCATTCCTATCCCATCTTCACTCCCCTCTGGCCTCCCTTTTCCCTTCAACAACTCTTTCTCTCACCCCTCCCCCACCACCCGTTCTCCCCTTCCCCCGTCCCTTCTCTCTCTCTCAAACATATCTTTCACCAGTCAGTCCTAACTAATCTTCCGAGGAAGACGGAGCACATTTCCGCCGAAATTATCAAGTTATTACGTGTGAGTGGTCTTTTTATGTGTTCTCATATTATATATATATATGTAGGTATATATATATATATGTATGTATATATGTATGTATGTATATATGTATGTATATATATATATATATATATATATATATATATATATATATATATATATATATATATATATATATATATATAACCATAAACACGTAATCAACCCGAAGGTCGGTTTAGTAGGTGATGGTAGAGCTCACCCATGTACCAAGCCCGACGGCGTGTGAATATTCACACATCAGGGTAGGGGGGCCAGTTCCTTTCCCTATGCCGGTTATGGTTTCCCAGAAAGATCTGGTACCCGAAAAAGCTTGGGTGGAGCTGCAGGTGCCCAAAGTGCCAAAGCCCGGGAATCGAACCCGGGACCCTCCGGTCAGTAGTCCAACGCTCTACCCACTAGACCACCGCGACCCGACATAATATATATATATATATATATATATATATATATATATATATATATACACTTTTTTGGAAAACCCACAAACGTGTAATGTATTCACTGATAGTCATAACAAACACAGAAACCAAAACACAAAAGAGGAAAAACTCACTGGTTCTCGAATTTTCGGTGGTCCAACCACCTTTCTCAAGAGGAATTAGGAACAGAACTCCTAATTTAACTAACTTCCTAATTCCTCTTGAGAAAGGTGGTTGGACCACCGAAAATTCGAGAACCAGTGAGTTTTTCCTCTTTTGTGTTTTGGTTTCTGTGTTTGTTATGACTATCAGTGAATATATATATATATATATATATATATATATATATATATATATATATATATATATATATATATATATATATACACACACACACACACACGTGCTTGTGTGAAATTCTTCCCGACCACAACAAATAATCAAGGATTTATGTAACACCCTATGGAAAGATATAGGGCACATAAATAAAAGACGAACTTGTTTCCATGGCGTCAATTCCTCGGAGAGCGTTTTTTTGGACCTGGGTGGTTGCCAATGTAGTGCTCAAGTGGAATGGCAGAATAGAACTCGCCATGGAAGGGGTGACGAGACTATTTCATTCGTTTCTGCTCATGAGGGTACTGTGTTTAGAATAAAATTGAATTCCTGAAGGCCTGTATTAAACTGAGAAACCACGAAGAAGAGCCAATCCAAACAGTTCGCTTTGCCGAATTTCACTTGGCGCTCCTCTTGACGGACGCCATTCCCCAATTGCGCTCCCCACACAGTAAGTATGCTGGCCTTCTGCAAAAGACGCGCCCCCCGACAGTCTCTCCTCTCGCTTCAGGATGTATTTGGAAAATCAGTCCCGAAGACTCCTCATCGTCCTCAAAGAGCATCTCAGCAGGGATTCGTCCTCGACGACGATGCTGGACTTTAAAAGCCGGCTGCCATAGAGGAATCGCATTCTGAAATCATCTTCGGATTGGTCGCTGTTGTAAAATATAACATTAAAACGGGATAGAGTAGCTGCATTCTTATCATGAATACTCTCCATACATACATTTATGTATCTTTCTTTTAACTACCACTAAAACATGTGACTACGCCATTTTCTTCCACCGTATCGTTGCAAAGTTTCGTGCATCAATTTTACTCTTAAATACTTACAAATCTGTGAGAAATGTTAAAAACATTAGCTTTTTACATATACTGTAGCTAACTGACGTACATACACGTTTCTTACACCTTTGAATTCATTGTATGCACGATATTATATCAATTTGTGGCGGAAAAAATTGGCGTTGTCAAATTTATAAGTGGTACCAAAAAGAAAGATATAATGAAAGTAAAATCGTTTTGAGATATAAAATAAATGAATGAATAAGGCACGCAAAAAATTTAATAAAATTGTTTGGAAATATATCTTTCTGAAAATACACAGAATTTTTTTCACGCTCATGTAACCTCGAAAATTGATTTCTTGTCAACCTTTTCTCCCTCTCATAGAGCCTGAGCGGACGTCGCTCTTCTTAAGGACTGAATTGGCTACCATGGGGATTTATGTATGGCGGGGATGTTTCGCACTAATTTTTGATTGGAAAACCCTTCCACGCGCCGTCCGCGTGTACCGTAGTGCCACCAAGTAGCAACGGGCGCCGCCGGTGCAGCTCTCTCGCGGCACTGCTGGCGTATTTCGTCGGCATCTCAGCCGACAGTGCCTCGCGTCCCTCTCCTCTGCGAGACTCCAATCTTCCCAAGAGCTTCAACCCAGCCTGCTTCCGTTTAGGGGGCTCACAATCACTCCCGGCAAACGCCCCGAGAGGAACCACGGCTTCCCCTCCCTCTCCTGGAGGGCGCTCCTCCCTGTCCGCCATTGCCGCTCGGAGGGAGTTACTTTGCATTCGAATCGCTAGCGGAGGGTACCCCCCCGTCAAGACCCATTTTCCCTTTCTTTCACTCGCGCCATCATTTGCATCCTGGCATTAATTCCCCCTCCGCTTTGCAGTGCCCGGGATGACCGCATCCTTCGAGTCCAGGGAGCTCTAACCAAAGTTGTTTGGTTTTCGCAGCTTTCAATAGACCGGCAGAACTGAATGCATAGTTTTCGTGGAGATGACGACGGGCATGCAATGATTATTTTCTCGTTTTGTAACAACAGTAGATGCAAGTACATCTCCGATTGGTGTCTCAGCATAACGAGATACATGAAGAATTTGTGATTGACCTTAATATATCGGGAGCAGACCTCGGTGCGTATCACCGGATGGCTTTCAGAAAAGTTGAACATAATTTTTTCTTCGAATCCACTTTTGATTCGCGTTTCCAGGTGTTAGCGACCAGCTTTCCATGTTTATGTGGAGTTTATTTCATAGTTTATGTGGTCACCCACGCTCTTTTTTCATATTTTTCTAATTTATTTGCCTGCTTTAATTGGGGGTGAAATTGCATGATTATTTGTTGGTATCGTTAATTGGAACCCCATCTAATAATTTTAAAGTCCTTTATTTTACAGTAATTTGTTTAATTATAATTCATTTCTTTTTTTTGTCACTGACTATCCATCGTCTCGTATGTTTATGCTATTTCATTTAATCTGAATAGAAATCTCTTTAAGCTGTTTTCTTTCCTGTAATTAAAACTGATAAACCTGATATAAAACTGATAAAACTGTCATAAACTGATACTCGTAAATCAGAAAATCAAAAAAAAGTTGTATATTGTTTCGTAGTTTTCCACGGCGTTGTGTATATCCCCATTTTTCCGTTTTTTAACTCCATGCGTTGGGTTCAGTAAATAGTTTCGCTAATACACCAATCAACGTCTTCCTGACGCTTGACCTAAAGATACTGATTGGAATATCAGCCAAAGTATTACCTATCGAAACAAACGAACACGGGGAAAACCGGAAAAATGGAGGTGCATACTAGGATGATTTTCGAATTTCTTATTTTATATCCTATTTCATGACGTCACTTTATCAATTGCTTAAGGTAATGAATGAAAAGGAGCTCAACGATCAAATATTTTTCATATGGCTGCGTAGACTTTCGCGGCGGTGGCTTGAAGAATTCTGCATATTCGGGTTTTCACCGCGTTGTTGTTTGAAGCCGACAACAGTTTCGCCGATGATTCATCCGGCGTCTTCAGGTCGAAGGTACCGGACATCTTCGACCTGAAGACGCCGAATGCAACTTCGGCGAAACTGTTGTCGGCTTCAAACAACAACGCGGTGAAAACCCGAATATGCAGAATTCTTCGATCAAATATTTTTTTGCCGTTTGTTATTTTCCAGTTCTTCTGTTTGTTCTCGTCCTATAACTCTACTAATTCAATCAAATGTATATCTTCAATTACTATTAATATGTCAAAGGTAACTCCTGTTTTTGTATAATATTAATTTCCCCCTTAATCTTGAGTGTTACACCCTAAACGGCGTGTGACATAAAAACCACCAGGATACGGGGTCTTTCACCTTTGCCGCCCGTGAGTTCCAAAGAAAATCATGCTACCCGAAAATCAAGATTCCCGGAGGTGTCACAGGGAATCGAACCGGGGCCTCCCGGTCAGTAACACAGCTCTCTCCCCTATGGGCTAAGACACACTATTCGGAAAGATCATCTGAATATCTGTGACATCGATGCATGATAACATTAATACATTGCAATATTAATCAGAAAAAATGACTTAAAACCATTTGCGTAAAATATTATCTATATTATTTTTTTGATGGTAATTAGCTCTCGTTCCAAAAAATAAAGAATTATTACTAAAAAATCGAATTGACTCTGTATATTTATTAATGCAAGTAATTTTCAATACGAATCATGTAAAATTATCTCACACAACGTACCCAGGACTTATAAGATAAAAATAGGTTTTTTAACAATTAAAGCCAATTTATTTTCGGATATGAATTAAATCAAAGAATTACGCATATGATTTTAATTTAAAACATTTAAATAATATAAGGTATACATTGAAACTTATGACACAAAATGTTTTAAGTTTTGAAATGATCGAACTGTAACCAGATGCATAAATACTTTTTGTAAAATTCACGGCGAATATTTTTCACACCGTAAGACTAGCAAAACACAATATTTTCGGGAAATTTATGACATTGGAATTGAAATACTTCTCGTAGGAATAAAATGCATCTCATATCATGACTCAATAGATTTTCGACGACATCTTTGGTTCAAGTAAAACCATTTCAGTACGCGTGAAATATGAAAAAGCGCTCTCAATAGCAGCAGACATCCAGTTATTTCCTAGCCACGCTTCTTCCTCTTCGTCCCGCACGGTCGAGGGCTGCTCACACCGGTAACTCTTGGCACACGCAGTTAGAGGTGTCACATGCGTGAGGAGAACTTATGATGTTGAATATTTCGAGGTTTTCAAACCAGGGAAAGTTTAGTAATCCTTCATTACCCGTGCCTATCGCATATAATGATAGAAAAGAACATGCAGGATACATTAAAAAATAGAGAAGAGCGTTCGAGTAGACTAAAAGGGATTATCTACCCCAAGTCTCGGTCATCTGCTCGGGAGATACGTATCACTCGAGGCCGGTTAGTTGGAACTGAGGAATTCGGTACGAATGCGATACCTACGAAAGGCCTCAATTCTCCTCGCCAGCCCCTTTTGGAGACAAACTCTTCGCCGGGAGAGGGCGCCGGGCCCTGCCGCCGGCTCTTTCCCCGTACTCCGTTCGATACTGCTTGGCGTTCGCTCGTCACGTGACGTCGTCCCTTCCTAATCGTCGTATTATTCCCGGGTGCACCCGGACGCGATCCGCTGGCGCAGGGGAGAATGGAGGTGGGGTGGGAGCGAAGGTGGAGTTGGAAGGGATGGCAAGAGAGAAGCGGGTCGAGCTGGAAGGGTTGTTTTCGCTCGCTGCGCAACGAGGAGGGAGAATGCCCACCAAGGTGCACGGCGAAACGAGGAGCAATTGGGGACCAAATCACGAATGCGGGCGGCTTACGCACAATACAAAAAGAGACACGAGAGGTAGCGATCGTGAATATTTATCAATTGAACTCACACTGTTACCGTAATTTCATGAATTAAATCAATCCACATAACAATTTTAATTCATCAATGTGGACAGGTCAATGAAAATGCTACGAATTAGAACCTTCAATGATCCTCATATCCGAATCAATTCAGTTCAGGTATTCTAAGAAGCAAATATTGAGCTATTTATGACTACGCTAAACTGGAATGGGACCGAATGTACGCGTCTGTCGGTAAGTTCTTCCAGCCGTTGCAATCATTTGCCTGCTCAATTGAGAAACCGAGCATCATAGTGACTACCCCTCAAAGAGAGGCAACACGCATGACCTATGTAATATGCGGGCCACATGCAAGTCAGGATGTTCCGTTCCGATGGATACCCGTGACCACATGTGGCAACTAATTGGGGCATCATCGACGATGGTCTCACGCGATCGCTCTTGGTGAACGAGAGAGACCATTGAACCCATTGAGGAAATGACGGCGTTAGTCGTCGGTATCTCTTGATGCAGTTTTTATCATTTTCACAAAGCTGTCTCTATGTATGTGGGAACCCATATGCAAGCGCCTGCTTCCATATTTCGAAATTAATGATCTGGGAACTGCTTCTGAGGACTATTCCACCAGTGAAAATTACCATCTCATATTCATTAACAAATGATGAATAACTTCCATCGAGGATTTACAATGATTTTTCTAACGGTTTATACACATTGATATGACCCATATAAACAATGTGTTCTAAACCTTTATTAGATTAGACGATATTGAGGCGATATTTGATCGCCCCAACCGTGAGGGAATATGAGTGAAGATATAATGGATAACATAAGTGTACCGCTCCTTAGTGAAAATGTGCAACATATTCGTTCAATTCTCCTGAGTAATTCCAAGAACCTCACCATAACGAAGTAGAATACATTGATTTTGGTTATCCATGAAAATAATAAACGACTCTTAGTAGAGCGTTCAGAACAGATAAGATATGAGCGCTGGATTGATTACTGCTACGCAAATGCAATGTCCTAGAGTATTTCTCCATTCAAAGTATCATGTGCGGATCATGTCATTCTATTATCTCGTTTCTTAAACATTTCACTGGTGGTTTATACAATTTTTCTGTAAAATGACGTGAAATTAGTTTTAGCTCATTGAATTGCGTACTTACTCTGTTGGCAATGGGGGCCTGTCAGTCTAGTCGGCAGAATACGTGGACGGATCTCACTCCAACGCAATCGAACCAATCAATCGGAATGACCGAGAGTTCAATTCCCGGGGACTTCGACACGACCCGGCAAGCCGTGTGATTTTCTCGTTTCACTCGATCCACTTGAAAAGCTCCAGAGAGCAAAAGGGGACCGTGATTGCCCTCGAAATGAGTGAATTCCACAACCCCATATTTCACATACTTGGTATTCATACTAACTGTATTCATAAACCTTAATAGCCATCCACTGAGGTGATTACTCTGGATTTAGGAAAATGAGAATGCTGCTGAACTCTGATGCTCTTGAATTGTGATTGAATGTGTCTGTGCAACTTCTGTGCACTTTATTGTGGGTAATTTGTCGCTTTGGCCATGAGATGCTTGGCGTGACCATTTTCTGTTAAAATTCACAACTGAGAACGCTTTATCATCTGGTCCATTCTCTCTATAAGAATTAATAAAGGTCAAGAGGCTGTGAATTTTTGACGCCGTTCCGTATTAAGAAGAATTTGAAGATTAACTAGCTATACACGACGCCTTTACCTATTTATTGAAAAAACAACCAAACAATCCATCGTCGAGATGCGGGTGGCATTTTCAGGGGACTTAAAAAGCACCAAAGTAGCGATCGTGAGTTATCAGCGTTCGGATACTTGGACAAGTGCCACTCGCCACTGCGCCGCCGCACCGCTCGGGAGAAAAGTTTTCAACAGCGAAAGAAAACACTCGGAGGGCATCCGATGTGTCGCCAGAGGGTGTTGGGGGGGGAGGGGAGAGAGGGGTGGTGCCCGAGTGGCATTTGTTTTTGCCGTGGCCATGAAGGGGGCGTTGAGTGGTGGGCGAGGGAGGGAGGGGAGGGGGTGGAAAAAGGTTCGCTGCGGAGAGGTGTGGGAGTCGGCTACGGTCGCCAATGGGTTCAACAATATTGGAAGACACACGGGTCTTATGAGCTGCGCAACTGCCACATACTTGAATTTGAACGATAGCAAGAAGAAAAGTACTGAGATAAACAAGATTTTGCCCATTCTTCGTTTCTTTGAAATGTATATACTATAAACTGAAACTCGAATGTAGACGTTTATAGAATAAAAATTTAAAAAAATCAAAATAGTGCGATTAAAATGCACAATTGATATGCCCTCTCAGAATGTTCCGAGAGTTACTATGACATACAATTAAAGTTTAAACAAAATTCCTTGACATTTTTTAACAGATAACTCATTACAGTTAACTTATTTCTCCAGGAGCGAGTATATTAAAAAAATCAAATATAAAGTCCTGAATTATAGTTATCTATCCATCATGAAAAGTTTTAGTCAGGCCCAAAGGTGGGTCAAGAAGTCTTAAAAGTTAAAGCCCAATTCAACGGTATAAGATTCTAAAAACCATAAAATGAATTTTAACCAGTATAAAACACTATTATGTGAATTGCATTTTAATGAATACTCAGATCTATCTCAAATAACAGGAATTACATACGACTACTTTCGATGGAGATGTTCTCAAGGACTAATTTCACTGGGGATATTATATCCCAGGGGAATATTTTTATGCAATAAGAATAGAAAGAGATGACAGAGTGCCTACAGGAATTGAACAGAGCAGAGTCCGGTGCACCTTTCAAGTAAAAGAATTCCCGCACCCTCGACATGCGGAGACGAAGGCGCCTCAGACTCCGCCCACGACGAACAGTTCAAGTTCGGAGGAGGAAGAACCGACGCGATGGCTGCTGGAAGATCGATGAAGTGATTTCATTTGTCCGCCTTACAAATTCCAACACTTTGCGACAGGCTCATTACAGGGATTCTAACCTTAAAAACCTCCCGTACCGCTCCGCAAATCGCCCAGCAATTTAACATCGTATCCGGATCAGGAGCATGAATTTGTTGCCTCCGGAAGGAAGCGGGAGGATCGGACCCGATGTAAACACCAGGGGGGGGCTTCGCGGCGGGGGGAGGTCGGAGGGGAAGGGGAGGAGGGATTCGCAAAAGTGGGAGAGAACCGCTTCGCCATCGTCGGCAGGAATTCATGCAAGCTCTAACGTTCTTCAGGATAAGGTTTTATTCTCGTGGACTCCACAGTCCAATAGAAACCTAAGTTACATTTTATTTCATTACACCATTAAGATTTTCAAAAAATACCTCAGTAAATACCAGATTAAAAATGAAACTTTTAAGAAAACGCAAAAAAGTGTCTAAAGAGTTTAGAAAGCAGGGCGATGCAATGGCGTCACTAAAAGAAAGGACGAGCAACAGAGGAACAAACAATGAGCTCAAAGGGCGAAGGACTCAAAGACTTTCTTGTGGCTTTGGGGTAGAAAGGTCAGGGCGGAAGGATCCTGGAGGAGGTTTTCGGGGCAAAAGGTTGAAATAACAGTGAAAGGACTCGGGGAGGGAGATTCGTCCGGGCCGTCCCCCTCCCCACATCACTCCTTAATTTCCGGGTCCAAAAGAATCCAGCAATCTCCTCCCCTTGCCCTTTGGGCGCGGGGAAGGGTGCGGAGCATCGCCTGCGGATCCCCCCTCCTACACCCCCGCCCACCCCCCGTGAATAATGGAGGGGTGACCCCAAAAAGGCCCACCGCAATTCGAACACGAGAGGCGATAAGGCAATAAGGAGGGCGCTCTCACCTCCCTCTAATCTTTCTGTCCCTTCAGACGTAGTAATTAAATCCTATCCCTTACCACCCCCTTGACACCCCAAAACGTTCGTCCTCCCCCGCCCAAGATGGCGCTCGCCGGCCCAAGTTTCACTCCTTTGGTCAAATCTTAATTAGCATCTGGACCCTAACATTTCACTCGGAGGAGAGACCCTTGTCTCCCTCGGCACCGACCTCCCTCCCACGCACTACACCTGCGCCACGCAGTCCGTTTCGGTCATGACGATCCCTTTAGCGCGTGGATATGATCAGTGAGGTTATCATTTGGAGAGTGACTGCGAGCCGAACTGGAAAGCATGGAATCATTAGGGAGGGTGGCAGGTAGTGGAGACATTTGCGTTGTTAAATGGGATAGTTGGAAGTGATTAGGTTGAGCACTGATCTTCAGAATAGGTGGAGAGAAACCCGGCCCTGGAATTAGCGTAATGTTAATGGAAGGCGCCAAGTAATTCAAAGTTCAATGTCTCATCTGACTGACATCTGAAGTGCTCTCTACGTGGCAGACGATTGAGTGTGGCGATAACTCTGTAAATTTTCGTTACCGCTGGGATTCAAACCCGGGTACT
This sequence comes from Hetaerina titia, assembly GCA_037158775.1. Lineage (NCBI taxonomy): Eukaryota > Metazoa > Arthropoda > Insecta > Odonata > Calopterygidae > Hetaerina > Hetaerina titia. The sequence continues at coordinate 148,056,848 of CM073768.1, forward strand.
TGGGGTGGGAAATCAGTTTACTTGCTAACGCACCAATAAGACCTCAAAAATAAGATACTTGTTTTAATATATGTGTGCCAGGAGTACAACATTGGCAGGTGTTGCTACAAACGCGTATCGTGGAAGATAGGAAGGGGCCTCCGATCTTCCCGCGCGAACTTCCCTGTCCTCACCGTGGGGTGTCCCAGACTCAACAGCTTTAACCCAGTATACATGTTTGGTGTCGTTATTTCTTCACAGATTCCCAGATCAGTGCCAGGATTTAGTCAGATATTTACTAATTTGTAGTTATTCCTTCATTAAGTTCAAAAACAGCAGATGGTCAATGCTGGACACATAACAAAACATATTAAAACCGTAATATATTGCAAACAGAATCGCATAGCAAACATTTCCATATAAAACAAAGATCGATATATTCAAAGACAGAGGTCATATCAAGGGAAAGAGTACAGAAATAATATATGGCGGAAGTATTGCAGCAGATATGGGAGAAATAAAAAGGATCAAATCTGAGTGCACGTTTTAAAATGGCATTAAAGGTTGATAGAAGTCTGAAAAGATGGATGGGTGTTAATCAACTGAAAGACGAGAGGAGATACGGTGAAATAAATCATTCAGTTACATTCACATAATATTCGTATGTGAAAGAATAAAAAAATGAAATTCATTTTAACTGTGAACTGCTATTGACCTGTTAATAGTCAATTATTTATAAAAGTGATCAGGAATGATTCCGAGGGAAAATATAATTCCGTCGAATGTGAAGTTACGGAAATTCAAATGTCTGTATTGAATTACATAGATAGGAATTAAACATAATTTCAAGTAGTTTGAGATAATTAGGCTCGGTAGTTACCCATATTTGGCAGCAAAATACTAAAATAGGGAAAACACGGGCGACGAAAAAAGTAAATAAATATCAGCGATGTCACATACATACTTTTACATCATGTTGCAAAGTAAAACTGCTGTAAGTGGAATTATTAAAATTGGTTGAATATTGGGAAGCCATCGGTATGCAAGAGGAGCTTGTACGCTTTGCAGAAAGTCACATTAACTAAGGCGTTAAAGTATAATGTAATTAACGCATAGACGAATACAAAACAATCCCACGAACACCTGAAGTAACTAAGACACTTTAAACTTAATTCTAACACTCCTATATTACCTATTTGTTAGGAATTATGTATGTGAAAGCTAAAAACATTGCCTGGGATATTGTAACAATTCTTTACTTTTCATAGATAACTGATATTGCCGAAAGCTTTTACAAAATTAACGTAGCAGGTATATAGTAACCAGGCTACCAAAACTACGTTGCTAGTAACTAGGCTACTGAAGAGGAGACTATGAAAGCTGAAGAAATTATAATATTTTTCATACAATTAATGTGCGAATAACAAACTGAAAAGATTACATTTTTGCTAGAAAAAAAAGAAAGTTTGATACAGTATGGTAAAAATATTAGTAATTTGAAGGACCTTGTAATCCAGGGGGTAGAGCGTTGGACTACTGATCAAAGGGCCCGGGCTCGATTTCTGGTCACACCTCTGGGAACCCAAGCTGTGTCATTTTTTGGGAAACAGGTTTTCCTGGGAAACTATAGGCGGTATAGAGAAAGAAACGTGGCAAGTGAATTTCAGGCCATCGGACTTGTTATTAGATAAGCCCTACTTATCAAACCAACATTCGGGTTGATAATTGTGCTATTATTAGGTTTTCTAAGAAACGTGATCAGTTGAAATGAGAGCAACTTTGAAGACGAGCGAACAAAAAATGCAGAAAATAATTCTGGATTATACAAATAAATTACTCCTGATCAAAATGTAATTAAAATTTAAGGAGCGCCGTTATCGTAATTTTTCCAAATAGCATTCTTTACTAAACATTTACTTTCCTTATCAGTCTCAATTTCCATCAATACATGGATTCGATTTATTTTATCGACCACGCAACGATTTCACAGAAATGAAAATTGAATCGGCTTTAAAAGTAGTCATGTCAATGTCATTCTGAGGAAGTGCACATGGTAAAGCCATTTTTTTGATCGTGTCGGAAATAACTTTTCTTTTTATTGCTCACCAACTCTGCATGGACATATTCGCATAATGATTGAATTCACCATTTTGAGATTCTTTAAAATACAATAAGGCAAAACGTACAAAGAGAGAAAAACCTAGACAAACCTAGAAACAAAACCTAAAATAAACCTAGAAGAGTTGCTGTGAGGCCAACAGATGGATGGCTTCAAACGACGGAGGCTATTTGCTCCTCGAAGGGATGAAGAATAATTGGCAGCAGAAATTAAATTGACAAGCCCTGTTGGCCGTCGGTCACACAAATGCTCCCCACCCAGCTTTCAAGCCCTCCGACGTTGCTGGGTCACCGTGCAACTTCCCGCCCCTGACCCTGCCAATTTCCATCAGAACTCCGTGAGAGCCATTTCTTTTATAAATGCGCTGTTGGCTGAGAATTTTTGAGAGTCATAATGCAACCATCCATCACTGCCGAACGGAAAATTTCTCGAAAGTAATCTCACCATCGCATGCCGTTGGCCAGGGAGAGGAATTCTTCGGGAATTTCTCGCCTTGGGATGGCGACCCGCAATCACTCACGCATCACGTCCGTGCGACGAAACCTCTCCACCCCCCTCAATACGACAAGACCTTCCGGGGAACTCGTACCCCCAGGGTTGATGCTACCCCCGTCGATCGACGACGCTAGCGGCGCAATGTACACGTATGCTAGGGTATTCACACACCCCATGCAATCTTTTTTCCCCAAATTTAGGGAAATAAATTAAATTTAGTTAAAGAGATCTTCTAACATAAGGAACGGAATGGGACATACGCCATAATCGCGACCATATTCAACCTTAATTTTGTTGTCCAGACGTCGAACTATAGAGGAAATATCAATCCATAGCCTCCTAGATAGTGTGTGTGGGCATATTAATTATTTGCCAGGTAACAAGAAAACAAATTGGTTGAAAAATATGGCACATCAAACTCTCAACTCCCACAAAGGCTCGGTTGCCTTAATGGAAGGTGTTTATATCTCTGTTGCTTTAATAAAATAAATATTTGTGAACTGCAGGAAGCAAACTTCACCGGCCATAGTTTCCACATATTTTGTCAAAGACGTTAGGTGAGCACTAAAAATTGTAGATTTTTGAAATTCATTGTTTTGAGGACACCGCGATTACAGATGAACTGTTTATTAGAATTCATATAAATTACATAAATTAACATCCCTGTTCACAAATCATGCATATATATGTATATATGTACAAATAGATATTATTATTGTTATTCATTTTTTATAGATATAAGGAAAAGTAATAGGAAAACACATAAAAGACGAACACAGGAAAGGTGGGGAAGGCGGATTTGAGCAGATCACAAATGTAAAAATATTCAAATAAAAATAATATTGTGTTTTCCTATCCCCTTTCTTTATATCTATTTCTATGTGTGAAGTAATATTTGCTCGCCGTATGGCGGGATTTCGTGTTTGAAGGTATATTTGGCAAATGCGTCTCGTCTCTTCTTCTGGCTATGCGTGCCATGAAACGTACCGTTCTGTTCCTATCCTCTATGATGCTGTGTGCTTGCTAACCTACTGTCCTTTCTTTTTAAGTGTGTATTGTCTTTTTCTCCTTTGGTGGGTGAAACAGCTCCATAACGCTCTCTCTCTCTGGGCCAAGCAATCGGAGCACCTGGGTGCTTTAAAACATTGCAGATCTCAATGTAACTTAGGTTACCTTATTAGCTTAAGTGGTGAGCATCCACCCGGCAAGTTGAAAGTCCGGTGTTTAAATCCCGGATAAGGAAATATGTTTTATTCTATTTCTATTTGTGAAGTAATATTTGTTCGCCATATGGCGGGATTTCGTGTTTGAATTTGTATATATATATATATATATATATAATTATATATATAATTATATATATAATTATATATATAATTATATATAGATAGGTATAAGGAAAGGGGATAGGAAAAACAAAAAGAAACACAAAAGAAAACACATAAAAGGTGAACACAGGACATGTGGGGAAGGCGGTTTTTGAGCAGATCACGAAAGTAAAAATATTTCCTTATCCGGGATTTGAACCACGGGCCTTCCACTTACCGGGCGGATGCTCTACCACCTAAGCTAATAAGGAAACCTGTTTTACCTTGAGATCTGCGATCTTATAAAGCGCCAAAGTGCTCCGATGCATATTGCCCGAGAGATGGCGTTATGGAGCTGTTTCACCCACCAACGGAGAAATAGACGGGACACAAGAAGGGGAATGGATAGTAGAAAAGCATTCATACGATCTTATAAAGGATAGGAACGGTGCGTTTCATGGCACGCATAGCCAGAAGAAGAGACGAGCCACATTGGCCAAACACATATTCAAACTTGAAAATCCCGCCATACGGCGCATTTCAAATTTTTGCGCCGTATGGCGGGATTTTCAAGTTTGAATATATATATATATATATATATATATATATATATATATATATATATATATATATATATATATATATATATGGCAATAGATGTATGGGAAAGGGATAAGAACATATATAATGGACGAACACAGAAGAAGTGGGGAAGGCGCAATTGGGAGCATACCCATCAGGGAAGAATTCTTGCATGAGGCTCGATGGTTATGGATTCTAATATTAAGGGGTGTGGCACTCTGTCCGATATAATAGGCAGGGCAAAGCTGGCACCTCAATGCTCCCAATCCCCAAACACGTCTGCGAACACAAAAATCCCTTTGACAAATGCTATAGTGTATCCATCTTAGCCACCCTCCACCCTCAAACCCACCACTAAAACTCAAAAAAATAGAGCAAGCTTCCATCTGGCTCCTGGGTTCCTGGATTTGCCCAGGTATCAATATTAGACATAAATTACCCCCTTTTAACAGATAATTTCATCCCCCTTCGTCACCAACACCTTCCATATCATCCCCACCAATTTAAAAATCCCCTCTTCCCCTCCTCCTAATAAATAAACTCTTCCTCTCCAAACTCTTCCCTTTACATACCTTCCCCCACCTTCTCATTCCATTCAGTGCTTCCGGACCCTCCTTTTCCTCAGTTTCGTTCCTTCCTTCCCTTGAGAAATTTGGTTACACCACCAAAACTTCGACTCCCAGTGAGTTTCTCTTTTATATGTTTCTGTGTTTTTGTCCTTGGCTATCAGTACTAATTCCATCTACATTATACATGTCAATACGATATATACTACCTTGATCAACAAGTTCCCGGAATAACCACCGTGTGGCGCTCCCATCGTTCCGATTTGAGTTCTGTTTTTTTTGTTAAATTGGTACATCTATTGTTGATGTTCCCTTTAAATCTTAGTGTCATAACTTGACATTTGCAAAAGTTACGTAGCCAAGAGTACATCTATCTCTGTGTGTGTTGGCGATTTTTTACAATTGCAGAAATGGATTTAAATTTGCAACAACGAACTTGTATTAAATTTTGCGTAAAAAACGGATTTAGTGGCGCACGGACGTTGGAAATGTTGGAAAAGTGTTTCGGCAACGATTCTCTAAAAAAACGCTCGTTTACCAGTGGCACGAGCGGTTCAGAAGTGGTCGTGAGTCAATCGAAGATGATGAACGCAGTGGCAGACCATCGACATCGAAATTCGGTGAAAAAATTGATAAAGTAAAAGAAATTTTGGTCAATAACCGCAAATTAACCATCAGAGAAATAGCGGAGGACTTGAACATTGCCTATGGATCCGCCCAAGACATTGTGGTTAATGATTTGGGTTTCCGTCGTGTAGCAGCAAAGTTGGTGCCAAAAGACCTCAATTTTATGCAAAAAAGAGACCGTGTTGACGTCGCAAAAGACATGATTTGCGAGGCTGAATCCGATCCCACATTCATCAAAAGGATCATTACTGGAGACGAGACGTGGGTTTATGAGTACGACACGCAATCCAGACATCAGGCAAGTGAATGGCGTTCACCAAATGAGCCGAGACCAAAAAAACCACGTCGTTTTCAGTCAAAAAAGAAGGCAATGCTGACGGTTTTCATGGATTACAACGGTGTAGTGCATCATGAATTTTTGCCAGAAGGCCAGACAGTAAACAAAGAGTATTATTTGGGCGTTATGCGACGTTTGCGTGAAGCAATTCGCCGAAAGAGACCAGAAATCGTCGCACAGTGCGTCGAGACCGTCGCACAGTGCTATCATTATTCGTAATTTTTTGACGAAAAATGCAACAAATACCATCCAACAGCACCCGAATTTACCTGATTTGGCTCCCTGTGACTTCTTTCTGTTCAATCGAGTTAAAAAACCATTACGGGGAACGCGTTTTAGCAGCCGAGAGGAAGTAATGGAAAAATCGCAGGAAGCACTGATGGACATACCGAAAACCGAATATAAAAAATGTTTCGAGGATTGGATCAAGCGCTGGCGTAAGTGTGTTGCAGTCGATGGGGATTACTTTGAAGGGGACAATATAGATTTAGATGAATAAACTTCTATTTTTAATTTTCTGAATAAATTCCGGGAACTTTTTGAACAAGGTAGTATGTCCATCAGTGCTTCCTGCGATTTTTCCATTATTCTCGTATATAAATGTGTGTATATGTATATGCACCAACACGCATATATATAGTATATGTGTGTTTGCTATCAGATTGGTCGCATTTGTATAATCTAGCTAACCTCCCCGTAGATGAACATGCACAACGGGGTCCGATTGACAAATAAAGCATGAAATATTCATAATTGAAGCTCTATTTAACCTGTAGTATTAAAAACAAGCGTAGAAACGCTCTTTTTCCGATGAATAGCAGTTACATTTCCTTTCTCACCCATGTTTTTGTTTCATTTATTATTTTTTCTTCCAGGGATCTGAATTCTACCCCTCTAATTGAAAATATCTGTTACCTTAAATAAAAAACACTTCCCAAGAGAAGCAAACAAAAGAACTCCTTAGTAGCGGAATGAAGTCCATAAGAAAGTGGCAAAGTGGAACAAATTTCAGCAAGGGTTTTTTCTCCCACGCAAAGGTTAAAAAAAAGCTCCAATAACACCCAACCAGGGCAGGTTGATCGGATAAAAGAAAAAGGGACAGCGTGATGAAAAATAAATAATTGCGATTGTGTTCTTTTCGTCGTCTATAAACAGGTATTCCTGGATGCCCAGAACTATTCGTGGTTTACGCGCGCTATTTCACTCATGAGGTGGAACACCCGCAAATGGAATGCAATAAGGTATCTAGAATGTTTGTTCTACATTATCAGAAGGCTTAATATACAGGGTCTGTACATACACCAAGGCACTACAAAGATGTCCCTGCACATTAATGCTGCTACCGCAGACCAAATTTTAGTCAAATGACACTGGGTGGGGAAGAGCTGGACATTTGCATTACGGTAAGAAAGACGTCGAACAAGCCAAGCCTTGGGAAACACCAGGACAAAGACCGCTTAACAGTAAGTACACTCCGCTATCATGGATGCATACCCTATCTTACTTGTAATATTTTTCACCTATAAACTTATATTTTTACAAGGAACACCGAGTACTGCATAAACATGTGTACACAAATGTACTTGGTGATGGTCACCATGATGAGTGAAATGAAATAGTAAACCCGGCGGTCTGATTTACACCTGAATACATTCGGTTTCCTTACCTGCAATCGGCATAACAACTGAAAACAAACCACGACAACAACCGACGCCAAAGTATTCTGCTCCGAAGACGTCGACGTGTATGTCCCCGCGAGTAATGAGCGAAATGCAAAACGTGACGGAATGGGGCTTATGGGGCCCAATGGAAGTCAATTTATATTCCCGTCGAGCAATGACATTTTTCCGACGTGGGAAATTAAACTCACACGCACGATCCAATTGTTTTTTAATTCTCGGGGAGTGATGGGCAAATGCACGATATGCCATTTAGTAGAGCCCTGGCCTACTGAACGGATAATCCGGGATCGATTACTGGTGACACGTCTGAGTGCGCCAGGCTTCACTCAAGCAGCGTAGTTTTTCGAAAGCCAGAATTCCTCGGGAGTCCGCATTCAGGGCATAGTGAACGTCTCCTCCTAAAACCCTTCTACACATGGGGCTGATTGCGCTTGCTATCATGCGAGCTCTATCCTCACCTATTAAACCAACCTCCGATTTCATTTGTACGGCTGACGGTATTTTTGTGTCTTGTTTGAGACACCAACCCCCGTCAGTTGCGGTAAAATGTTCCCCCGCTCGTCCAGCCTTACGAAAAGGGCGCCGTTCATCGCGTGATGCTCAAAAACGACTCTTTCGCTTTTATAATTCGCGGCCGTGAATGATGTGTGGAAATCCTGGAAAATATTTTTCCGACGTTATTTCCCTGATTGTTTCTCCGTTGCCAATGTAGCGTAAGAAATTTCGATCATTCCTTGAACGTCTTGTGTGGAAACCCGCGCGATCGATACCGTTAGCACGAATAGGTCTAATGATGGTGTATTTGAGTCTACGTTTCCAAGAGGTAGCACTCCAGCTCATACTGCAATGTCGTTCCGATGCTTTTTGCTCCCTCCCCTCAAGTGAGTGTTTTAGAAAAAAGAGGAAAATTTTAATTTTTACACTGTGATCAAATCTTGAATTCATTTTTCCTGGAATAGGTCCCAAAAACTCACAATGATTTCAAATTTAGGACCTTATCTGACTGAAATATAAAAGAAAACGTTTCTTATCATGTTTCATCAGCACATCTTACAAACGCGCAATTTTTAAAAGCATCATACATGCGCTTATGTAGCATATGCTCACTCCGACTAAAACACAATGCGATGCAACACTCGAGTACTCAAATGACTCATGAGGAACTTTTAATGTCCTCTGAATTTTCCGCTCTTCCCTCAAAAATGTGTATTAACTCAAATTTTACTGCTTATTGCTGAATATAACTATTTATCTAAAAAAGACACTAACATCTGAGAAGTGCCTAGTGCTACTTTTTGAATACAAATAATGTATCCAAAACACTTCCCGAAGAACGTCAAAAATTAATTTCCCAGAGATAGAAATCGAACCCTTATCTCTTTTGATTGTTATTTGGGTCGTGAACCCTGGATCCACATTAACATCTTACATTATTTTCTAAAATGGCAATGCTAAACAAAATGTAACGTAATATGACGTGGACTAGAAGGGTTTAAGGATTAATGAACGCATGTAACCTTATAACATTCAGATTGACAGATCATCGAATAAGTGGCTAGGCTGTTGACACTAGTAAATGGATGCAATCAAGATTAATAAAAAATAAAGGTTCTGGAGTATTCTCATAGGCCAAAAAAGGGACACTTCCAGGATTGGGGAGAGGTATTCAAACAATAATTCGTTCACCAAATAACCCGTTTTTAAATTCTTTCTAATGTCAAGGTCTTCCCACTTGTCCATCCTCATCCCTTTCCCCATCTGGTGTAAGAGTTCTGGATAAAGCTAACAGTTTCAGGCTTAACTTTGTGGAATTCCTTCATGGTGAGGGTAAAAGAAAGAGAAAAGCTTTGCACTTCCACACACTCTTGATGTAATGCGACCATGGTTTTGATGCTGCTCATCATCATCATGTGGTGATAATGCGCACCATCGAAACCATGGTGTCGTATTACATTAAAAGTGTGTGGAAGTGCAAAGGCTTCCTTTTACCCTCACTAAGAGTTCTGAGTTGAAATCACTCTCATGGTTGTTTTCCAATGTTTAGCGAAGTGCGATTTCTTGAGGTCACAATTCCTAAAACAGCGTTTATGCCCTTCCGCCCGTGCTTTTAACGACCCCCCCGTTTGGCCTATATATATATATATATATATATATAATATATATATATATATATATATATCGCATTACAGTCGTTACAAATTAACCTATAAATGCCACTTTTATTCAGTTTGCCTTTGTTTTTTGTAGAGTTGAGAAAATGATTTTAAGTTATTATTATTGTAGAAGGCTATTCTAAATTTAATTCGCTAAATTCTAAATTCTAAGTCGCCAAGCATCTGTGGGAAAACAACCATGAGAGTGATTTCAACCCAGTACTCTTACACCAGATGGACAAAGGGATAGGGATGGACAAGTGGGAGGAGCTTGAAATTAGAAAGAATTCAAAAACGGGTCATTTGGTGAACAAATTAATGTTTGAATACCACTCCTCAATCATGGAGGTACCCTTTTCCTTCACCGAAACACACATCAATCCCCCCACCCGCCCCCACTCTAAACCCACCAATCACTTAACAGCCTCCTTCTCAGTTACGCCGATCCCAACCCGATTTTTCCCCCTCCTTTCCCCCCCTCTCTCACCCACCCCACTCTCCCTCATAAATGCTGAATAAATGGACCGCAGCTGGTTTTATTTTTGTACCTGATAATGACGCCTAAGCATTGATACTAGTCGTACAATAATAAAGAACAGTGGATGTATACATTGTGTTAATGTTAATTTAATGAACATGAACTTCCACAAAGTTGAGCCTGAACCTATAGAAAGCAAACTGCTCTTATCTTCAATTATATTAAACATGAGTATTACCTAAATAAATTAGATTCGTACAATAATACCTTCTTTTCCACTCATAGTCCTGAGGCGCCATCTTGGAGGTTGGAAGGTCTTTGCATGTGGATGGAAAATCGTTCGTACCTAAAAGAGAAGAAAAGAGTACAGAGTCAATTTAAATAAATACTTGGAGAGAGCGAAAAATAGGATGTTCCAGATACTTTCCCTCGCTTGTAGGTGCCCACCCATCTTCTTTATTTAAATTTATCTGGTGACATACTACATTTCATTAATTCATCTCTGTGATGTAGAACATTTTATAAAATAACCCCATTGCGTTGCGTATAGACAGTAGTGCTCCCAAGTTCATACATGGATTACAACTCCTTAATAATGGCCCTAAATACCTGGGTGCCTTTTAAAATATTATGGCATAATTCAGTAAAACTGTGACCGAAAGTAACGTGCAAAATTATGGTGTATTCATTGGCATTCATTTATTGTATAAAGGCAAACAACTAATTCGTCTTTTACTTTGCTTTCCCATTGCATTAATACTTCAAAATAGATTTTAAAGGAAATAATAAAAAAAATCTTCCCCACGTCAATTATAAATAAAATCAAATGCCACTTCTCATTTGTCGGAAATATATCGAGAATTAATGCATATAGTAGAACAAACCAATTCAATAAATTCCCACTTTCTCCATTTTATTTATTTATGCCGGATAAACCTGTCAATACCATCGGTGTCCTTCCTCGCAAAGCATAAGTGTAAGTAGGTTGCGATCGCGAGGGCCATTGTTTTCATCTGACCCAAATGGGTCGGAGTTTGAGTGCGTTTGTTGCTTGTGATTGTGTTTTCCAACGCTCTTCCAATTTCCTTTTCTCACATCGCTAGAGGAGATATTGCAGGCTTACACACGCGCCCCCACCCCAACCCCAGTAAGGGTAAGACGTTAAAACTATGCATATAAAATTAAATTACATTTTTACACAATAACAAATTACATAATGTTAGGTGGAAATCGCAAACTATATTTTTAATAATGCTGGTAAAGCTAGAAAATTCCAAATTCAACAACCGATTCAGCAATCACACCGTGATTGTTGACCATGTATTCAACAGATTCAGGCGAGAAGTAGTGAAAGTTCGTCATTCTGAGAAAAACAAAATTTGCACTTTTCCTCAGAGTTATTTGTAACGTACAACGCGTTTCAGTATATCTAACCATTTTCATATCCATCCTAAAACCGAAAGTCAGCCTTAAAAGAAGACTATTGAATAATAATTCGATTTTGAACGACACCAAACCGTACTTAAAATGTTCAATAAGGGGATGCAGAGAAGGGAAAACGATTACTTAGGGGATGATCAGTTTGGTTTCAGCAAGGGGAGAGGCACTCGCGATGCCATTGCAGTAATGAGATCACTAATTGAGAGGAATATAGAATAAAAGCAAGACGTATTTGCCTGGTTCGTAGATTTCGAGCAAGCGTTTGATAGAGTGAATCGGGAAAAACTAATCAAGATACCTGTATTGCAGAAAATAGGAATAGTTAGGAATAAGAATAGGAGGCCAATTCGCAACCTGTACGTGTGTCAGACTGCTCAGAATGGGGAGGTGGAGAGTCTGGATGGGCAGTGCTCGGAAGAGGTGTAAGGCAGGGGTGACCGTCACCTGTGCTCACTGATCACACACTATGTAGATCTCACAATGATAAATGTAGTCATATCACAAACAAGGAGAATCCAACGTCTAGAGATGATCACGACTCGTGAATAAGGTTGCAATGCCGGAAACCTTCAATTTGGTTCCAAGTCTGAAAACCGTTTTACTTAAAAGCTAAATTTTTTTCAACGGTGATTTCATAAGAACACAGGCAGTTTCCAAGCGATGAGCTGGTGGCCATTTTGGGGGGGAAAGAAATTGGGCTTCCACGTTGTGAATTCCCGACGGCGTACATCTCTCAGTATCATAGGCACAAGTAACCTCTACGTCTGTACCGCAAACTACGGGTTATTTGGCAATTGCTTTCGATGGATCAACATTCCATTGCCTTTTTTGTGTGATATATTTTCTTAAATATTATTATATGCTGTAATTTCATCAACAGTAGAGCCCCAATATTGGGAAAACGAATCACAAATGCCATTTCACAAAATTTTGCATTCGTATGCACTTCGTAACGACTCAAATTTTAACACTTGGCGTTAAATCAATTCATTTTTCCGTGTATTGTAATAAAATCTTTGTGATTAAATGCTATTAGACCCACATCTTTTTGTGTTTAAAAGATTTCTTTTACAGTAAATGAATGACTGAAGTTGATCCTTTTTCCTTTCAAAGGCAAAAAGTCTTAAATCAGCAGTCGTATCTTTTTTTGTTAGAGTCGCACCCAAAGGAATGAGCACAAATGGAATTATCTCCATTGCATTTAGGAATGATTCATGTCATGATCATGGAGGCGTCTACGTCTTCGGCACCCGCGCATCAATCCGCTTGCATCCAAGTGTTTGCCCCTATTTTCGAGCGGCTTCGTCCACGATTGTCCCCCATGGTGTGTTTGCGTGCCATTCTTTGCCTCGCTCACTTCCCCCCGAACTAAAGTAAGCACCCACATCTGATACGAGCTCCCGTAGAAATGCATGCCATGAATGCCAACGCAGCTGAACCTGGTGGGGTCAGAGTGAGCCTCTCCTTCGTGTACTTCCTGCCGTCAAAGGACACGCAATGGGCCGCGTGGACGATTTTTCAGCAGTGGAGAAGGCAAAACGGGGGGATTTGGGGAGAGGAGAGGGGGCGAGGGCAAAAGAGGGAATTTGGGGGGAGGAGAGGGGGCGAGGGCAAACGGTGGGGTTTGAGGGGAGGAGAGGGGCGAGGGCAAACGGGGGGTTTTGGGGGGAGGAGGGGGGGGCGAGGGCGGTGTCGTTGTAATGCGGTTCGATTAGCGAGGACTGGTCGATAATTATAATAATTCCAAAATAACTAAATGAAAAACAAGGTTTTGGTAAAAAATGCTCTCGCTCGTTGGAACCAAATTTATTCCATTAACGAATCACTAATGCTAGTGGCCGACACTGAAATGAAACTCACACCGGGTTATTATAGAAGGCCAAAGATTAACGAGGAGCAAGAGCCGATGAGGTGGATGACGCCGGGCCGGCACCCGCTGGTGTCGCGGTCGGCACCCTTCGGCGGCCTTCCCCATTGCGGGCGGAGGATTATTGGTGACGGCGGCGCGTCGCGGATTCGAGCGGGAGACTACGGAAGGAGGCGGGAAGAGCTGACCTCGTGTCACTTGAAGGAGATTTATTTCTCTAACAAAGCAGCCAGAAACGAAACAAAAGCTTTGCATTGACTGATAATGTTATAAAAAATGCGAAACATAAAAGAAACTGTGAAAGCAACAAACAATGATAAAAATGAGCAAAAAAGAAAAGGAACCGCCATCAAGATGGCTGAGGCACACGTTTATTCGTCTGTGTGCCGCGCATGCACTTTAGCGGTACCTCCCTTTGTAGTAGTTTTGCAACAACCCCCTGATAACGCATTCCCTAGGATACTCCCTGGATAAGTAATCTTCCACTTCACACGTGATTTATTCCTCGTTTTGGTGATTTTCGCACCGATGCCTTCGTCGACCGCTGTCTCCCTGCCGGCCATCCTCTTCTGACGGTCACGACGAAGTCACTCCCCGGGAAACTCAAGTGCTCTCGCCCGCCCTGGGAACTCTTTCTCCGAAAGACACCGAAGTACTGGTTTCCTTCGACGCACAATCACTCTTCCCCAGTGTTCCTATACCCGAAACATTAAAGGACCTACTTTCAATTCAAGGAACTAATTTGGTTAATTGTATCCATAGTAACTTTGTGGAATTGCTTCATATCAAAATGAAATACACTATGTTATCCCACATAAGAGCTCTTATGTGGGATAACATAGTGTATTTCATTTTGAGATGACAAGGAACTAATGGTAATCCTTTCATCCTTATAAACTTTCAATCCTACCTTTCATCTAAACAAATCTTGAAAAAAACCCGAAAAGAATACATTGTTTTAACGAACTTAATCATGGACCAAAATTTCTTCACCTTCAACAACCACTTCTGCAAACAAAATGTTGGCACCACCATGGGCCCCCTCCCTCTCACCCCCTTCCTAGCTAATTTATTTATGTTATACTTTCTAGCAACAATGCCGAAGCAAATTTAAATATTTCCCAAATATCTGGTACAGGTATGTCGACGATATTGTCGCAATTTTTGACAAAAACACCTACTCCTTTGACAACTTCCTCAAGGACTTAAATAACCAATGCCCATCCATTAAATTCCAATGCGAAGTTGAGAATCACACGCAACGCCCCATTTTGGACCTCCTTGTCACTAGAAGCAATAATCAGTTTTCGTTCATCATTTACCACAAACCAACGCCCACTAATAACCACATCCATCAATCCTCCTTTGATCACCACACCCACAAACACGCCACCTTCCATTCCCTCACACACCGTCTTCTAAATGTGCCCTTGAGCAAAGCAGACTTTCAAAAAGAACTAAACTTCATAAAACAGACCGCCATATCTAACAGCTACACCGAACAACCTATTGACGAAATACTCAAGAAACATATCCAAAAAAGACTAATCAGTAAAACATGTAATGTATTAATCATGAAATTGTTAAACACCATCTGCATTATGCAAAAATTTTGACTTTTTGGCAGGAAAAAGATTTGACAGCGATGAAGAACTTAAAGAAGGAGTGACCCTGTATCTCAATGAGCTGGCGGCGAAGGACAATGCAGCAGGAATACAGAAACTTGTCACACGTTATGACAAATGCCTTAATTTGCTTGGAGATTATGTTGAGAAGTAGTTTAAAGTATCCTCTTTCAAATAAAATTTTTTATGTTTGTTAATATTTACTTTTGTGTCTTTATTTCACGAACGGGTACTACTTTCCGGATGACCCTCGTACAATTAACGTAGTTCGTGTTATAACAATCCCTCCACTGTTTCGTTGTGTTTTCAAGCTTCCCTTCCCATCCCTAGTCCCTCCCTGTGGGGGGGATGCCTCACGCCGTCCACTGCCAACGGCGGGGTGTCACATTTTCTACCTGTGACGTCAGGGGGTAGAGACCATGAGTTGCATGACCATGAATCAATAGAATTTCTCCTCCTTATTTTCCAGGTCTGCATGGCCTGTCGTGATACGGTGAAGGTCTAACCTATAAATTATTCTGGTTTATTTTTATTGCTTGGTATACCAAAGAACTATTGTAGTGAAATTAACACTGGTTTGTATCTAAGTTTTACGCTATCATGTATGTGAATTTTCAGTCTTTTCGGGCTTTGGAATGAACAAATTTGGGCTATATATATAGTTTCAGTGATAGGTTGTGGGGTTCTTTCCTTTCCATCACGTGGCCCGTAGTAACAATATACATACCTAGTAAATTGAAAAAAAAACAGATAGGGTGAAGGGATGAGGGATAGGAAGCTTAAATGGTAAGTGGAGAAGTAAGTAAAGCCCAAAAACACCGAAGAACGTGGTATTCGATGATGAGGAGAGCATGCAGGAAGGATTATAGCAATGAAAGAAATGAAATATAAAAACAATAAAGCAGCTAAAGCGTTAGTCAAGAAATCATGTCGCCAGGCGTTAACAGAAATAAAAAATTAGGTAAAATAATGGACAATAACCCACCATTATTTTGGTTATATTTTACGGGCGTTTCAGGGAAATAAATCGAAAGTGCCATCTCTAAATAATAACGGGCAAAATATTCAGGAAGTTCTCCCGGGTTTCCCACCGGGTCAGCGTGGTGTGCACCGACGTTTCGACGGCTAACTCTGCCATCGTCTTCAGGGTGAAGTGCAGAGCAATGAATTCGCCAGGTATTTATACCCTGTCGTAGGGTCAGGTGTCCTCTGATTGGTCAGATGTGTTTCCAAGTGCCGAGCCGTCCCGGTGACGTCTCGTACTTTCAATTTTTCTCAGCACAGGTCTCCACGTGCTGCTGATCTGGAAGCCAGTGTCCCTGTTGAAGGTATTCTGTCCTTCCAGTCGGATTTCCACGGCTTCCTTCGCCACTCGGTCCCAGTAGCCGTTCGTGTGACAAAGTCTTTTGGTGCTCCCCCAGTCAATCCGATGACCATGCGTGATGCTGTGTTCGGCGACTGCACACTTCTCAGGGTAATGGAAACTAAGTACGATCGTTAAGACGTGAGGAAGGATTCCCTCCATGCGCCGGAGCAGAAACGAGTCGTCGTCAACCTCTCCTCCGCAGAAATCGACGAAGCCACTTCTTTGGTTCTCTCCAAAGGTCTGAATTTCATTCCAACATCTCGGAGAATCCCTTACCTGGAAATCTTAGGGAGTGTGGAGCAGGCTGCCCGGAATCTTCCCGTTGAAGCAGCGGAAGACGTCGGAGGGGAAATCTCTATGGCCCTTAAAAGGGCCGTTCCGCCAAAATCCAACGTTTCGGGAGAAGAACGCCCAGCGTTGACCACCTTGCGCAGAAACAGTGCCATTACGGTCCTGCCAGCAGACAAGGGTAATGCCACTGTACTGCTGAATGCTGAGGACTACCACAAAAAAATCCAAGAGCTCCTCCATGATCCAACCTACCGGACCATACCCCGGGATCCCACGGACTCCATTGTAAGGAAAACGATTGCCCTCATCAAGAAATCTTTGCCAACATCAGAGAGGAATAGCAGCCTGGTGCCACAGGCGCCTGTTCCACCAAGCTTATACGGTCTACCCAAGATCCATAAGGAGAGTACTCCCATAAGACCCATTGTGAGTGCCATTGGAGCTCCAACATACCATCTGGCGAGGTACCTGACGGGTGTCCTTGCACCTTACGTGGGGTCGTGTGAGCACCACTTCAAAAACTCCGCAGAGTTCGTCCAAACGCTACGGACCAATAAGCTGGATCAGCATGACATTCTTGTAAGTTTCGACGTTGTGTCCTTATTTACTAAGATTCCGGTGAAGGACACCATACTGCTGCTGGAAGAGAAGTTTGACAGCAAAATCGTGGATCTCTTCCGCCACGTGCTGACCTCGACATATTTTCAATACCAAAATAAGTTTTACGAGCAAGTGGAAGGCGTCCCCATGGGCTCTCCATTGTCTCCGGCGATTGCCAATTTCTACATGGAGGAGTTCGAGGAGAGGGCACTTAGAACGGCCCCACTAAAACCGAGGCATTTCTTCAGGTATGTGGACGATACCTTCATCATATGGCCGCACGGACCGGACACCATCACCAACTTCCTTGGCCACATGAATAGCATTCATCCCAGCATCTAGTTCATCATGGAGATTGAGAGCAACGGTCGGCTGCCCTTCCTGGATATCCTAATTGAAAGGAAAGCGGACGGGAGCTTAGGCCACAAGGTGTATAGGAAGCCTACCCACACCAATCTCTATTTGAACGGGAAAAGCCACCATCACCCTGCCCAAAAACGAGGGGTTATGTCAACGCTCATCCACCGGGCAAAATGCGTGTCAGACCAGGAAAGCTTGGAGGCAGAAGTTCATCACCTGAAAAATACTTTCCTTCAGAATGGATACACAAGCCGGGAGGTCAATTTGGCCCTTAAAAGGGCCTTCACCAGAAACGACCGTCAGAGAGAGGAAAGAGAAAAACCCGTTGCCAGAGTCAGCATCCCCTTTGTTTCCACGGTATCCCATAAGATCTCCAGGATACTAAGAAAACATAAAATGGAAACCATCCACAAGCCACAAGGAAAATTGAAGAACTTCCTTGGCACGGCAAAAGACGAACGGGGTTTGAAGGCGCCGGGGGTATACCGGATCCCGTGTGAGTGCGGCCAGGTATACATCGGGGAGACTGGCCGCACAATTGAAAAGCGACTAACGGAGCATGAGCGATGCATCAGACTCCATTACCCTGAGAAGTCTGCAGTCGCCGAACACAGCATCACGCATGGTCATCGGATTGACTGGGGGAGCACCAAAAGACTTTGTCACACGAACGGCTACTGGGACCGAGTGGCGAAGGAAGCCGTGGAAATCCGACTGGAAGGACAGAATACCTTCAACAGGGACACTGGCTTCCAGATCAGCAGCACGTGGAGACCTGTGCTGAGAAAAATTGAAAGTACGAGACGTCACCGGGACGGCTCGGCACTTGGGAACACATCTGACCAATCAGAGGACACCTGACCCTACGACAGGGTATAAATACCTGGCGAATTCATTGCTCTGCACTTCACCCTGAAGACACCACGCAGACCCGGTGGGAAACCCGAGAGAACTTCCTGAATACAATACGCCGGGAAAAACTGAGATCATTCATAGCGGGCAAAATAATTCTTCACAAGTGTTCAGAAAAAGCTAAACCATTAAACCACTATTTTCAAAGCGTTTTTAATAATCGTTTACAAGAACAAACCGAGGCACTACCCGATCGCTCCCTGAAACCCATGCCTAAAATTGTAATGCTTTCTCTTGGAATCGAACGCCAACTTAAATACATCATTCCAAACAAATCGCCAGGCCCTGATCAAATCCCTTTTCGCGTATACAAAGTGATGACTTAAGAAATATCTCCTTATTTGAAAATTGTATTGAATGAATCCCTAAATGAACGTGCAGTACCCAAAGCCTGGAAATTAACCAATGTCACTGCCATATTTAGAAGAGATGGCGAAGAAGATCCGAGCAAATATCAAACCATTTCTTATACACCTCATGAAAAACTCTATAATAAATAATTTTTTGTTAAATCATGTTAGAACAATCTTCAAATAATTTTGGTTATTTCAAATCATAGAATAATCAATTGTAAATTCAATCTCGATTCCCAGAGGTCATCGATAAAAACACAAACGTTTCCATTAGGGTGGAATTACGAGACATCATACTTTGGTCTCGAGTGGTCAGAGAGAGAGAGAGACCGTAGAACGAATAGAATTAAAATGCCGTTTTTGTAGTCATATTACAGGTCAAAATAGATTTAATCTCAGGTGAAAAGTAAATAATTAGTTTGTTTATATATTATAA
Organism: Hetaerina titia; assembly: GCA_037158775.1. Taxonomy (NCBI): domain Eukaryota; kingdom Metazoa; phylum Arthropoda; class Insecta; order Odonata; family Calopterygidae; genus Hetaerina; species Hetaerina titia. Next base: position 148,076,423 of record CM073768.1, read on the forward strand.
GGTAATCTACCGGTTAAGGTAGGTTTTTGGATGGACACAACTATCAAATACACATTTTGTAACTTCAAACAAAACCCAATCCAGCAACCTAATCTACATCAGGTCCCTCTTCACACTTGTGTACTTCCTTCCTCCCTTCATACCTTCAAACATCCCTATCCTGTTCCTGCCCTTTCCTCATTTGCCTAACATTCTCACCTCTATTACCTACTTTAACATTCCACTACCGCTCAATATGCCTTTCATCCATTTTTCCTGCTTCCATAGGATTTACCTCAACAAACCCCTCTCCTCACTCACCATCTCCAGCACTTCTTCATTTGTTTTCCTTTCGGTCCATTTCACCTTCTCCATTCTTCTCCACACCCACATTTCAAAAGCCTCCAATCTACGTCTATCCTCCTGCTTCAGTGACCACGTTTCCGCGCCGTACATTGCTGCGCTCCATATCAGGGTTTTTATGAGTCTTTTCTTATCCTCCCTACGCAAACGTCAACAATTCACTCCTTGCCTAGCGCCATTCTTCTCCTTACGTCCCTACTACTTTGACCGTGTCGGTCCAGAACGCTTCCGAGATATGTAAACTGTTCTACCTGCTCTATTTTTTCTCGTATTTTAATGTTTACCTTAGCCTTTTTCTTTCTGGAAAATCGCATAACCTTTGTTTCATTAATATTGATTTTCATCCCATATTTATCGCACTGAACCTCCAATTCACTCAGCAATGCTTGCAACCCCCTGGCTGACTGAGCAACTAATGCTAGGTCATCGGCAAACCTAACCGATTTTACGAATTCCCCTCCGACTTTCATTCCTACCTCCAGTTCTTCTCATGCCTCCTTAATCATTTCCTCCACATATACGTTGAACAGCTCCAGTGATAATGGCCAACCCTGCCTTACACCTCTTCCTAACACTGCCCATCCGGACTCTCCGTTCTCCACTCGCACCTGAGCAGTCTGAGACATGTACAGGTTGCGCATCAGTCTCCTGTCCCTCCAATCCATTCCTATTTTCTGCAATACCCGCATTAATTTTCCCAATACACTCCATCAAACGCTTTTTCGAAATCTATGAAATAGGCAAATACGTCCTGATTGTATTCTATATTCCTCTCGATTAGTGATCTCATTACCGCAATGGCATCACGCGTACCTCTTCCTTTCCTAAACCCAAACTGATCATCCCCTAAGTAATCATCAGCTTTACTCTCTATCCTTTTGTTCATGATCCTGAGAATAACCTGCGTGGGCGCTGCATGGGATATCAAACTTATTTTTCTGTAATCCTCACATGACGAAGCCTTTGCCTTTTTTGGAGTAGGAACTAACACCGATCTCACAAAATCTTCCGGCCAGATTGCTTCCTCATAGATACTACGAATCAGTCCATATATGGCGTTCCTCCCACCTTTCCCTAACCATTTCAACATTTCTACAGGAATATTGTCCACCCCCACAGCCTTATTTGCTTTCATCTCTATTAATGCCCTTTCTATTTCATCGTCGAGTATGCCTGGGCCTAAGCTTCTAATAAGCTAATCTTCTTCTACGTCATGTTTCTTTTCTATGTCTAACCTTGTCGGCCTAAGTTCTTCACCATACAGTGCTTCTATATATTGATATTCTATTCTATTCTTGGATTTTTTCTGGTTCAGCTATTATCTTACCCCACTTATCTTTAACTGTTAGCACAGATCTTGCCTTCTTACTTCCCTATAATAACTTAACCTTGCTGTATAGCGCACAAAATTCACCCTTCCTCTGTAAACTTTCCATATCCTCGCATTGCGTTTTCCTCCATTTTTCTTTTGCTTTATTTGCGGCCCTTCTCAATTTATTGTTCAACTATTTGTTCTTCATTTTGCCTAACTCTGTGCTTACATTTTTCCATCTTCTTCTCTCATCCATCTTTGCAATTATCTCATCCGTCACCCCTGGTTTCCTTATCCTTTTCCCGTTAACGGTTCCTATAGTGTCTTTTGCGGCTTCCAATATCCCTTGCTTGATACATTCCCATTTTTCCTTGATAATACTCAGCTCTTTGCCGTCATCCATCATTTTCTCTACAGCCTGCTGATACTCCTTCGTCGTTAATCCATTTAATGCTTCTACATTCCATTTCCTAAAACGCCGCCCTTGCCTTATCATCTTGAAACGGACGTTATATTTCATAATAACTAAATTGTGGTCAGAGTCCGCATCCGCTTTTGGGAAACTGTGCGAATTTATCACACTGTTCCTCAACCTATGCCTAACCATAATATAATCTAACTGATACCTTTCTGAGTCCCCTGGCATTTTCATGTATACGTACGACTTTCGTGGTGTCTAAACCATGTGTTAGTGATGACTAACCCCTGTCTCCTGCGGAATTCAATTGCTTTCTCCCCTCGTTCATTCCTCGTGCCTAACCCATAGTCCCCCACCTCACCACCCTCTCTTCCTTCGCCTACCGTCGCATTACAATCTCCCATCACTATCAAATGCTTCCCTGCAGGAACACACGCGATTATATCCTCTAACTCATCGTACATCCTATAGACTTCTTCCTCCTTGTGGTTCCTCCCTTCAGAAGGAGGTGTATATATATTTTGTCGATATTCTTCATGCTTATTAATATACTTTTTTAATGATATTCCAGCACGATTTGAATATTGTCCTGTTTTTTAATATGTTTGAATGTTAATGGCTTCGTTTATGCGATTAATTTTGCTCGAGTGCATGATTTCATGGATTTTTCTTCTACAGTGATTGTGTATTTATTTCTGGTAACCTCACACGCCAATTCCACCACATGCCCTTTCGGTGGCTTTGGTGTTTCATGGAGATGCATTATTTATTATTTTTTACTTCTGTCATCTTCAAAGCCAATTTTGTCAATTTGTCATAAGCATTTAAAATCCGAGATTAAGTAATAGGCTTCACTTCATGGAAGGGAAGAATGAACTACTTTACTGATATACGGTTTTTCAAGACTTTGAACTCTCCGTCTTCCCATTTTTCCGTCCCCATTCCCACCACACACCTGAAATTTCAACCTCCCTTGGCATATATACGATATGATACGGAAAACCGAAATCGTCAACTCGAAAATGACATATCATGTCGAAACCAGGTCAGCTTTTATGGGTATATACGGCGCAAAAAGCAACTCTTTCGCGGTGATATATCTTAGTTTGCAAGGTGAAAATTTCCTCTGGGGCACACACGGGGGTGCCCTCGGCATTACGGCGTCTGGCCGGAGACTGAAGGGGCGACGAGAGCGCGTTACGTAACCACGTTCGAGCATCGCGTGGGTGCGGTCATGGCTGGCGGTTGCGCAGCGGCAACCTTGGGCGCACCTCGCCTTCAGCCTGCTACGCGCGCCCGCCATCTATGAGGAGTAGTAATTGCACTTTGCACACTCAGTCGGGACCATCTCTTTACATAAACGCGCTTGAGGTATGTTTGTTCGAGTTCGCACAGATCCCATATTGTCATCATTCTCCACCTCCTCTGAATCAGTAAACGCTTTCGCCGAACACTCGAATCTCCAGCCTACCCTTCTCTTTTTATCTTGTTTGATGTTAAAGTTTGGTTCCAAAATAATTTCGCAAAACCACTAGTTTCTGAGATATTACAATTCACCATGGGTCTGTTACAATTCTACATCAAATCATAATTCACGGGAAAAACTACTTCAGATAGGAGTATAAAAGAAAATAACAACAACGTTTTGCACACATAGGATAGAAGAAATAGACGAAATTTGTTAGAGAGACGAGATCATTCGACGAAGAACATCGAGCCTACTCTCGTAAAACTTCAAGCACGGCGTATTAAGTTATTTCTTGAACATTACTGCGATTAGAAAAGACAAAGTAAGGAGAAGAAATTATGTATGAATTAATGTAAGGCGAAAAATTTAATCTCTATGAAATATATGCCCTGGCCTACTGTCATAACATTTAAAAGACTAGTAATTATTAATAATTCATTATTAATAATTTTATATTATTACTAAAGCAATGCGGTCATGGTAGTCTAGTGGGTAGAACACTGGACGATTGGACGTTCCCTCAGCACCTGAGCACCCTCAGATCCACCCCAGCTGTATAATTTTTCGGGTACCAAATCTTCCTGAAAAACTATAGCAGGCACAGGGCAGGAACTGGTCCCCCTTATTACCCTGCTGAAGTGTGAATATCACACTCCGTCGGGCTTAGTACTGAATGAACTATACCATCTTCTACAAAAACCAAACTTCGGGTTGATTATTGTGGGTGGTTTTCATTCAATCATTAATATTATATTTTTCTAATAAATGGATACCGTAAATGAGAAAGGAGACAAGTGCTGCCAACGCTTGGTTTTATTTTCGGAAGCGGCCATCAAAATTTAAACTGCAATTAAAAGCAAAATGAAAGTTGTTCCTCCCTAAAGCTGTCTCGGAAACCGCCCTCGGTTGTGTCAAAACGCCCAAGGAAGGGGTGCCCACCCACGCTCCCAGGGACCCTTTGCCCCTGGGAGCGTGGGTGGGCGCGCAATTCATGCCGGCCCTGGTCGAGGAAAGATTGGGAGAGTGCGGGATTAAAGGGTGGAGAAAGGACAAAGGGTGACTGAGGGCAATCGCCTCGAGGTGCGCCGAGATCCATTGAATAGGCGCGATTTGGGGGGGGGAGGGGGTGGAAGGGATACGTGCGTGGAGGAAGAGCGGGAATTCATCTTGGAGCGAAGGAGGGACGGGGGGCGACCCCGTTTCACTCCTTCCAGCGGAGGATGCGGGCATGATGCGGCGACCGCGCCAGGGGTCAAGGGGTGTGCGTGGGTTTCAGTCGGGAATGAGGGAGATGAGCGATGACCTCACTCGTCCCCTCCCTCCGGTATCCTCTCGATTTCTTTATGCATTCTCTGATTGTAACATTCTTTGCTTCCTTGATGTCGATCTGACTTCTCCGTTGTACCATATAGGTTATATACTGCCGCATTTAGTTTGAATAGATTCAACGCCTTCATTTATTCTTTACGTGCAATATTTAAGAAATATTGCCAAGTGTTCTCCACAACGGTTAAAATGTTTTCAGTCATGAATTCTGGTCATTAGTCTAAAAAAAATTCTGGAATTCCGCTAAAATTTGACTTGTTGAATAAGCTTTCCATTGTTTACCCAATGAATTTAGGTTCTAATTCCACAAGAATAGCTTTCTGGTCACTGATGCCGTCCATTATTCCAACGCTTGTATTGATCCCGGGCGTAGAATTTGCGAAGATATCAGGTATGCTGCGACCTCTTGCAATCCTAATGCATACGCTGCGCCTCGTCGTGTTAAACCCACATAATGGTAGGGTGTTGACAAGGTTTGTTTAAGGTAAAGTAATTGCAATATTTGAATCGTGTCCGTCCTTTGGGCATTTTACCGACATTATTAAGGCCATCATGAATTTTTCAAATATTTCGTTTTTGAAAACATTAAGTATGCACACTTCTTCCATTACGGTCATAAAAATTACGTAGTTACGATGAATTTGAAACTTTCATGAAAATGAGAAAAAAGACACAAGGGTGATTGTGGCGAAATCCGTTTAGCTTTCAGAATTTTTCTAAGATTCTGGGAACTTGATTAATACAATAACAAATGGATGTTAAAACGTTGAATTCAACCTAATGGCGAAACTCACACGACAAGATCATTTGGTGACATTCTGCATACCTATATATATATGTTCTTTTTTCGGAAAAAATTGTTCCTTGAAAATTCCCTCGAGAGAAGATAACACTTGAGTAGTTTAACTGACTAAAACACCCCCTATCGGAAAATGATAGGTTTGAATGCTGGATTAGGATAATGCACTGAACAATGCTTCGAAATTGCCTTGTATTAAATTGGATTAGGGTACTGACATAGAATTTCAAAATCATTAATACAAATTTCAAATAATTATAATATACATGAATGATAAATCTGACTACAATATAAAAGATACAATTACATGCCTGCATTAAATCACACCACTTTTACATTAGAACTCATGCAATTTGATGTGAAAAACGGTTCGGTCTGCTTATTAATGCGAATCATTCTGTTTGTGTTTTTATTTTAAGGAGAACGGAAGCTTCGAAATGTCTATTGGATGTACGTTAAAATTAATTTCATAATAATACGAGGCATAACTGAAAATTAAGGGCCGAAAAAATTATTTGAAATATTTAATGAGATTCAGTATTAATTTTTATCAAATTTTCATCACTTACTAAAAAGAATGAAGCCAAATAATAATAATAATAATAATACGTATCGATACCGATGAAATATTTTCTTTATTTCACTTGCAGCGTATTAAAGTAAAGCTAGCAAATTGTTTTGACTGAAATGGAAATATGTGAGTTAAATCCTTGAGAGTTGAGCTTGAATCTGTTTCTGATTTTCGCTGCACGTAGTACATGTTTAATCAATAAGCTATTGAGTTCGTTCGGGAATACTAAATAAGATACTACGTGTACGCCATAAGCCCCTACGGTGTTTCGTTGCTTTATCCTTTTTTTAAGTCCCTCTAAAGATTTTCCCAAGTTTGAGAGCTAAACTGTAGTCAATATAAAACTTCAAAAGACGTTTAAGATGAATAACCGAGGCAGTATCGGATATCTATCTAAATGTTTAAAAAACCACTCTCATATAATTCCATCTCGTACATGAAAGGGTGCAACAGTCATTTAGAACGTTAGTTTAACAAAGTCAGCGATGCCCTCCGATTAGTGCTAGAGTATAGTTATTGCTAGAAGATTATCGATGTAATGTAATGGGGATGCTTCGAAACGCATCATAAGTAATTTTTTTCTTAAGTAAGAAAAAAATTACTTATGATGCGTTTCGAAGTGATATTCTGGTTTTTTAAAGATAAATTGGGCATATTTCTGTTCTTAGACTACAGCCACATGTTCCGTGTTGATAGGGTCCCTGTTAACGCGAAACTTGATTTTGTATCGATAAAAATTTTAATCAATGGAATATTTTCCTCTTAATAAAGTGCCTGATTATGACATAGTGACTAATTATGTCCTAATAAAGGCAATTAATAATTTAGCAACCATATTTTTGGTATATTTTTTACTTAAATTTTGCTAGGCGTAAGTTTTTCCAGATGGATTAAACAAGGTAGTAATCCTTAAATAAAAATGATTATTGATCAAAAAGCAACGTTATCTCACCGATTTCATTGCAATCGATAATTTTTTGCATCTGAAAAAAGCTTGTCAAGTTAGACTAGTCAAATTTTTTGATACAATATGTTATTTTAGTCAAAATTAATTAGGTTTCTTTCTGCCGGAATGGAATTGAAGCTACACTGCTGCAATAGAAAAGCACATAACTCACGTTTGCAAATTGATTAACCCAAATAAAAATGTACCTTTTAGCTTTAAATGTAGATGTAAATGGACAGCCAGCTTATGTATTGACATTACCAAGGCTTTTGACAACATTGATAACAAACTGCTATTGTATAAGCTTCAGAAGCAGGTATTCCAGGAATGACACTTTAATGATTCAATGGTTTTTAATGTTTAAGATTCATTATTTTAAAGTTGACCATACATGTAGTAACCATAATTTTGTAACTTCCGGAGTATCGCAAGGTTCTATTTTGGGTCATATCTTTCGAATTTTTTACTGCAGACAAAAAAATGATTCAAGATGTACGTCGTAAGGAAACGAGTGAACAAGTGAGTGCGAGTCCGAAGCTAGTATCGTCAATCATAATGAGGGTAAAAAAACAAGAGAAACTTTACACTTTCACACACTTTTAATGTTCTATGACCATGGTTTCGATGCTACGCATCATCATCGAAACCATGGTCGTATTGCATTAAAAGTGTGTGTAAGTGTAAAGTTTCTCTTATTTTTTACCCTCATCATGAAGGAATTCCACAAAGTTAAGCCTGAAACTGTTAACTTCGTCAATCACAGGTGTCCGAAAACTGCTTGGCTACTGTTTAGATATTAATTTCCCAACATTATAATAAATAAGAAATCTTATAAATCGTTGGAACAGGCTTTCACTGAAAAAAGGTTTAATAATTAAAACAAACATTTAAAAAATAGTTTGATTAATTAGAAAATATCAACTTAGAGAGCCTCGCAAAATGTTGGTGTGGGTTTCAAGAGTTGACTAGTAACCCATATTTGAGGCACATAGATACGCAACTAACCTTCAGAAAACTATGAATATGCCCCGGCAATATTTGCTCTGATATGAAAATCGTGTTATTTTAAATCCACGTGGCAAGACTGAAGCACTTAATGTAGATTGGTCTAAAGGGAGGTGCGTTTCGCATCATGCTCATTGAAAATACAGATTGTACAATTTCAGGGAATACCACGTCAATGATCATTCAGGTGAACTGCGAAATAGACTTAGTCATGCAGTAGCAGATTCAGTTGTATGCTATGTAATAGCTTTTCTCCGCCAAGTTTAACCTAGTTTCTAAATGAGCCGTTACCTGTCGGCTTCAACCACTATTGTAAACCTCTGTTATAGCATAGCTTACTTTAAATCATAAGTTTCTCGTCTCTCACAAACAACACGCACACGAATGAGATGTTTTTTTGGAATGTCATGGCTTTATCTTGTATGTTAAATGACCGGTTAGGGTGGGTTTTCGCTCACCGGGACGGTGTATGTGTGCCCGTATGGGCCGACAATGAACGCTTGGACACCATGAAACATCCGGAAGTCATGCGTAAAAAGAAGAGGGAGGAACCCATTCTTTCGGCAGTTTGGAGGTTAATTCCAGCCCTCTCTCTTTTAGTCTGCGAGTGGTGTGGAAGGACACACCATCGGCAGGAGGGGCTTGGAGACAGAACCGGGCAATTGACAGCGTGCACCAACGTTGACCGCAGGATGCCCGTCACCGGCAGCCCTGCGACACAGAACCAGGGCTCCCAAACACCCAACAATTGGTTCTCACGCTAAAACGACAATCTCCTGCCCTCGGATTGGGATTTCGCCCCGTCAACTCGTCAGCCCCCACCCACACCCGACACGCGCCCGCCCCGCGCCACTGCAGCCCATGCTGGGTCTGGCCCGGCGCAGGCACTCGGCCGAGGGTGATGCATCCCGTCGAATACGATATCGGAATAATGTATCTATTCGCCCAATGGAGAACTACATTTCGTTGGCTATTAACTGGAAACACATTTAAAATGCAAAGCCGAGAAACGCGTCGCCCACCCTTGAATCAGTCGCTCGGCATGCCATTCTCATCCAAGGAATGGATAGTTCGTGACGTAATGACGCTAGAGTCACTTTAATGGTTTCAGGGCCGAAGTTGCTCGAGCCTTGTCACGCTAATGGATGCGGAGAAGTAAAATGAGAAATGAAGAGCTACGTGGGGGACAAGATGTGAGGAGCCGATGAGAAGAGGGACGGAGGAGGCTATCTATCGGCGCGGAGGCCATCCCCGCTTCTCCACTAAGAAGGCAGAGATTAAAATTAATCCCAACCATGTATACGCTGTGTTGTATTACTTCTATTGTGGGAATATTTAAATAACTTAAAACTATTAACTTAAGTCTATTAAAATACAAGTGCCTCACTGAGATAAAGCGCAAGATTTTGGAATGGAGTTCTTGGAGAGAGACTCTGAAGAACTTCAAACACTTGTAAGAGCGTGGATCACGGGGAACCTAAATGTTTCCAAAAAACACTACTGTGAAATAATTCTCCAATATTTCCGCAATCATTTTGAAGTATTAAAATTTACAGATATGCTTCAGATTTAAACTGCGAGATATAAGATCAATTGCTCTTCAATATTCAAATGGAAAATTTAAGCTCTAAATTCTTACCCATGAGGGGTTAACTTTAATTCAAGTTCATTACTTCGGATCCTAAACAAAAGGACTAAACTTCAGAATTGAATAATACAGGAAAGACCTGCCCCTTTCTTGAAAAAAGAAAACAGAGAATTAATTTGAAATGGAAGGTGTAGTTGCCTTGGAATGTATATTCAGAAGTTTGGCCTTTCAGGAGAATGAAGAACTACAGCACGACCTAATTTGTGGAAATACATACAGTATCGAGTTAAAAATAATGCTGCCCTTAAAAAGGATTTGGGTATTAATTTATGACAAGTGAATCGGATGAAAAATATAAACTTTGATTGTTCATTTCCACGTACTTTCTACATGACGGTCTAATTAACACGGTAATACAAAGACTACAGGTGCAAACGAGCCATTGTTAGGATGTGTGTGGGATGGAACACCAGTCATTAGACTAATTTGTAATCATTATCATTTTAACTATGGTCCTCGTTGTCTGTTTGTTACATACGATGTTGCGATTAATAAATTATGCGAAGAGAAAACTTCCCCCTCACGATCTGTGCCGCAGATATTACTTAATTAAGCCTCTCGTTGCGCCCTTGGTTAACATGAGATTGGCGGTCGATTTATTCTCTTCGTTTCAGTGATAAACTCAAGTACTTGTAATTTCTCTTCATATGCAATCTTTAGTGATGCCATTTTGTAAGTAGTACAGCGTCAAATATAGAATTGCATTAATGACTATCCTCTACTTTTGGTCCCTTCACCATTATTTTCATTTTTTTGTGCATGATTAGTCATTACCCAACTCGGCGCCATTAGTGCCAATCAATCTGAGGATTGGTTCGTAGCAGCGCTTCTCACTAAAAACATGCTGCAATGGCCAATCTCTTCATTCTTCATAGGTTTTTGCACCGACAGTTTGTTTACATGCAATATCTGGACGACCATCCTCCCTCTGCTATTCTTCCCCTCCGCGTTTCTCTCGATTCCAGTCTTTAGCAAACTATCGTGCTTCAGGACGTGTCCAATAGCGTTCTCTCTTCCCTTTGTGAGTGCCACCTTCTCCCACCATTCAATGCTCCAAGTACTTTCCCGCTAGTTACTATTTCAGCGTCTGGTATTCTGCTCCCTATCCTTCTTCTATCGCTATTGATCCTACTTCCTAAATAGCAAAAACTCTGCCACTTGCTCTAGTGTGTTCCTTCCTTTGTTCTCTATTTCCAATGTAGACCTTAGTTTTATTCTTTTTCATCTTCATGTTGCTCTTTTACATCCCCTTCTCTGTACTCACCGTCGTCCTTGCAAGGTCTCTCTTTCTTAACAGAATACTATATCCTTGGCGTATACCAGTCTTCTTACTTTAGCCTCAAGTTCGTACACCACATTCCATGTTTTCCGAAATATGAAAACATGCCCTCTCAATAAGCACATTAAATATCAATAACTATTATTAGCCATCTTGCTGTTGTTTATTTTAGACTCTTCTCTGCTTTCGTCACATCTGGTCCAAGATACCAACAGTAAATCTCTCTTAGTACTCTACATATAGTGCATATAAATTTTTCTGTCATTGTGATTTATTAAAATTTTCTTAGGAGCGTGTATTATCGCATTCCATTTTACTTTGCCTAATTCTTTCTTTAGACAAGGAATTCAATGGATGTCAGTTGACCTTCCGTATACTTTTCCCTACCGTGAGTGTACGGACCACGAGCAAGAATAGCTTCTCTCGATCGCCTACTTTTTTTAAAAATCCGTATTGGTCCTAACTTGTATATAACATTTTCCAGCTTTCTTCTCTCTTCTTCAGAATATTAGATGCATGTCAGACAATGTTATGAAATATTCACACGTTTCTGTCTTTATCTCTTTTGCTATGGTATTGATTACATTTTGATTTAAGTTCCACAATGATTCTCTTCTCGTATACATTGCACATATCAAGTTATAGTGCTGTTTTTCAAATTTTTGTTACTTTCAGAAGTTTTATTATTTTCGTGGATATACGTATCGATTACTCCTGGAGCTTTACTTGCCCTTCAGTCCTTTACTCAGCGTCATCTCCAAACTTCAGAATATTGTCTTCCTTCACATCATGTTCGACATTATCTTATTCTTCCAGTATTCAAGTATACTTTCCTTTTCCGCCATTAAGATTCTCCAAAAATGTGTACCATTCACAGATTGCCATAAGTCGGGGACAATTGTACCCGATTTAGTGTCTTCAGCTACTAGATAAAAGCCATTGATAAATAAGAAGGTATTTTAGGTAAGGATGAAGTGGGCAAGGTAATCGTTGAGGGGAGATATCGGTTGAAGCCCAGGGAGAAATTCTTTGAGGACTGTACACCTTCTCTTTGGTCATATATTGACATACAGAGGGAAAGTATGTTAATATTTGGTGAAAGTTACCAATTTTTAGGTTAAAAGTAATTTTTTTTAAATCAGTACGGTGGAGGATTTTAAATGAAAGAGGGGAAGGAAGTGACTAAAGAATGAAAGTAGTGTTCCACACTGATGTGGAATAATCCCACGAGAGAACGAGGGCGGGAGAAAATAAGGCGCCCGGGGATTTTGTGGAATTCAGGTGGGTTTATATCGTAAGGTGCGTGTTCAGCGACATAATATGCTCAAAAAACATGTGCATGCTCGTGTGGCATGCTCTCAGAGCGCAGATTCATAAGTATACTTATACCCAAATTTGCGCCTTCGAACCAATGCAACAAACTTATACTCTTCCATCACGGAACGAATCAAATGTTAAATTACCAAGGAAATATCTGGCTTTAATATAGCTAGCTCATCATGACAATGAGTCTCACCAATTCCACATTCCAGGGCTATGTTGCGCCACAATATGTAAGAATTGGAAAATCATGCTCCAGGAAAAACGCCAGGTTTACGTAACTTTTCTATTTTCGCAGAAATTCGGCCGAGGCCACAGCGCAGCTCATGACTAAGAATATCTTCTCTCGCTTACATTTTGACGGATGACGAGTGTAAATAAACCGGTGGTTGAAAACTTCATCTTTATACGGACGGTGATAACAAAATTTGGCAAGAAAACGTCAGATAAACTTGTTATATATATATATATATATATATATATATATATATATATATATATATATATATATATATATATATTTATTTATTTATTTATTTATTGCGACGATTCATGGCATTGCGGTAAAATAGTTGGAAAATGTGGTGGGGGTCTGTCCTTTCAACGCAGCCGGTCGCCAGTTTGCTCCGAGCAGCTGGAGCGGAAAGACGTGCCTCTGCGTGAAGTGTTTTTCAACATTGTAGCACGGCGCGATGGACCGTTCGCTTGAACACCGACACGCCATCAAGTTTTGCGTGCAGCTGGGAAAGAATGCAACCGGAACATTCCAGATACTTCATGAGGTCTTCAAGGACGACTGCAATTCTAGGTCACAGTCCTGGAGGTGGCATAAGGGGTTCAAGTGGGGCCGGGAGGAGGTCGCCGACGAACCCCGTTCTGGACACCCAACAACGGTCAGAACTGACGAAAACGTGAATCGTGGGCGCGAAGTTTATGAACCGTCGATTGAGTATCCAGCAAATTGTTTATGCAATTGTCTAATCTAAAATGTCAAGGGTTGCAAATTGTTTGCAACCCTAGACATGTCCACATTTGCGGTACATGGGTTAGGACTGATGAATTGGATATGCGCAAGGTCTGCGCGAATATTGTGCCGAAAGTTTTACCACACGTCCTTCATTGTTACCAAACTGCTAGCCCCCTTACAGGCCGGACTTTGCTCCGTGAGACTTTTTTTTGTTTCCCCGACTGAAGAGAGAGCTGAAAGGAAAGCATTAGGAGACCGTGGAAAGCATCCGAAAGGTTGTCATAATGTTCCCGAGAGTAATTTCCGTAGAGAGTAGTTTCAGGGTGCCTTCCAGGCGTGGCAGACACGTCTCAGCAAGTGTACTAATGATGTAGGGTGAGAGTATATTCAAGAATTTGAAGCATTTGTACAAGTGCGATCAATAAATCTATTTTTCTTAGAGAAATAAATAAAATCATGCACATTACTTTTCTAACATATATACAATTATATATATATTTGGCAACGAATTACATTACGCATTGAAATATGCATAAATAATTTATGTAGAAATATTTTTTATCACATACGCACACGCAGATTTCTAAGCATAAATTTTCATCTGAGATAGTCATAATTGAATAAGCTCACCCACAAAGCATTACGTAATCCAGCGGATTGCCAGCTCAGCAGATTAGATAGGTATACGTGCACGTATTTCGAAAACGTTTTCATAAAGATGCTAGGAAATAATTTTAGCGAAAAGTTAAAGGGAAAGTTTCACATAATAGGTTATGCGAAAAGTTGTCCCTCACCGTGGCATACGGCATTGGCGTGGTGAAATGACTTGCGTGTTCCTATGGCCAAGAGACCTATGTGACCCCAAGATCTCTGCTGATGGATCAACGGTAATGAACTCTGCGCGGATCACCCAATTTAGGTCGAAGAGTAGATCCAGACAAAAGGTAATCCTTGTACTAAAGGCAAAACGGTTCACCTATTTGGGAATTGCATTGAATGAGGGTGGTGAAGAGAGGGATCAGGTTGGCTAATGGCATTTAAATAAGAATTGTGTTCGTTATGGACGCGTTTAAAAAGAGATGGAGTTTAAGTCAGGCGTCTTTGGTAAGTAAAGATATAATAGAGAACGAGCTATATGTAGTAGGAAGTCTAAGAATAATTAATGTCGCGTTATTAATGACCTATGAGTACAGTGGTTTTACATGTAGATCACGCTCCATTACAAACGCACCCAAGGCCAAAATACTGGTACGATGGACGAAAGTCTCACCGAAATTCAACCTGTCATAACTTACTATTAACATACGACAGAGGAATACTTAATAAAATAACCACGAAGGTATTGTCATATTTGGTCTTTAATTATTTAAAAAAACACCGCTCCTTTACTTGCTCAATAATTAATGTCTTATCCCTGTTCTGAAACTAAATTCTAGAGATACAGATGGGCATTCTCATGTAATTGACATATGTGAAAATGACACATAATTTCTTGTATTAGTAATAAGTAATAGTAATGTAATAAGTTTTCCAAGGTAGTTCAGTCGATTCACAAGGATCAAAGTGAGAGCGATCATCTAAGAGTCAAATATACTTGCAATTAAAAATCTGAGAGATCCCACGGGATGCGGGATCATAGGGGAGAAATTGTCGCGGGAAGGAGATTAGTTACAATGGAGAGGATCAGGGAGGACATGGAACGCAGGGGAGAGCCGAAGTACCTTTGGAAAGGAATGGCGCTAGTGGCAGATTCGACGGGACTCCTCGCATTCCTCCGCTCCGCCTCCACGGAGGGCGAGCGCAGATTGCGAAGGGCACGGCTCGGCCCTCATCCCTTGGAATGGTTCACTGAAAATTGAAACGCGTACACAAACTAGTCACGCTGATCGAGTTATACATCTCATCGTTGGTAAAACTATATTTGCCGAAAGCAGACCATGGCGTCGCATTGGCATCACTGCTGCATTACTTTAAACTTGAATTCACTAGAGTTGACACTTAATGATGTAATAATAATTAGGTGCTTCCGAAAAAAATAGTGTATCTTCCAAGATTCACAACGGAATAGCGAATAGGAATTAATATTATATTCCACAAATTTGTATAAATTAGAGGTTTCCAGAAACTGCGCAGTTGATAAACGTCTTAGTATTCAAACTGACGATTCCCTCATGAAGAATTCATTTAAAATTTATTGAGGATACACTAATTATTTGAATTGAAGTTTAAAATAAAATTTGATAGCTCTGCTGAGAAAGCAGCTTCATGACAGAACTATTATTTATATTGCGAAGGGTCACCAATAGAGATTTATCTTCCCAGAATACACTTCGCCTACATGGAGTAATGATATCAGAGTGACCAAAGGGAGCACAAAGGAAAGGAATTTTATTACATAGATTTTTCAAAGCAACAACGCTAAAGAACAAAGAAAATAAAAAAGTGTCAAACGTAGTGTATAATGAGTTGACAAAAATCTTTCGCCATCGAATCCTTCCCATCTTCGAAGTAATATTCAATTTTGAAGAGAATTTGATGATACAGGAATGTACAGGGTCGCACCCAAAAGTGGTAAAACTGATTTTCTCTGGCGCGAACGGAGCGGTCTGGCGCGTCTGGCGCGAACGGTGGAGGGTGGTCTGCCTGGCAGGGTAAGGTGGAGGGGGGTCTCAGCAACAGACCGACACCAACCTCAGTCGTCTGCGGGCTGTCGTTGAGTGAGGACACCGTTTTTAGTGAAGCAAGGTTTTTGTCCGCGTCGAAAAACAAAATGAATCTGAATTTAGAGCAACGTTATTCCGTGAAGTTTTGTGCGAAACTCGGGAAGACGGCAACTGAGACCCTCGATATGATCAAGCAGGCTTATGGGGACACTGCCTTAAGCCGTTCCACAGTGACACAAGTGGTTTAAAGAGGGTAGGGAGCTCGTTGAAGACGACCATCGCTCCGGACGGCCGTCGACGGCAAGAACCGACACGAATGTGGACAGAGTGAGGACACTGCTGAACACAGACCGACGCTTAACCAGTGAAGAAATTGCAGACCAGTTGGGTCTGTCTGCATCCAACGTCCAACGCATTATTTCACAGGATTTGGCCATGAGCAAGGTGTGCCCCAAGATGGTGCCGAAAATTCGTGCCATGGCGCGCTCGTCGTCAGACAGCTCCTGGCCAAATACGGCGTTGCCACGTTGCCGCACCCGCCCTATTCTCCCGATCTGGCACCACCTGACTTCTTCTTCTTCCCCCTGATGAAAAGACAGCTCAAGGACGACGTTTTGACTCGATAAAGGCCTTTCAAGAGGTTTCGACGAGGGTATCGACGAGCACTTTAGAGTGATAAAGTATATCGACGATTTTCTTTGTAAGTATATCGTCAATAAAATTCTTGTAAAAAATCAGTCCTACCAGTTTTGGGTGCGTCCCTGTAGAAACTTTAGAGTTATTCTGTAATATTTCTATCATTCTACTTCAAGAAATGTTGCAATGCAGTCAAATTCAACGACAATGAATCTTAACAAATTTCACTAACTTTCAATAGTTATAACATTAAAATACCAATTAACTGAGTGAATACAAAATTAACAAAATGTTCTCCGCCATTATGTTACGCGTATTACCTGCCAGATCATTCCGTCGGTAAGATTACCATTGTTAGGGAAATTGCTATTTATATTTATTCAGTGCGTCTACCTATACCAATAAAAAGAAGCAGAAAGGCGACATATAAGTTTCGAAGTTGATATTAAGTTTATATTCCTTGTGAATCATTAGAAAATAAAATAAAAACTTCGGTCGACGGAGAGATCCATGCGTATTCGTTTGTGAGCTCGGGGACCGTACAAATCCCGGACATTGAGTCTCATCCACCTTTTGACCTCTCGAACCCGCCAACCCCACTAAAGGAGCTCAGCAACTTATTTCCTTTCGTAGAAAATTTTTGAAACGGAGTCGACAACAAAAGTAAGCGTAAGGTTCTCGGTTCAGAGCGGAACACTTCGAGACCCAACAAGGGTTCCGGAGCAGAAGGAAACCATTCCTCCGAAAGGGCTCCGTTGCCATACACTGCTATGAACTCCACACCACGTTGACAAAATCGCCACCGAACCTGCCCCGGATATCACTTGGTCCGTATCCTAAGTTATGAAGTCACTCGGCGTCAACCTTGGACAGGGTGGGGCCAGTGCTTAGCCAGCCGTGGGTGGCACTTTCGAATACAGAATTCATCTTAGATCAGTGTGATCTAGCGCGCGGTTAAGAGGATATCATATGCGATGCCCAACTTCCTTAATACAAGGTTACAATTATTATAACTACAGTGAAATTAGGGGATGTGGTAGTTTGCTGGGTGAATCGCTCTCGGCCAATAACCGAAGGGCACGGATTCGATTCCCGATGGCACCTCTGGGAAACTTCAGCTACACTCAAGCTCTTAAATGTCGCGTACCAGAGGCCAATTTCTCTGGACCACTAATAGTTCACAGACCATCTGAATTCGGTCTCAAATGAATTAAATTGTATAACATTGTAAATTGTTCACTGCTGTAACATGGGTGCTGCACCACTTATTGCAATCAACTCACTGAGACACTAAAAAGGACTTTATTTCCAATCCGTAGCCTTGATTAACGGGCCATATCTCAGCAGCTGTTAGGGAAGGCGTCCGTACAGCTGAGGTCGTATGCACCACTAGAGATAGGAGTATAATATGGTACGGGTAGGATGCTCACGGAATGGAGTGGCAACCTCGGAGTTCGAAGTCAGCCGCTCGGAGTAGGAAGCCTCCACACCATTCCGATCCTCCTCCCAGATCTCCCTTGGAAACCCGTGGAGGCAGAGGGATGAAGAAACTAGCCCCCCACTACCCAGTAAATGGTTTGCAAGGGAATGAGTGGGTCATGCAAGAATATGGAATCGGCGAAAGACGTGCGCAATATTATTTTGGTCATGCAAAGCACGGAAGCACCAAATGTAGGCATAAATGAGAGAGACAGAGAGGAGGGGAGGGGATGGATTTTAGAGGAAGTGGAAGGCCCTGGAAGTCACGGGTGAAGAGATTATTGAGAGGCGAGGATTAGTATTAGGAGTCTCGGGAAATAAAATTTTATGGGTTAAACAATGTTTGCATGTTCCGGAGGCGATGGAAGTATTCTAGAAATAAGCAGTAAGAAGAGAATTAGCGAAAAAGGAATGAGTTCCATTCCGTAACCTGGAAATAGACATTTCTTGCCGTTCCTCGCCCCGAAATGGAACAGCGTGAAGGGAACGCATGCTTTTTCTAAAATTACATTTCCTTTGAGTGCGTCAAATCCCACGTCTGCGGTATTTACCAGAGCGCTCAAGGGCAGAGTAGCTCGGGGTCCGCCACCTCAGGCAGTTGGAGAAGCAGAATAGAGAAGGGCGGGAGATGCGGGAATTTCCCAGCGATCCAGATCATCTGCTTGACTTAACCTGTGCCCTGCAACCCCTCAACGGTGAAGGTCGGGAAGGAGGCGCAAGGAGGTGGGCCGAAGGAGGTGCGGCGAAAGCATTTCCAGAGAATGAGGTTAGGCGCGAAGATCTAGAAGCTATCGGAGAGCATTTCGATGGGAGTGCCCCGAAGCGGAGGCTTGTCGCCCGGTGATTTTTACATTCGGGAGCAAAGATTAACCGATTCAAATTCCCGGAGTTAACTCTCCCGTTATGGATTTCGCAGAACAGTTTCAGTCCAACCCACCGCATTCTAGTCAGCATCGCTCTCCCCATCCAGAATTTCCAATCTTCGGTTGGTTCCTTTCGTTTTACCGTGTTGTTGTTAAGAAAAGACTTTTAAGAATGTTTATTGTTTTCCTTTTTGAGACACTCGGCTTTAAAAGTGGTCGATGACGCAGAAGCGGTCTTCCGGAGCCCTTATCCCCCGGGGGGGGGCGCAGGAAATGGGCTTTGTGGAGGCGGAGGGATGGGGGGCGTAATGAGAGCTCCTTTTGAGTGTTTGAGGGGGAGGGGGGCGGGAAAGAGGCTTCAGGCGCACGCCCGGGCGCGCACCCGGAATGCCGCCGGGGAGGAAGGGACAGGGGGGGAGTTCGGCATGCCATGGGGGGGGCGAGCGACGACAGCGGCGGGGAGGGACGGCGGTTCCCGCGGTGCGTGAGGGAGCGCGCCGGGGAGGGGGGCGCTGGCCCCGGGCGGAACATCGCGGATTCGCCCCCGGACGGCCCTCGTCATCATTGCAGGAGAGGGCGGGGGCGGTGGGCGGACCCTCTCTTCTTTGTGGGGCGACCGGAGAACGACACAAAGGGGCTTGATTGAAACAAAACCTCCCTCGACACTCCTCCCCCCCTCCCCCCGGTCACATACCGCCCCCGCTCTCGACTTACGACCTTCCGTTCGCCGTCGGTCACGTGCCCTCGACGCCCCCATCGCTCCAGCTGGAGTGGGGACTCCAGAGACAACGTGCTCGGGAACACGAACCATCCTCGCCCTGTGTTCTTTTTTGGGATGTTTAAAACCATGTGCTGCTTTAAAGTAGGCGACTTAAACGCAGCAGCCTGGCACACAGGTGCTGCTGCCAACGGCTCAAAGGGCATTTAAAAGAGCTTCAAAATTCCAAGAACCATATCGACGGGGGGAGTAGGATTAAACCCTCCCAATGTCTGCCTGCCACAAAAAATGTCAACATTCGTTCAAAACTGCGGGTCGTTTTGATTTTGTGCTTCGTGAACACTCTCTCGAGTTGACAAAGTTGTATATATTCAAATCTGAGAGCAATTCCTTCCTTTTGATAATGATGTTGACATTATAGGCGGAAATATTATTTGTATAGATGTAACTGATTATCATATTTCGCTCAATGAAACCGAACTCCCAGACTTTTCATGTGGTACCTTAGAACACAGTTATTCTTCATAAGGATTAGTTCCGGAACTGTATTTTGTGCATTTGCTATGGTAGCAATAGGGATTTGGGATACTTGATTACCGTGATGCTCCCTGCAAAATATATGGGGCTACTTCATCGTCGGTGTTTCAATCCGAGAATTGGTTCTGGCTGCAGCATTCAATTTCAATAATCTAACACCGTTTAATACTCATTGAGAATATCCTTCCGCCCGACGTCCATTACTTGACGTTTTGCGCATTTGCCAATTGGTCGTCCCCCCGTGGCATCTTCCTCTCCATCATCCCTTCAAATATAATCTTAGTAAGTTCTTCCCAACAACATATTCTTCAATCTCAAGGTGTACCCAATCCGTCCAGATAGGGAACACCTTCAGTGAGATAAGTTAATTCAGTTAGTACTGCGTTTGAAAGATAGACATTGGTAAACAGATTCACTGTGCAACAGTCTTATTAGATCGCGGTAGATTTCACACGGTTAAATGGAAATATGCTATGCTTCGCAATCAGACAACATAATTACATCACAACGAGAGTCCATGAATTATTGATTATCTCCGCATAACCTGGTGTTATCAATTAGCGCTAACGATGTCATATCAGATCATAATTTTTAGATTAATATGTTTGCAAAATAATCAAAGAGTTTAAATTTTGCAAGCACTCCGTCATGTCTAACATGGAATTCCATCGGTCGCATCTTACTTGCATATGCAGTTGATACGCACTCTTCTGGTTTCGTCGTGGATATCCGCATTCCAAGTCGTACAGAGCCCAGGCGGCGAGCAGCTAGGGGCGGCCGTGTGGGGGGACGAGAACTGTTTGCAAGGGGCGGTGGAAAGGGAAATGACGATGAGAGAGGGTTTCGAGTCTGAGAGTGTTTTGCAGAAGGAAGGCGACTTCCTTTTTTTCAAGCAATAATATTCCAATGAAGTACAAGTTAACCCTTCGCCTTTAACGGGGTAGGATGGGGGGGTGCTCCGGGGGGAGTCAAGGGGGTCTCTGGGGGAAGCACGGATGAGTGCTAGGCGGTGGATCCAAAGGGGAAGGCGCGGAGTGCTTAAAGGCGAGCGATCCGACCATCGCCCCACCCCCATGCGCGCAACGCCTCCGCTCCGGCAAGGGGCCGCTCGCACGCAGTGCGCACGCTTGGGCAGATTTTGGATAGAAATAGAATAAAAAAATACATGAAAATACAATTGCTTACCTCTCCCAACAAAAAGCAAAACCTAAAATCGGGCACTACAGTAAGCCCCTCTTCAACACGGTATACTTTCTTTTTCCCTTCATTCCGTTCAACATACTTGTTCTACTCCTGTCCTTTCCTCTTGTGGCAAACTTAATCCCTCTATTACTGTCTTCGACATCGTACTGCCAATCAACACCCTCTGAATACATACATCTCCACTACCTCCTTTTGATTTCTTTCAACCGACCCCTCTCCTCGCCCACCACACTTCCTCATTTATTTTCCTTTCTGTCCATTTCACTTTCTCCGTCCTTCTCCACACCCCAATTTCAAAAGCCTCTAATTTATTTCTATCATCCTGCTTCGGTCACCACGCTCCCGTACATAACTGCGCTCTATATAAAAGTTTTGACGAGCCTTTTCTTAACATCCTTACTCGACGTCCCTGTCATCAACGCCCTCCTCCTTGTGAAAGCCTCTTTGCCTAACGCAACTCTTTCCTTCACGTTTCTACTACTTTGACCGTGCCGGTCCAAAACACTTCCGTGTTACATAAACTCATCCACCTGCTCGTTTTTGCCATCCTATTTTAACTTTTAGCATACCCTTCCCCTTCTACAAATCTGAAAAAAAAATTTTTAATTTACATTTATTGCTATCCCACTGATCTTCCACCTTCCGATGCATTCAGGAGAGTTTGCAGCCTCTTGGTTGATTGACAGACTAAAGCCTGGCCATCAGCAAACTGAAATGCTTTTATGAATGCTCCTCCCATTCCTATCATTTTCAGTTCTTCCCATGCCTAACTCCTTTTCCTTACACTGCCCTTCTGGAAACTCCATCCACCACTCGTAGACCGTGACAGGTACAGGTTGCGTTTGAGTATCATATCCCGCCAGTCTTCTTTTATTTGATGCAATATAGGAAGACCATTCGGAATGTAACTTACGTTTTGGCCTAGTAATGCGGTGGGTAGGGCTAGGGCAACAATTTTTCTGTCTAAACGTCCCTACGCTCAGTACGCACCCTGCTGTGGCATTGTGCAGACTAAGGTTTCTCCACTTTGCTCACGGATCTCTCGCTAGACAGCGCTTTGACAGTGATGCAAAATTATTCGATATTTTGGAACGTTGCAAGCCACGGCTAGGATGTGTGGCAGAGGGTGAGTACACAGCAGACTAATTTTGATCCGAATATGACCCTACTGCGATCGGGCAATGTTTTTATGATCCCTTATCGTTCGTGGAAAAAATGACATTTTAAATCTAGTATACTCTAGTAAAGAAGTTGTTAAAATATTAGTCCGCAGATTTATTCAGAGACGGAATTGAAAATCTCGTGTATTATAATGATAAATGCCTCAATTTGAATGGAAACTTTGCAGAAAAAGAGTTCAAGAGTGTGCCTTTCAAATGTTTATAATAAAACTGTCTTTTAACTTAGTTCATATTTTATTTCGAAACGTAAGTTACTTTCCAAAGAGCAGCCTCGCATTCAATAATTTTGCTCTACGTACTCAGTTTCACGTCTTTTCAAAATATAAGGAACAGACGAATACATTGGATTCCATGGCCCTTTTTATAAGTGACGGAAGGTAGTCCGTTGAGTGGGTAGGTGTCAGTTAACCTGTGTTTGGGCTGAAAGGAGATGCTGTAGAAGACCGAGTCCATGGCGTTTAAGAGAGGATGGATCAATATGTTTCACGGGTCACATAATGTTCATCTTTATTCCTCATGCAAATTACCCGTGGTGACTCGTTTATAACGTGCCAGCATCATTATTAATGTTAATTTATTTCTTAGGTTTCATTATGAGGATAATTTCAGGAATGTATATAATTAATTAATTAAGTAAGGATCGGAAACGAGTCACCTTTATGTGTCATTGGGAACGATGCCCAATGCAATGCATGCCGAAAGAAATTCAGAGTGGCAAGTGTATTGGGCGAGCTTGAAAAAGAATTTTTGGATAAGGCGTAACCAAGATTATGTAGGATCAAAGTCATTCATTATAAAAAAGGGAAAAAGTAGACAGGTAGAGTGTTGAGATGGAGAATAAATCGAAGAGGAAAATAGAGAAAGAGTGGTGAAGGGAAGGATAGGACACCAAAACGGTAGTTACAGCTTACAACACTGGAACCGTAGACGCAGCACGTTGACAGAAGATGACAGGAAGATTGCTGATAGCAACAGTATAGATGATTTCTTCGAAGTAACATGGAAGCGTTAAATAAAACGCTTAGACTGCAACACACAATATGAGAACACATAAAAGGAACACTCACACGATATTTCTTGATAATTTCGACGGAATTGGCATGGGAAGTAGATTCAGCCCCTCATAGCTTTCTCTTCCAGGAAACCGAGGTGGAGGTTAGCGTATGAGGGCGTATATAATGAATGACTTTGATCCTACATAATCTTGGTTACGCCTTATCCAAAAATTCTTTTTCAAGCTCGCCCAATACACTTGCCACTCTGAATTTCTTTCGGCATGCATTGCATTGGGCATCGTTCCCAATGACACATAAAGGTGACTCGTTTCCGATTCTTACTTAATTAATTAATTATATACATTCCTGAAATTATCCTCATAATGAAACCTAAGAAATAAATTAACATTAATAATGATGCTGGCACGTTATAAACGAGTCACCACGGGTAATTTGCATGAGGAATAAAGATGAACATTATGTGACCCGTGAAACATATTGATCCATCCTCTCTTAAACGCCATGGACTCGGTCTTCTACAGCATCTCCTTTCAGCCCAAACACAGGTTAACTGACACATTTTCTGCAGAAAACTATCTCTCACTGCTCACTCCCTGCGTTTCGAATACCTGCTCCATTACTCCTACCCGCTCAACGGACTACCTTCCGCCACAGCCTCGTCAGTCGCCCTTCCCTTTCCCCCCACCTTGGCCACGCCCCCTCAACCGATTCCTTCGCACTTCGATTGCCGCCATCCATCCCTCTCTCCCCGCTTCATCGTACGTCACGCTTCATCATTTGTCTTCCTTTCCATCATATTGCTTTCTTCATTCTTCACCGAACCCATCACGCAAGAGTCTCCTATATAACCTCAAATATTCTTTCCTCAAATCCAGATTTAGAAACTGTAACATACTCCAGAATAAGCTTTTCATATTAATGTCTTCATGTCTTGGAAAACCTCACCATTAAATCGAAGGATCTTTACAACTTTTTAAGGTTTCGATGTCACCCAAATTGCAGGGGTCAATAAAATCAGTTGTAAATAATCCAAACAGCGGAAATAATTCTATGTTTCAACTGCCCACAAATATCACTAAATTATATTTGGTATTCACATGAATATAAATTTAACTTGAATTTCTCAAAAGATCACCAATTAAGAAATTAACATTGCTTTGCATCGGATATTTCAATTAAATGATTCGTGTAAAGAGCGCTCGTGTCGAGCACAGGGCAAAACGGGAGCTGAGAACAAAGTCACTTCTCCGTGGAATAAGCCACGTCACGCGGTCATGGGCAACCGTGGAGGAAATTTGGAGAGAATTCTAACAACAGAACTAAGAGGTATATATTTATAATCACGTCATTCCTTTATGTTATTACAGAGTTTTTGCTTTCTTTTCATCACACAGGCTCTAAAAGACGCCACAGGTGTGAGATGCAAGCCTTATTCACCCTTAACTGACTGGATGGTCTATAAATTGGTGCAATTCGATACGACTTAAAGTGAGGAAAATGTCATAAAGCATTGAAACTCAAACGCGTATGAATGTAATATAATTCCTCGTAATTTGTTTCAATTTGTTATTTCCATATCTTTATTCAAGCTACTGTTTCGGCATAATCAGTCTTCAATGTAGAAAATAACTTCAACGTATTTCTACTTGAACTTACTCGCAACCAAAATGTGTCATATGTGACCGATCAAATGCACATTAAAACGACGAATCCACGAAATTTGTGCATAAGTATTCTCGCGACCATTGATTCTATGTCACTAGAAGCAATCAGACAAAGCGATAGCTTCAATCGAAAGTGGACATTGCCTATGTCTATTTCCTCAACCTCTGTCCTCTCCTCCTACCAGAAGTTCACTTGGCAATGCGAATTCCCAAATTCTCAATATTAGCGAGCGATGGCGTCTCGGAAGGTCGCCGTCATTGCCGTAATGCTGCCTCCCTCCCTCAGTGCTGCTGCGGTGAGTGGGCAATGATTGATGTTCACATAACTTGCACCTGGGCTTATTTTGAAGAACGTGTTATAGATAACAACGTACAAATAAACCAATCTGCTATAATATCTCCATTAAATGCTATTTTGTAAGCTGCAGTAATCATTTTAGAGTGTCGTAAAAGAGAAATATCATTCGCAATTTTTTTGACGGCCAAGTATAAAATAAGAAATATGCGAGTGGTAGTTTATTGAGAGATGGGAGATGAACACGCGCACGCCAATCTCAAGTTCGCCACCTCGTGTGCCACTCCCAATCATTAAATTTCTTATGAACAAATTCATTTGCATCTACATAATACCCCGCAAGCTACCATGCAAATTGCATGGTTTCAGGCGTGATTTGGTGGAATTTGAACATGTTAATTGACAAATGATGACACTTTTCCTCTAGATATTGATTTATTACACGTCCAATTTCGATGTATTACGTCATCTTCAGGTCAGGTACCTGAAGATGACATATGATATCGAAACCGGTCGTGTAATAAATCAATATCTAGAGGAAAAGTGTCATCATTTGGCCATTATTATTACATTTGTATTATATACAGATAAACAAGGAAAGGGTTTCACCACTCTCACTCGTACGCTGAGAGCAAAATAAAGAATTCAAACAATGAACACTAACCATCTTCAGCCCAGGGTTGGGAGAATTATGTGTGGACGTACCCCGCCTGAATTCATCCATTCAAACCATTAGCGCCATTGAGAGCACTTCATGAAGTGCGCGTTCGTCGCCGGAGCGTGTACCGAAAGCAGCGGCAAGTCTCGGGAACGTAATAAGAAGAAATCACTCCCAGATGCACACGCGCTTATAGCTGTCCGATTGGATTCACTTCCATGACGATGCATACCACCTAAGGGATGCATTTTCAGGACACGCTCCTCGCCAATCGCTAGAGTTACAGCGCTCACACGCACACATACACCACACCGCCGAGTCGCCGCATTCCCAGATGCCGGACACCGCCGCGCCACCCAGCGGGGAGCGATCGATTTCATTCCCGTCGTCGCCAACGGTCACAGCTCTTCCCTCCCGAAGGGATTCATGCAAAACCCCTCCAATGTTTCCCACTCCACGTTGCCAAGAGCTCATCCCCATGTAATTTACTCAAGCACAGGGATAGCAAAATAATTACGTGCCTTTTGTAAATACATATTTCATCATCATGACTCGGGGAAGGGTTTGTGACTGGTCTCCAACGAACGTTCTGGTCCAATCTGCCAATATTTTATTGATTCATTTTATAACACTTTGCACTGAAAATTTCCATTAACTGTTCCTCATATTACATCCTTGGTACTTCACTTTCATTCATTCTCTATACACTGTTACTTTTATGGGCAAAAAACTAAAAAAACAAAAGATATGCGTCAGCCAAACATAACTAGAAAGAAAGTGTGTGCCTCAAAAATATTCTGATTGAAACATTTTATTGGGCTAGCGAAAAGTTCAAGTAAAAAATTTTGGGTATTAACCTTATGGTGGTGACCCTGAATATGGGGTGACCTGATGATGATACGCATCATCATCGAAACCATGGTCGTATTGCATTAAAAGTGTGTGGAAGTGTAAAGTTTCTATTATTTTTTACCCTCATCATGACGGAATTCCACAAAGTTAAGCCTGAAGCTGTTAGTTTAAAAAAATATGGTGCACGTACACAGGAGCACCAAAGGAATTGTGTTTCTAGAGATATCGGAAATTCAAGTTTTAGATGTTCGAGTAATAGAAGTTCGACTATTACATGTAACCATTCATTGCATCTGGGTGCTCATTTCCCTTTCATCTATTTTCTTCAACCGACCAACTCAGTGTAGTACAATTGTTCCTTGATTGCCAATATTAATCACTTCCGCATTTACCCATGGTTCTCTAATTCCTCAATCGGTCTCTAATATTTTCACCGCAAATGCTCCCGAAGAACCTTTCCCCGAAACCCACCTCCCACAATCGATATTTGTGCCTGCCTTGTCACCGTCATGTTTCTCGCCCATTCAATAACGTTGGGAGGAATGCATTTTATAGGCTGCGATTTTTCAATATCCCCTCTCCGCACAAGAAACTGCCGTCACTCGCACACCTTTTCATCTTTTCAGCACACCTACATATTTGCCTTTCATTAGTATCCTACCAAGGTGTAAACAATCGCCCACTTGTTCCTTATTTCGTTGTTCATACCCTTGCTAGTCAACCACTTCCCCCATTCCCCTCTTCCAAAACAATTCCCTTGCGAATACTTCCCTAGTGACGGACGATGGCCATCGCTTAAGAAGGGACAACACCTTGTCTAAAAGGACGACAGAAGCATTACATTGATTTCATTTTTTTGAAAGGTTAATTGGGGAAACGTATTGACGTAGTTTTTCACAAACATTATTCGGAAACGGTGCGCGTGTCGCAGAAACTACGGAGGCGAGGCGATAATGTACTTCATACTAAAGCATGGATTGATATTCCCTTCCTGCATGATTATGCACTCAAGAACGTGAATACAAATCCCACGCTTGCTCCTCCGAGCAGAGATTTGTGCGAGATTCATCATTTGGCATCACTTTGGTGGCGCTTTCGGTGAATCCCAAATGTGAAAATGGAGGGGAAGTGAATTCAACGAAGATGCGCCATCTCAAAAGCAGTCGAGAGGGTATTAACGTGGATGCTGCATCAGGCAGCAGCTAGACTCCGACTCAATCGCAGATGGACATGGGATCACACCCTTCCCTCTGCAATAGCCACCCGAGCCATCGCTCGCCACTGGTTGCACTGGCCGCGAAGGTCGCACTGGGTGTCGGGGGGCAGGTGGGAGGGGAACCTTCCTCCGAGAGGGGAAAAGTGCTCCTTCGCTATTTGGCCTGAGGATCACACGCGATCAAGACGGAGGGGAAATATTTGCGCCGATGCTCGTCTCGAGTCCACAAATATTTGCCTCTGCTCCTCCCGCCGACCTCTTTGACAGAGAGAGAGGGATGCCATTTCAATCACATATCGTTGTCATACCAATTTACGCCCCGCAGGGAAAATCGCGGGGCGCAAAACGACGGGCGCCTCGCTATTCCCTCTCTCACCCACCCCTTCGAGGGATTCGGCGACGCAGAGACGAGTAGAGGGAGGCGCGGCCCTGGGGTGGTCCAGTGGGGTTGGGGGCCCAGTCATTTCCGCCGGGGGCAGGCTATGATCGCACGGGAGAGCGAGACGGGATGAGTGGGTGCGAGGGGGTGCCGGATGGTGGCCCGGAGCCGGGACAGAGGACGGGTAGGACGTTCCCCGGGGCATGGGGATCGAGGCTAATGTTACGGGCACCCGCCATGAGAGGCCCCGGGTTCGGTGGTAGAACTTGTAATATCTGTCCTGCTTGTATGGCACGACCCCGAAGAATGAAATCCATGATACTCCCCACCCGCGGAATGATATGTTATACACGATTTTCATAGAAAATATCGGGAAAAGCTTCGGAAATATATATATATATATTTCCGAGTCTGACCTGAAGAAGGCCTCGGAGTAGGCCGAAAGCTCAAATCATCTACAGTGTGAGTGTCCTTTTACGTGTTATCTGTTTTGTCCTGTGTTATATTGTGCCGTCCAAAAGTTATATATATATAATCTTGAAAATGACGCTCTTCGGCGACGCACAAACACACAAACCCTAAGATGCACGACCACCCTTTCCCTCCGAATGAATAACCACGGCAATGTGCAATGACCCTGACTCCCTAGACAATTTCCTCATAAATTTACACCATTCCCTCCTCAAACGAGGTTATCCTGAATCCCTCCTGAATAAGAGGATCCGTAGACATACTTACACTCCCAGACCTTCCACCACCGCGAAAAACCACCCTCTTTCAATTTGCACCACGTATCTTCCTGGCCTAGAATCTCTGCGTTCTATCCTAAAGGACCTCTATCCTATCCTCAAAAACCACAATTCCACCACCAACCTTTTCCCCAAATGCCCCTCTGTTACTTTCAAACGCCCCGCCAATCTATCAGATCTTCTAAAATCTACCAATCCCCTTCTTAAATCCTCGCCCCGTTCCAAAATCACTCTCAGACCCTGCAATAAACCTAGATGCAAAACATGTCCTATTTTCCTAACCAGAATCCCATCCCTCTCCCACCCGCTCTTTAACTCTCTCCCACCAATTCCCTACTCCTCGTGTACCTCCAGCAATGTTGTCTACCTACTCAAGTGCCAACTTTGCCCTGCCTTTTACATTGGACAGAGTACCACACCCCTTAATATTAGAATCAATAATCATCGAGCCTCATGCAACAATTCCTCCCTTATTGGTATGCTCCCAATCCCCAAACATGCCTCCGAACACAACACTGCCTTTGACCAATGTTTTAAAGTATACGTCTTAGCATCCCTCTCACACTCAGACCCTCCACTGAAACTCAAAACATTAGAGCTAGCTTTCATCCGGCTCTTGGATTCCTGGAATCGCCCAGGTGTTAATATTAGACATTAATTGCCCCTTTTATGCATATAATTTCATCCCCCTCCGCCCCCAACAACTTCCATATCATCCCCACCTTTTTTTTTAAATTCCCGCGCCATACACTACCCCTCCAAACCCCTCACCACGAATGCCTTCCCCCCTTTTTTTCCCCCTTTTCCTTTCTTTTCCCCTCTTTTTTCCCCCTTCTCCTTCCTACCACTGCTTTCGGGCCCTCCTCTGCCTCAGTTCTGTTCCTAATTTCTCTTGAGAAAGGTGGTTGCACCACCGAAAATTCGAGAACTAGTGAGTCCCTCTTTTATATGTTTTAGTTTCTGTGTTTGCTATGACTATTTAGTGAATTATATATATATATATATATATATATATATATATATATATATATATATATATATATATATATATAATCCTTGATCGTCGACATCGTTGCCTGAACGGCTTTTTCTACGACTAGAAGGCTCCCTGGTAGACGAAAGGTCTTAAAGGGTACGCTTGCCAGCTTCTTTGACGGCACTCAGGGTCCCACGATGATTTCATTTATGGGAGGATTTCACTTTTTAGAACACGAAATAGTCTGCTGGAGCCAAGTTGGGAATGTAAGGGGGTTGGGGAATCGTCGCGATGCCGTTTCAGACGGTTTTTGCAAGGAGACACTCGACTCAGCTCTCTTATTCGTCCGTCAATACCTTCGGAACGAGTTTAGCGCACATCTTCCGCATCGATAAATGCACAGTGACAATGGTTTGCACTGTCATCTTATCAATGCCTATGAGATCTGCGATCAAGTCCAGATCGTTTTTGCATTGGTCGCACACTTTGCCGACGGTTTGAATTCATCACTTCACGCACACGTCCAAATCTCACAGGATGGAAACAATTCCTTCATCCCCTTGTTTGGACTCAAATTATTGAGCAATGAGCTGAGCGCTTACGTGTTCCATTCAAATAATTAAACGATAAATGGGGTAGTTAACATTAATTTCCCTTCCCAGTTAAGCAATTAAATATGAAACAAACTACGTTCGAGGTAATTCATGAAAAATTCGCATCAAAGATCAACAGTGGCGGTGGGAGAAGTCCTGAGGGAGGAGGTATGCGGAGAAATGATCGGGAGAAATGCATGAAGCGGCGGGGAAGGGAGGGTGGTTAGAGGGGGGCCAGCAAGGGGTGGATATGAAAGAGGTCCCTTCTGCCCGTCAGGAAAGGATTGGCATTCGGGGGCCCGGAGGGAGGGCCTCACTTTCACTTCTCGGGTCACAGGCATGCGGGGAGGGAGGGATTGGTTGGGATGCGCAGTGAGGGGGGGGGGCAATTTGCTGCGTGATGGGCAGGCGGTGGCAGCAACGCCAGAAGGAGATCGGGTGGGTCTCGGTGTGCGTGTCTCCGAATTCCCAAGAGTGAAGGTATTCAATAGGTACACCTCTTTTTGCGTCACAGATGCAATTACTTTGACCGCCCTCGGCAAACGCCGAATTTTCAAAAGCTTGGACCGCAGTGATGCATGGCCTACACGTAAATCATGCTTACTGTAGTCTGGAGACCCTTAGGTTGACTGCGACGTTTTTAGGAAGCGCTGATGGAAGTCGATGAAATGAGGAGAGTGACATTCACTTTTGGTAGTACACGTGCGAGGAATTGTGCGTGAGTGATTCCAAACGAGTGAAAGAACGCCATCGTTGGGATAAAATTTTCATGGATAACTTTTTGTCACTATCGCTGGATTAATTTCTACGCCAAACACACTGCATGTTTTTTTACATCAATAGGTGCCATTCTCTTCTCGAAGTTTCTATAAACTCGGTAATTATTATAAATCGTATTCTATCCGTAGGCAGATTTTGTATGAACGTACAGGTTAATCAATACTATATTTCCAATATGCACACCACAAAGAGGTGGTAATTTAATAAACCATTCTTCAATTTCGCATATAGTCTGCCTCCCGAAATTCCGTTCATTCCTCTAATGGCTCCCCTTACCCACTTGCCAGGCATTCTCCTTTTCATCGTGGCCCTCAACATCCCATCTCCGGTCCAAATACCTTGCATCCACTTTTCCTGGCTCATTTGGGTTTCTCCCGACAATCCTCCCTCTTCCCGCCCTCTCTGCCCAGCACTTGCTGCTTTGTTTTCATTTCCGTTAATTTTACTACCATCAATCCTTTGCACCATGATAATAAAATCCACCAATCTACGCTAGTCCTCTCGCCTTAACGACCGACTTCTGCATAAAAATACGCAACATATCCAGTTTCACAGTTTTCTATCAAAATTCTTAATCAGTGTCTCGTCTTTCACTCACCCCTCCATGTAAAGGCTTCTTCGCCTAACGATATTCTTCTTCTGATGTCCTTACTTTTTCGACCAAAATACTTCCAAGAAGTGTAAACTGATCCACCTGTTGTAGTTTATGGGGTTACATTTTAATGTATAACTTAGTCTATCGATTCTTTGAAAAGCTAATTAGTTCTGTTTTGTTGAAATGTATCCCAAATCGGTTATCTATGCTCGTAACCTCCTGGCTAACTGGATAACTCTGGTTTCATTTTCCCTATATCTAAATGATTAATTGATTTTCCCCTACTTTTATTACTACGCTACGCGTTTTCCTCTCCTCACTAATCATTCTCTCCACTGCTTTCTGAAAACCCTTCCTTTTTAATGCCAGCTAATGCTCGTACATGGCATTTTTTCATTCAATTTTCCTGTCTTATTTTCTTGAATCAGGCCATTGCATCTGACAAATGAACACTAAATAATGGTCTAAATTCCAATCCAATCCCGGGGAATCCGTGCGCTTTCATTCTTTACGCCGTTCCTAGATCTGAGCCTAATCGTATTATACAATAACATGTTTCTTTGAGTTCCCTTGCATTTATCGTACCACACACAAATGTTTCCATTGTGAGCGACGAGCCAGTTACAGATAGTTTAGTAAACTTAAACTTGTTCACATGGAGAAAACAGTCTCCCGTAAACACGGCGTGCGAATTATGTGTTCCTGTGTTCGCCCTGTGTGTGGGTGTTATTTTGGCGAGGGTTTGATTTTTCCAAAACCCATGTTGTGTTTGTATCCTGCTGGCATATTTCCTTTCAGTACTTCCCAAAATCCTACAAAAGAAAGAGACAATTAGACAGGAATATTTTTTTCCATTCTCAACTATTTGACCACTGCACGCGGTTTTGAACTTTCCGGTTCACCAAAAAATGGGGTGTCTTCATGTAAATAATGTTAAATAAAAAAAACATGAAACTGAATGAAACATCGAGGGTGTAGAAAGACGATTTGTGTCACTTACGAATCAACCTTCGCACCAATCACGGGTACTCCAAGGGGGGAGCAGGGGCGGTCAACGCGCGACCACGTAGGCGGATCCGGCAGAGGATTGCCTTGTATTCCCCGACGCAGCTGGGTGGGCTCGGACTGGTGCGGGTGAGAGGGGGAAGAGGGTCGCTGGGTCAGTGGGGAGTGGGGAACACGGGGGAGGGTTAATCCCGGCGGATCCGGGGATTCAATTCCTCGGGGGTCCGAAAGAGGGAATTACACGAGGAGGC
Organism: Hetaerina titia; assembly: GCA_037158775.1. Classification (NCBI taxonomy): domain Eukaryota; kingdom Metazoa; phylum Arthropoda; class Insecta; order Odonata; family Calopterygidae; genus Hetaerina; species Hetaerina titia. The sequence goes on from CM073768.1 coordinate 148,110,133, forward strand.
CTCGTCTAAAATAAGATCCATCCACCCGATTTAAAGTTGCTGGGATTAATGAAGTGGGGGCTTAAAAGTTTACCTCGACCGGAACATCTACAGAATCACCATCCCTCCTAAGAGCACGTTAAAATGTGATCGAAGGATAATTAAAGTGATAGAATCGTCAGGGATGGCATTTACGGAGTCTTGTGTGTGGATGGCGAGCTTTTAGGGTGAAATGAGTCCCCTCGTCTCTACGCGGTTGCCCTCCTGACGATCGCCCGAGCGCTGACCGTTCCGATTCAATTGAATGGATTCGAAAACTTGCGTTTTTAACAACCAAAGAACAACAACATCTTCTTCCTCGGATATTTTCCCGTTAAGGGACAAACATAATTTCTTTGAACTTACTTTGAAGGCACCGCTTGCATATATGAGGTACTTGACGACCACCTTCAAGCCAAAATCAAGATTGAGCCGAAGAAGCGGTCAAATACTACCAGAAATATGTGGAGGTTGATTTGAGGTCCACTCCTTCGAAGAGCCGTTCAGACACGCACCTGAAGATTGTTCGATGAACTGAAATGCGTTGTATGTTGCAAATAAATCTGTGGAAAAGTGCACATTTTGTTTTTCTCTTAGCGCAAAGTCGCAGTTCAACTAAGGATCATGATGCTTTTCTCCGGATTGGCAGAGAGACCAGGCAGCCATCTTGGAGAAAACCTTGGCATAACCATTCCACGGTGTCAATGTAGAGGAATGAATGAATGAATTAGGCAGGTTATTAAATGAACTCTCAAATTTTTAGGTCGTACAATAGATTTGCTGTAAGTCCCACTGACATTTTCGTTGAAGATGCATTTCGCGTGGCCATCAACAGAATGCGTGTGTTTTCTCAGCCAGCCGAAAATTGGTACGCCATCCGGTGAGGAATGTCGTGAAATGGATTAAAGTTTGTTCAGTCACTCTCCCAAAACTCTATATCTGCACCCTGGAATATCACAGCTCAAGCGGCCTGCGAAGGTTTACGTTCGCAAACAGAAACAGCCAAATCAGCCTCCACACTACTGATTCAGAAGAACACATAGAAAGGGCGCTCGTCGGTGAATTTAAACAGTTCCACGATCCGACCTCAGGTTTATTCCACACGAGCGCAACGGCGATGATAAGGAGTCAAGAAGGCAAGCAACCGAGACAAAGGGGTAAAGGAGGCGAAGAGGAATTCACGCAAACATTGTAACCAGTTTGTGAAGAGTGATGAAGAAAATCAGAGGAACACCTCAGAAGAGAACCTTTTTTAAGAAAAAGTTATCACCCAAGGAATTACGTCATGCTATAAAGGTAAAACATTAGGCGAATACATATGTTTAGATGATTTTCTTCATTTTCTTTATTATTTTAGTCTTACGTTAAAGTATAAAGTAAGAAACTTAAAATCTACATTTTATAAAGGCATGAAATGGCGACAATTCTGCAGAGAGCGATTACAAGACCATTATCCTAAACTATTTTTTTCAGAAAGTTTACAGCAAAAATAATCAAGAACACAATAAATCCCCTAAAACAGCTGAAGTGCTCATGTATACCACTATCGAAGAATGTAACTCAAATTTTGATCATGTGCTTACATTAAGAATATGTGTGTCAACCTTAAAGAAGCCTCATTTATTTAGATGGGTTGTAGGAGAATGTAATGGAAAAGTAAGAGAGAGGTGATCGGTTGAGTTAAGCCACATTTGGAATGCAATCAGTGAATATAGTGCCAAAATGAATATATGCATGTATGAATGACTACACCTAATTTATGATTCATGTTTCTTTGTAAGAATAATGCTTGAGTAGTCCATTTAATATCTTTCTGTATTTTCTGGTGCTCTCCACGTATCTCTTCTTTTAAAGGGAACCTCGTTCATTGTACTGGTCACTATCATTTCTTATTGTTCACAGAACCTGAGCAGTCTTCCTACTCTAGGTCCCCTCCTAGGTCATAGGTCCCCTCCTTTTCCTTATTTACATAAATGACCTCAGTACCGTAGTTAATAGCAAGCTCCGTCTTTTCGCCGATGATGCAGTAATTTATGGGGACATCCGAAGTCACGAAGACAGAGTCGTGTTAGCCAACGACCTAGATGCAATTCAAAATTGGTGCGATACATGGCAATTGGAATTGAATTTTAAAAAATGCGTAGTAATACATTTTTGGGAAAAGAGTAATTCCCTCCCTTATAGTTAAAAAGTGAAACAAACCAATATCGAGAGGGTAGATTCCTTTAAATACTTGGGTGTAACAATTACTCACGATCTGTCCTGGGGAAAACACATACGAGAAATATGCGGTCGTGCTAATAAAAAATTGGGATTTGTGAAAAGAGTGCTAGGTAAATGCGACGAAAAGGTGAAAGAACGATGTTTCCTTGCCTTGGTCAGGCCCCACCTAGAGTATGCTGCCAGTATATGGGATCCTCATAACATAAATTTGGTTTCGGAATTAGATCGAGTTCAGCGGAGGGGGGCTAGATTTGTCAAACATTGTTATGACCAACTCAGCAGCGTATCCACTTTGCTAGACAATTTAGGTTGGGATTCTCTTACACAGCGGCGTTTCCAATATAGATTAAACTTATTAAAAACATTTAAAGATGGGCCCTTTTCCGATGACATCAAGGATATAATACGAACCCCAACGTATTACGGTCGAAGGGATCACGAATATAAGACTAGAGAGATAGACTGCAAGACTGACAGGTTTAAAATGTCATTTTTTCCAAGAACGATAAGGGACCTGAATGCTTGTAGTCGAAATTCCCCAGGACTTAGTTCATTACAATAAGTATTAACGTACAGGTTAGGGACTTCGCGAGGATGTGTATACATGTGTGTATGTATGTATGTATATATATGTATGTGTGTATATATATATATATATATATATTTTTTTTCCTACAGGTTCCCCCCACCTTTCCTCACCTAACTCCCAACCCCCTCAACCCTTACCCTTCCCTCATGGTGCTACACCCCCTGCCACACACCTTTTTGGTGGCTCGCAGGGTACTTATGTAGATGTAGATGTAGATGTACTCTGGTTTTCTTTTTCTTAATCCAAACTTTCCCATCGCTTTTGAGCTGTTGGTCAGGCCAACAGATGCATTACAAACACCTATTATAACAATATTATATTTTTCTCTCACCAATTAAAATAATTTTACTATCTGCTTATACACTTGTTCAACTTCATTATTTTTGCTCGTGGTTGTTGGGAGATAGAATTTTATATCACAAAAGTTTACAAGGCAGAATTTAAGTTTAGTCATAAGTGTTCTGCCACTGAGGTTATGAGAGTTGGTCATATTATTTTTCCATTTTCCTCTAAAGATTGTTATTCCAATCCAATTTATTCCTGGCTAAGTACTCCCGGTGTGAATAACTCAAAATTCCTCATACTCAAAATCCACACGGTCAGCCCATCTTGTTTCGCAGACACCTAGGATGTCCATTTTTCCTTTTTTCATTGCTATCTTGACTTCTTCCAGTTTCCCGGGTTTCAAAGAGATATTACGTTCCAAATTCAAATGATAACTTCTCTACGAACATTCATTGCTTATGGCTTTCTCCAAAACATTTCACCCCGGAGATCTGATCACCAGAATTGAAACTTGGAATATTTCGTGTCGGACGCAGTCGTTATTGCACTTAGGATATCTTGGGATTTTTATTGATGGATGGTTTCCTTGTTGCCTTCATTTGTTATTTTCATGCCGTTGACCATAGGGTTGGGTTCATTTGCTTTCGAGGAAGATTTCTCTTCCCTGCGGCAAGAAAGTGGCCTTCCCCAAGCCCTTCAAATAAAGCCCGTTGACCCTTCATGTGAGGAATGGCGGGAGTCGCTCACTCGCCGGGGCCTCGTCAGTGGCAACACGGTGTATCGTGGAACCACCGAGTGTAGTCACAACGCCTTAATGCGAGGACGATAATTTTACGGGAGGGACGGCAGTAAATTGACCAGTAACATTAACACATGATTCGACCATTCTACGATGAAAATGCTCAAATTATTTAATCCTCAACCTAATCATTATGACAATATAATTATATGACTTTTTTCTATTTTTAACATTTTCACCATTTTTATTTATTCATTACAACTTCATTATTTGGATGCGTCTCGAAAGCGTAGTGAAGCTATCTGTTTCACCCTCGAGTGAATTTCCACAAGTTATCATCCAGATTTTGTACAAATTACCGAGAGCTGAAAACAATTTAAAATGATTTGTAATAATTAATGAAAACAGGATTTCACTAGGCTTGCCATGAACTCTATTGAACAGTCTTCTCCAAATCTTTCATTTTGTATTTCTAATGAGCGATATAAATATATATATATATATATATATTATATAATATATATAATATAAAAGGGTATTATATATATATATATATATATATATATATATATATATATAATACCCTTTTTGAAATGGAATCGGAATTCAATCTCTGCCCGCTACTTGACTATTTTTTTCGAGGCAACACAAATATTTTTGAGGCAGGCCGTTCAAAATAAAAGCGAACATCGGGGTGGGTCCCGTGAAATCGGGCAAGGGCTCGGGTAGGCGGACGAGCGGGGGTGTGCGTGGGGAGGCAATCGTCCTGGGGTCTTTCGTCTGACGCTCCCCGATAGAAGCAGGCCCCCCCGGCCCCGCTGACCCACATCCCACACGAAGTCACCCGGACAGACTCCTCCAAAACTGGGTGACATCATTTATGGATGAACCCTTCTTCGATGGGTAACTAAGCGAAGGACAAGGAATTCCCCAGGGCCGATCAGCCATCTTCAAAGAGTGCCTTCCTCCATGTGCGAGCAGGGGTGGTTTGACTCCAGGCACGTCTCGAGTGGACGGTCGACTGAGCGAGCATTGGACCATAAGATGGGTTTCCTTCCTGCCCCCAACTTAGACTCTAATAAAAGCAGTTATATTGTTACTTGATAGTGATACGAGAGGTATAAAGATAAAGCAAAACAGAGTCATTTCACGTCAGAGTAATAGTTTAAATACGAACGGTGCGGAACTTACCTGTAATAGGAAATTTCTGATGTTGCATGGATGGACTGGATATTTTCGGAAATATAACATAATGCCTCTCTAGTAATAAAAATAATTGGCATGGAATTTCCCTTTATTATCACCCACATCATTTTCAGTGTATTTAATTTCGCGAAATAACAGCTGAGGGAAAATACTTTACAACAGACGCTCCATGTAGCTCTATATACGGCGAGCTAAACTTTTAATAAATATTACGACTGCTTTCGTGCATAGTCTTCAGCTTACTGCTTTAAAACCTGACAATTCCAGTAAGAAAACAGTAGTAGTATTCCTGAGAAACATACGTTGTAATACAATTTTTTTAGCAAAATGCTCTTCCTGAATGGATTGTATCAGTTCGTGCTTAGGTCTATTGTCTACATTTTAATAAATTATTTTCTAATCAGTAGTCCAGCAAATCTTTTTCCTTAAATTTGATCGTCTGTTCCTTTTTTATGAATATTTCATGTTCCTCCAGGTGGTAAACTTTTTCTTCGGCCATGGTATATTTGTGAAAATAGAATAGTACCCAAAAGTGGTAGGACTGATTTTCTCTGGCGCCAACGGAGTGGTGTAGGGGGGTCTGCCTGGCAGGGTAAGGTGGAGGGGGGTCTCAGCAACAGACCGGCACCAACCTCAGTCGTCTGCGGGCTGTCGTTGAGTGAGGACACCGTTTTTAGTGAAGCAAGGTTTTTGTCCGAGTCGAAAAACAAAATGAATCTGAATTTAGAGCAACGTTATTCCGTGAAGTTTTGTGCGAAACTCGGGAAGACGACAACTGAGACCCTCGATATGATCAAGCAGGCTTATGGGGACACTGCCTTAAGCCGTTCCACAGTGACACAAGTGGTTTAAAGAGGGTAGGGAGCTCGTTGAAGACGACCATCGCTCCGGACGGCCGTCGACGGCAAGAACCGACACGAATGTGGACAGAGTGAGGACACTGCTGAACACAGACCGACGCTTAACCAGTGAAGAAATGGCAGACCAGTTGGGTCTGTCTGCATCCAACGTCCAACGCATTATTTCACAGGATTTGGCCATGCGCAAGGTGTGCGCCAAGATGGTGCCGAAAATTCGTGCCATGGCGCGCTCGTCGTCAGACAGCTCCTGGCCAAATACGGCGTTGCCACGTTGCCGCACCCGCCCTATTCTCCCGATCTGGCACCACCTGACTTCTTCTTCTTTCCCCTTGATGAAAAGACAGCTCAAAGACGACGTTTTGACTCGATAAAGGCTTTTCAAGAGGCTTCGACGAGGGTCACCAACGGCATCCCCAAAGGTAAAAAATTGAAACACTATAGACTTCCACACATAGAATTTATTAAACGACCCGGGTTTCATCGCTGAGCGACATCATCAGGTAAAATTTTTTCCGTTACATACCAATATATACCCTCTGAGGCGAAGTAGGAGATTAGGGGAGGCAGCGAGGGAGGAGGAAGGGTCGGAGGGGGGGGGCATCCCCAAAGAAAATTTCCAGCGGGCGTACGGGGAATGGGAGCAACGTCATGCTGCAACGTTAAGTGTGTTGCAGCTCAAGGAGCATACTTTGAAGATTATTAAGTTGATGTAAGTATATCGTCAATAATATTCTTGTAAAAAAATCAGTCCTACCAGTTTTGGGTGCCACCCTGTATATACATTCAAACACGAAATCCCGTCACACGGCGAACAAACATTATTTCACACATAGATATAGATATATGGAAAGGGGATAAGAAAACACATAAAGACGAACACAGGGAAGGTGGGGAAGGCGGATTTGAGCAGATCACAAATGTAAAAATATATCCTTATCCGGGATTTGAACACCGGACCTTCAACTTGCCGGGCGGATGCTCTACCAATTATCCTATCCCCTTTCCTTATATCTATTTCTATGTGTGAAATAATATATATATATATATATATATATATATATATATATATATATATATATATATATCGATGATGCGGAAGTACTCAAGAGAGCAATATAACTTTTGCACGGCACAATAGAACACAGAATAAAACAGATAACACGTAAAAGGACACTCACACTGTAGATGATTTAAGCTTTCGGCCTACTCCGAGGCCTTCTTCAGGTCAGACTCTGACCTGAAGAAGGCCTCGGAGTATACATATATATATATATATATATATATATATATATATATATCGATGATGCGGAAGTACTCAAGAGAGCAATATAACTTTTGCACGGCACAATAGAACACAGAATAAAACAGATAACACGTAAAAGGACACTCACACTGTAGATGATTTAAGCTTTCGGCCTACTCCGAGGCCTTCTTCAGGTCAGACTCTGACCTGAAGAAGGCCTCGGAGTATACATATATATATATATATATATATATATATATATATATATGTATGTATATGTATATATATATGTACACACATATATACCATGGCTAAAGGTGTGTATTCTGCCCAAACTCCAGATGCCTTCTCAATGAGCACCTCACATTCAGTAACCCGTAGGAGTTTACTCTGATTCATACCCAGCTTGGACGCTGAGAAATCGAATAGGTTACCGTGCATAATAATTGCATACGCTTCCTACCGGAATTCAGGACAATCTGTGGCTCTTTTTGTATTTAGCCTTGAGCAATATCCGTTTGGTTGGTAGGATTTTACACAAAAATATCCTCTTTCGATATAAAGAGCAAAAACAAAGGGACATTATGCTTTTATGTTTAGGAAAACTCAACGAATACTTGTTTCCCTATCAAATTCGCCTTGATAAAATGTCTCGGTGCAGTTCTAATTATTTCCTTGCTGGACGCATTGAAGCAATCGATGATAGTGTCTCAGGAGAAACAGTCACAAGGTTTCACAATTTTTCTGCATACATTTTAATGTAGAAATGCATGAATGCAGAAAAACTTTGAAACTATAAAATAGAAGTCAACCCGAAGGTCGATTTTGGAGGTGATGGTAGGATTCACCCAGTACTGAGCACGACGGCGTGTGAAATTCACACATCAGGGTAGACGGGCCAGTTCCTTTCCCTGTGCCGGTTATGGTTTCCTAGGAAAATCTGGCACCCGAAAAATCATGTAGCTTGGGTGGAGCTACAGATACCCAGAGAGGCTTGACCGGGAATCGCATTCGAGCCCTCCGGTCAGTATTCTAACACTCTACCCCTGAACTACCACGACCCACATACACACATAAATAATTGGTGCCCCACGCGAAGGGCGGCGGAAGTCCCCATTACCACGCTACTTCATCAGTCGTTCGTGGAAGTAGGTATATGCCAAGACAATATGGTTGTTAAGTGCTATGAACTTGTTGTAATTCATAATTTTTCATAAATATCTACTCGAGAATAAACAGCACTAATGCTGACACTTTGCTTTAAAAGCTATCAGAACCGATGTTTGTCATGCAGCTCAGTAGTTAATCTTGAGTTTCAGGACTAAGAAATAGTGAAATAAAGAATCGGTTAAGTACACAAAGCAAGGTATTGAAGCGTGCGTGCTTGGATTGATGTTTATTCAGTCTGCACACCTTGAGAACCCCACGCAGCGGCCACCGCAAAGAATTGTTCACCTCAAAGAAATACGAATGAAAATCACAATTCCGCAAGTTCTCGCAAGATTTTCATCATGTTGTACGATACACATAAAATACTCCTCAACTAACCAAACAAGTCAAGCATCTCCCCGGAGGCGAGCGGAGCTAAGAACAATTTTGATCCATTTATTTCAAATTTCACGTTAAAATAATTTAGTCTTTTAAAATCATGGGTAGTATAAATACGAAGAAAAATATCTAGACAAAAGAGCTTTTCAACAAAATATTTACAAGAAATATTTAGTTTAAGCCACTTTATCTAGCGATAAAATCTATGAATTAAAACAAATATAGCCAAAAACACCAAATTAATAGTCTTGAATAGTAATCTTGTGCCATGTGTAATGCAGATTGTAAAATAGTATTTCAGGCCACTGAATGACACGTTCAGATTTTGATTTTTAGTCAGGTTTTCTCGATTGGGATGACTGTACGACGCGTTTTGAAGTTTTCCGGCTCAGAGATACCATGACACGGCGAAACGTGCCATGCACCACAAAAGTCTCTCCGTGGAGTTGTGCCACAGTTTAGATTTGAAACTTCCACCAAATGAAGCCTTAAAGCTTCAAGAGTTCAGTAACGACATACTTATCTATTCGTGATTCGGCCAAGATAGTATCCGACTCTTCTTTTCAAAGAGAAAAAGATGATTCAGAGGCTACAAAATATATTTAGACACAAAGTGACCGACCTCCATTTCTTCCCAGCAGTTTATCTAAAACAAATTCCGACGTCACTGAACTCCCGCAGGTTCTCCGTGAGTGATGGCAGTGTGCCCTCCCCGGAGTGATGGCAGTGTGCCCTCCCCGGAATGATGGCAGCGGTGCCTCCCCGGAGCAGTCACCCGGAAAGAGACCTCCCGTTCGGATTATGCGCGGACCCGAGCGAGGGATGGAGTGCGGGAGACTGCAGTTGAATGCGACGGAGGCGCCGCTGCGGCCGGGGTCGGGGGAGCTGCTGGAAGGAGGCGGCGGAGGAATAGGTCGAGTGGGATGCGAGCGCGCGACGCCCACGTCAGGTAGGAATGCGCTGACCTAGAGACCCCGTGGGCGCTGGAAAAGGCACCGTGGAGCGGAGAGACAGACCTGCATATCAGAGTCGCCTACGAGGTCTACACCGACCCAGCATCCACTTTCCTATCGCTTAGTGAATATTCAAACCTCGACCACAAGCGAGTGAAATCGATAATATTTTCTTTACCTTTGAGAGAAAATAGGGCAAGGGAAACAAAGAGCTAGTGACTGTTTTGGTTTACAAAAAATAGGTTACTTTCACGGTGCTACTAAGCTCAATGTCTTACCTGCTACTTAGGTTTTCTAAAATGTAAAATACTTGGCCTCCGAGTGAGGTTTCAAGGAGTGCGAAGTTAGAGACGGCGCACGCCGAATGCTTCAAGAGCAGATGCGGAGCCCTTGAATGAGCCCTCCAATGGAGTACCGTAAATATCTCGACATGGAGCTGCCTCGGCACTGTCGGGAGGACACAACCTGAGCTTAACTGATTTGTTAGGGTTACAAGAGACTGGAGAACAGGCTGGAAGAACCCTGAAAGAGGCAGTAACAATAGTCAACGAACATTCGAACAGAATTGATCAGACATTTTCCTTGAATATGTCAGGCCACTGACTTGATTCTAAATGATCTACATCTACTTAATACCCCGCAAGCCGCTGCGAGGGCGTATGGCGGGGGGTGTTAGGTCACCACTCGAAAAAGAGAATAAAGCCGCATGCAAAACCCACAAATTCATGCCAATCTTCTCTCAAAAAGTCGTATGTATTCATGCAAAAACCTTTATAACTTACACGGATACAAATGCATATACTATCAACTAACGTACGCATGCACCTGCCTTACGTCTAAGCAACGTTTAATCTGGTCCAGACTAGTAAATTGAATGTATTTACTATATCTATAGTGACTTTGGTTTCTTCCTATTATGATTCCTGATTGTTTGGGGAAAGAACGAGTATCTGTATCTATCTGTACTGGAATCTATCTCCATTACCTTGTGGTCTGACCTTCCTTAATTACGTGAGACAAATCGAGCGCATGGGATTTTTTTGCTTCAAACCCAATATTTATTAGGAATATTTGCTAGTGCTGCGGGTGGAGTTGACCTGAGGGTCCGGTATATGTTGTGGACTACTTTTCTGTACACCCACTGTTTCATACAGTTTGCGTTATTTCTCGGGTGCCATATCTCTCCCCGGAAAACCTGACACATTTGGGAAGAGATTGGCACCTTAGTCGGTGAGCGGTTCACGCGCCATCCACAGACTCAGCATTCGGGAAGACCCCTCCTCTCGCCGATCGAGTCATTATTCGTGTGGGATACCGTCGCGATTAGCCAGTCATTTTTTTTAATTCTCACCATTTTTGTCTAAATTTAAACTGATAATAAACAACCCTAAAGACATTGCAGCACTAATAACCAAAATCGAAATAATTATTAGTATAGATCAATTTCAGAACTTAATAACTGGAAAGGTGTTCTTTCATGTATTTTCCCACCATCAGAGGCATACGTGTACGCCTACCAAAAGGCTTAGTTTCTGCAGCGAAATATAGGGGCGAGCAAGCACACATCCTTTCTCGGAGGGGAGGCAACGTCTGCAAGAGCGTGGTGGATCTAGGGCGTTTGCCTGTGGAGCGAACGAGCGAGGGGAGAGGAGAGCACTTCGATGGAGGCGAGCAGCGGAGCATGCCTCTGAATCCGCACGTTTCCAAAGTAGCTGTGCTGAGGCGGCGAAGGGAGTGGTCGGGGGAGTTTTGCCACCCACGTGTTTAAATTCAATACATATTTATTGCACTAGTCTCAGATAATTGTCAACAATCTTATATTCTCGTTTCCTTTAATTTCTTTACACATTTTTCATTTGCAAAAGGGTCCCAAACTGATGAAATTTTTCTAATAGGAAAATACCACAAACTTTGGAATTTTTAAGTAGTAACTTCACATTGTTTTGGGACAACCTAGGCTTCCATCATGTGTTTATATGAGTCTTACTTTTTAAGCTAGTGTTTAACTATGGGACTGGAGTAAAATATATATTATCAGTGTTGTTGGGTGGATATCATTACCATTAATAATTTGCGCTTATTTGCATATATATTTCTTAAGGTCTATTGACCTCTTATTTAAATGTTTTAATTCACATGGAATCGACGTCAATTTTTGGGCGATAGGCGTACGACAGGACGACGCCATTCTCAGCGAAATTCCTTCACTCGTTTGCCGCGGAATCATTCCCTTTTCCTAGGTTGTTGCACATTACAAGTTTTGATTTCTAAGAAAATTCATTTAATAATTTTAATTTTTGGAGCTTCGAACACCCTCTGTCAAAGCCTCCGCTGATATCTCAATTGATACTTGATCCGTGGTTCCTAATATCAACTTTTACGTGTAACGTCAAAGTATAGAAGCCGAAGTAAGAAGTGGCGTATTTAATACCATTAGAGATTTATTATTAAATAGCTATTCAATGCTTTTCGACTAATTTCTTCTTTCCCAGCACCCAATGTTTGGCATTACAACTGATTTGCTACTTCAAGCAAATCCTATAATGTATGAGGCGAACGGTAACTACGGCCGTATGAAATAATTGGAGCGTATGAGGGTGACGTAGTGGGAATGCTTATTTCTGTTGGGATGGATTTTGTTTAGGTTTGACTTGATGACACTTTCGCAGAACACCGTGTTTCGACTGCAAGGCAGTCCTCTTCAGAGAAGGAATCTGAAGTGCATCAATTAATTTAGTTTTAGTATCTTTTATTATAATTATTCCGCTAACTTATAACCTTTCTAACTCCCCTTCCTATCCACCGCCCATTTATAAGAGTACGGCTGGGGTCAACTCTTCCCATTAAATCCTATAAGTTCCCATTCTGACAGGCATTTCCTGATCAAAAACTGTAACGACTTTGCCTCCGAGTACCGCACCTAGGGTCCACACCGAAGGTGTGGACTCTCAGCTCACCAAATGTTAAAGTTCACCACCTCTTTGTTTATTACGGCTAATTAATATAGTGAGCTTTTAATTGTTCCCTTTCCTTTGGAAATCCTGGAAATATATTAAAATTCTTTCCTATATCTGTAGCAATTATTCCATCTGAAAAAATATCTCTTCTCGTCGTTCGAGCACCGATAAAAGTATCGTTCATATCCTATGAATTAGATGCCTAGGCATGAATACGATAGAGTGATAAAGGACATTCTTCTGTAAGCTCAAAGTAACATGAAGCATTTCCTCTCGAGTGACATGATTACCCTTTTTTAGACTGTCCTCTCCGTGATTCCTTTCTCAAACGTTTTATTTGCTTTAACGCTTATCGAGTACTTCAGAGCATGACATCGAACATAAGTGGAGCTAATTAATTCAATTTCTGGTGCTACATTCTCTTATGTCATCGATGACCCTTTACACTACGTATTACACTTATGAGACACGGAAGACCAAGAGAGATCATTATGACCTCTAAAGGTTTGCAGTTTTTCCTCACTGGTGAAGTACACTGAAGAAAGTGTAAGTGTGACTACGTAGCACTAGAGATAAGCCCTAGCGACATTTTACCATTATTGTGCAATAATAATTCAAGTAAAATAAAAGTTGAATACAATGCAAGGTTACAATCTTTGATTTAAATTCCGCTAATCCTCAATGAATGATTAACTTACTTTCATCTCCTTCGCATAATCAGTGAGGAGCCATTCTTTCAGCGCCATTCTTGTTTTCTTATGCCATATTGATATTCACCCAAGCATCCGTCTTCATTCCGCTCCCTTCTCCCCTGGGAGATATCCCTCGCAATCTTCGATGCGTGAGTTGTCACGCTAATGGCTCGAAAGTTTTCGCATTTGTCTCCCTTCTTTTTTTTCCATGCTGGGAGGATTACTCCCCTCTGGAAACCGAAAGACATTTCCCCCTACTGAATACATAAATGACAAAGATTAATTCCCAAAACTTCCTTCAACTCACCACCAACTTCGCATTTTTAGCGTACGCTGCGAATAATTCATCCCTACCTCGTAATACCGCAGGTGATTCTAGTGATTTCCACGTGAATTTCCCTTCTGGCAACTTCAAATGACGCCTCTCGGGAGACTACATCTTGCGCAGTGTGCTTCACTAAAATTACTTTCCACATTATATTTTTAACTCTTCATCACAGTTCATCGATAACTACAACTTTCATGTACAGGAAAGATTGTAGTGGCTTCTAATTGATAACAAAGAACTTCTACAGTTACAAATATTGATTAAAGTAATATTGCAACAGAGTTTTATATTACCTTGAAAATATTCTCTTTAGTTGTCCGTGGGACCTTGCATTTCACATTCGGTCTTGGCGCTTCCGTTCATCCTTACGTCGCCACTTACACTCACATTTTACTTCTCCCATCTTCATACAAAGTTCATCAGGAATTGTTGTTCCTATACCATGGCACCATTCCGTGGATGCCGTTTATCAACTGGGCTCAGAGGCAAAAAGGAAAGTTTGCTTAGCGGCCGAGAATAAAAATTACACCGTTGAGAAAAGGTAGAAAGACAAATTAAAAATAAATAAAAGGAAATTCAATAAATTATGCGTTCTCGGCTTCGGTAATAAATATAATCCTAAGGACCACAAAATATGCATTAGAAAATATTAGCCGTGGTCTAACGGTTTAGAGTATCTTTTTGATGAACTCAGACACTCCATCCTAATGTAAACCTAAGCCGTAACTGATATGAAACCGAATATTGTTCAACCCAAACCTCAAATTAAAATAACTCATTGTTAAGTTCCGAATATCCGAAGAGTACGTAAGCAATTAAAACGCCTACTTCTATCCTCCTTTCATCTATCACTTCCAACATTCTCCACTCTATTCCCACGGCAAGCATCATAAATGTCTTTCAGTATCTTTTCACATCCACTGTCCTGCCTTCGGATTTCTCCAACAACTACCTCGCTTCCGCAACCATACCGAGGAACTAATCGTTTGCTTTCTTCTTCCTCCATTTTATTGTCCATCTCCATTCTCCTCCATCTCAAAGGCCGCCAATTGACGCTTATCCTCTTGCCTAAGCATTATCTTCTTGCCAATTTATGTGTTAAGATTCCCGGCATCAAATCTCGCCTGTTTATAAACACGTCTTCAACGTGAGAGCATTTTCTTTCAATGACACTACTATCCTGCTCACGTTTTGACTAGGCATTTCCCAAAGAGGTCAACTCTTTTACCTGACCTATAAAAACCATTGGGGACAATATTTTCCTGATGTGAATATCCGTCGTCAAAATCGTACGGTTCTCAATTAATTTGACATATATATGCAGTGAAAATTATAATAAGGCTTCAGTTTACACAGCATACCAATGAGGCTTTAGGGTTAAGTGATAATACAGCGAGATAATCTCCATAGGCTGGAGGATCGAATGCTGAAATGTCACGACTATAGGGCGGAAAATAAAATAAATTGTCCTCCTTGCAAAAGAAATCTTGGCAAAAAGAGAATCCGGGCTCAAAGGGTTTTGATCGGTTGCAGTAAGCGAGTAGAAATGGTTTGGTTCAAGGGGTTCATTTCGTTTACCACAATTGCTGAACGTGAATCGATAAAGATGGGATTCTATGTTACGAAGGGTGATTCAGGCCAGATTTTCCAAGTCAGCCACAATTTGCAGAGAGAGTCTTACGAAAAACTTTATATTTTGTTTGTCTGTGTGTGTTTTTTTAAATATTTGTAAAATATTTTCTAATGTTAACAGTCAATTATAATAAAAGTAGCTTGATTTGAAAAATGTCAATAAAAATACAATGATTTGTCCTAAAAATTGTTTTGTTTCAATTATATATTGAATTTTTTAAATATGGCTGTAATTAGGATTTTAGTTCAAGTTGTTTTTCGAACAGTACAAAAAAGTATTAACTTTATTGTAAGATAAAAATATCTGCAGATCAATATTTAAAAAAATAACTGTAAATTATGTTCTATGGTGGTACATTTTATTTAAATACCATAGGCATTTCTTGCTGATACCACTCGGAGTAGGTGGCTAAGTGGGTTTAAGGCAAATGCGATGGGGGAATTATTCCTCCTATTGTAGAACTATGTATGCAGTCAATTCTACTCGCACTAAACGCTGAGATTCGAAGAGAATAGGAAAGCTAAAGTACAGTGTAACCAAAAATATAATTTACCAAGAGTTTCAATAAATGAAAAAGAAAAACTTTGTTTCAATGCACCACTTTATTACAGGTACGACTAGTTTCGACGCTACGGCGTCATCCTCAGGTACAAACATTGTGCCTAAGGATGACGCCGTAGCGTCGGAACTAGTCGTACCTGAAATAAAGTGGCGCATTGAAACAAAGTTTTTTTTTCATTTATTAAAATGAACTTCCACAAAGTTGAGGCTGAAACTATTGAGTTAATTTACCAAGAGTTTTATTTTTACAATTTTCTACGCAATCTAAATGATCATTCCCCCACTTTTCAATGAAAGCGTTATTCAGTGAATATCATAGAAAAAATGCTCTACGTCAATAGGACAAACATATTTATCCTTAGCTCTTCCGACTACAATGTCTATATGTGCAAAGACATGATAAATTACTTGCATGGGTCCATAAAAATATTTCGAAAAAGAGAACGCATAGCGAAACGTTCTTTTGGACGTCGGTGAATCTAGCATGCTATGGTTAAAACTTAAAAAGATTTTCCCAAACTTTACTTTATCCAGTGTTTTATTTACTTTATCCATCACGATGTTAGGATTCACATCCGTGTTACTTTCCTTCAAGATATATATCTTTACATATTTTCTTGTGAGACCCCCTCTATGTCAACACATACACATAAATGCATACATTGGTTTGTATATAGAATAAACATACATTTTTAATTCACATGGATACAGTAATAAGAAAAAGAGATCGGAAAACATAAAAGACTAACACAAGAATGGCGGGAAGGTGTATTCGAGAAGATAATAAGCGCAAAACATTTCATTGAACGGGACTCGAACCACGGATCTTTGATTTGCCAGGTAAATGCTCTAACCATTGAGATATCGATGGCGTTAAGGACCTGTTTCACTCACCAAAGGAAAAACACACGGAGACAAAAGAGGAAAGGATAGCAAGAAAAGCAATTATCGAATGTCATAAAAGTACATGACCAATGTGATTCGTTCCCTCCGTAGCTTTGCGAGCCACGAAACTCACTGTGACGTAAATTATATACATATATATATATATATATATATATATATATATATATATATATATATATATATATATATAAAACTTAGACAGTAACACACAGCACGAGAACACATAAAAAGAACACTCACAATATTATCTTGATAATTTCGACGGACTTGAGCTCCGTCTTCTTCGGAAGATAAGATATGACTAAGCTTAGTCATATCTTATCTTCCGAAGAAGACGGAGCTCAAGTCCGTCGAAATTATCAAGATAATATTGTGAGTGTTCTTTTTATGTGTTCTCGTGCTGTGTGTTACTGTCTAAGTTTTTTATTCAACACTTCCGTGTTACTTCGAAGAAATCATCTATATATATATATATATATATATATATATATATATATATATATATAAAACTTAGACAGCAACACAGCACGAGAACACATAAAACTCACACGTAATATCTTGATAATTTCGACGGACTCGAACTCCGTCTCCTTCGGAAGATAAGTTAGGACTGTTCCATTTACATTATATATATATATATATATATATAATTTAAATGGAATTAACACTAGAAGACACAAACATAGAAACTCATATAAAAGAGGAACTCACTGGGTCTCGAATTTTCGGTGGTCTAAACAACTTTCTCAAGAGGAGGAAGGAACAGAACTGAAGTGTTAGTGTGAATTCCATTTGCATTATTTTTCACGTCCGTGAAATTTTCACAATTTTCATACAAATATATGTATGAATATATATATATATATATATATTATATATGTATATATGTACACTGAAGCAGGAGGATAGACGTAGATTGGAGGCTTTTGAAATGTGGGTGTGGAGAAGAATGGAGAAGGTGAAATGGACCGAAAGGAAAACAAATGAGGAAGTGCTAGAGATGGTGGGTGAGGAGAGGGGTTTATTGAGAGAAATCCTATGGAGGCAGGAAAAATGGATGAAAGGCGTATTGAGCGGTAGTGGAATGTTGAAGAAGGTAATAGAGGGGAGAATGTTGGGCAAGCGAGGAAAGGGTAGGAACAGAATAGGGATGTTGGACGGGATGAAGGGTGGAAAGAAGTACACAGAGATGAAGAGGGACCTGATGTAGTTTAGGTTGCTGGATTGGGTTTTGTTTGGAGTTACAAAATATTTATTTGATAGTTGTGCCCATCCAAAAAACCTACCCTAACCGGTAGACTACCTAATAATAATATATGTAATAATATACTACCTTGATCAAAACGTTCCCGGAATTTATTCAGAAAATTAAAAATACAAGTTTATTCATCTAAATCTATATTGTCCCCTTCAAAGTAATCCCCATCGACTGCAACACACTTATGCCAGCACTTGATCCAATCCTCGAAACATTTTTTATATTCGGTTTTCGGTATGTCCATCAGTGCTTCCTGCGATTTTTCCATTACTTCCTCTCGGCTGCTAAAACGCGTTCCCCGTAATGGTTTTTTAACTCGATTGAATAGAAAGAAGTCACAGGGAGCCAAATCAGGTGAATTCGGTGGCTGTTGGATGGTATTTGTTGCATTTTTCGTCAAAAAATTACGAATAATGATAGCACTGTGCGACGGTCTCGACGCACTGTGCGACGATTTCTGGTCTCTTTCGGCGAATTGCTTCACGCAAACGTCTCATAACGCCCAAATAATACTCTTTGTTTACTGTCTGGCCTTCTGGCAAAAATTCATGATGCACTACACCGTTGTAATCCATGAAAACCGTCAGCATTGCCTTCTTTTTTGACTGAAAACGACGTGGTTTTTTTGGTCTCGGCTCATTTGGTGAACGCCATTCACTTGCCTGATGTCTGGATTGCGTGTCGTACTCATAAACCCACGTCTCGTCTCCAGTAATGATCCTTTTGATGAATGTGGGATCGGATTCAGCCTCGCAAATCATGTCTTTTACGAGGTCAACACGGTCTCTTTTTTGCATGAAATTGAGGTCTTTTGGCACCAACTTTGCTGCTACACGACGGAAACCCAAATCATTAACCACAATGTCTTGGGCGGATCCATAGGCAATGTTCAAGTCCTCCGCTATTTCTCCGATGGTTAATTTGCGGTTATTGACCAACATTTCTTTTACTTTATCAATTTTTTCACCGACTTTCGATGTCGATGGTCTGCCACTGCGTTCATCATCTTCGATTGACTCACGACCACTTCTGAACCGCTCGTGCCACTGGTAAACGACCGTTTTTTTTAGAGAATCGTTGCCGAAACACTTTTCCAACATTTCCAACGTCCGTGCGCCACTAAATCCGTTTTTTACGCAAAATTTAATACAAGTTCGTTGTTGCAAATTTAAATCCATTTCTGCAATTGTAAAAAATCGCCAACACACACAGAGATAGATGTACTCTTGGCTACGTAACTTTTGCAAATGTCAAGTTATGACACTAAGATTTAAAGGGAATATCAACAACAGATGTACCAATTTAACAAAAAAAACAGAACTCAAATCGGAACGATGGGAGCGCCACGCGGTGGTTATTCCGGGAACTTTTTGATCAAGGTAGTATGTATAAATGTATATATTTATTCACACACACACATACATCAAACACGAAAACCCACCATACGGCGAACATATACTCATTGGAAATGAATATATGAGAAGGGGATAGGAACACATTGGATAGACGAACACAGAAGAGTTGGGGAAGGCGGAATCGAGCAGATCACAAGGGCAAACATATTTCTTGACCGGGACTTGAACACCGCATCTTCCGACCTACAGATCCGCTGCTCTCACCACTTGAGCTGTCGTGGAAACGTAATTTATACTGAAATTTACGGGGTGTTAATGCCTGCAAGTGCCCCGATTCCTTGACCGAGAGATGGAGTTAGGGAGCTGTTTCACCCACCGAAGGAGAAATAGACGACATAAAAGAGGCAGGGCAGTAGGAAAGCAATCATATAACGTCAAAAAGGATAGGAACAATGCGTTTCGTGGCACGCATGGTCAAAAGAAAGAGACGAGCCACATCGGCCAAATACACCTTTAACCAAGAAAATCCGCCATATGGTGAATGCGTCGTAATACTTGCATACACGCATTGGAAATGGAAATAGGGAAAGGGGTTAGGAACACCTTTTATAAGTGTTTCTATCCTCTTTCCTTATATAAATGAGCTTGTGCGTTCCAATGGCCCATCTTTGCTGGTGAAAGGAAAGATGTCACCTCCTGATGTTTCCTCCTTGTCGAAGGAAAGGCATCAAATGAAAGACAGTCCACATAGTGGCTGTAGAAGCATCTGATCAAAGAAAGGTGGCCACTATGAGTTAGTGTCACGTTAAAAAAAATATTGCGGGAGGTTACGCGAAGCCATCACAATTATCAATCCCAAGATTTTCTTCTTTGGCAGTATACTGTAGAAAATGAGTCCTGGAAAATACGTGACTCAGCGTAATCGGCCGTGTTACGTGCCCAGCATCAAGAAAATTATAGCTTCCGTGGTAGCAATCTCAAGAAATGCTTGCAAAAGAAAACCGATAGCAGAAGCACAGAATATGAACATTGGATTAGTTAGAATAGGAAATTATAATATTCGGACAATCTTGAAGACAAAAAAATTAAGAAATGTGGAGAGAGATACAGAAAGAGTAAATATAAACATGTTATGATTATGGTAGGTGAGATGCAAGGAGAGCGGGGAAAAATGGAGTGAGAGTTATAGAGTGAAATGCAGCGGAAGGGAAAAGAGCCAGTGAAGGGTCGCCGTAATATTGAATAAAAGGTTAGGAAGAAGTGCAGCTAATTTAGAGAAAGCGACAGAGTGGAAACGACGAATTTGGTCATTATTCGGGCACAAATTTCACCAAGAAATCAAAAAGAAAAAGAAGTTGATTTGGTATGCATGTGTTCTCAGTTAGAGGATATAAACGCGTTTTTTTCTTTTTTAAACATTTGATAGTGATGGGGGATTGGAATGCAACGTTAGGCGAATGAGGAAATGGTGATGAGGTGGGGGGTTTAGGTATGACGAATGACCGTGGGAAGAAAACAATTCAGTTCAGCAGAAGACGAAATAATCATCACCAAAACTTGGATTAGGCATCACAAAATACGCAGGTATACATGGAAAATGCCACTTGACCGAGAAAGCTAATAGTTAAACTGTATTATGATTGGGCACATATTCAGGTACAGTACGATCAATTCGCACAGGTTCTCGATAGTGGATGCGGATTCTGATCACAATTTAGTGGTTATCTACCTCTACATAAATACAAAGCGATCCACCTGAAATTTGTGCGGCAGGAGGTGGAAAAGTCAGGTGATGAGGGAGGATAAAGTAGAGAAAGGGAAAAGGGAAAAATATTCAACAAAAACAATCAAATACCGTGCACACTTATAACACCCTGTAGGAAGACTTAATTCAAAACAAATGTTAATTCATTTAATAAATTAGTTCCTTGTTATACAAAGAGTGTGAATACAAATAAACCACAAACGGTTACATCGCAGACCTCTACCATAACAAGACAGATAATGCAGAACTGGAAAGTAAGGACGAGAATTTCTACTATTTCACAGACTATTTTATGAAATGTAGAGACCTCTTCCAGAAGATAAGACAGGAAAGGTGAATTAACCAATGGAATGTAGAAGCATTAACCGGGTTGACAAGAGGAATATCAGTAGGCTGTAGAGAAAAGCATGATAGAGGGAAAAGGGCGATTTACTAACGAGGAAAAATGGAAATTCATCAAAAAAGGGATATTGAAATCCAAAAAAGAAACTTTAGGAAAACGACAAGAAAACTATGCATCACGGATAAGATGATTGAAACGATAGAAGAACGAGTGAAGAAGAGAAGGAAGTAGAAGAACGCAAATACAGAGTTAGATAGACAGCAGCACAAAGAGCTAAATAATAAATTGAGAAGTGTACCAAATAAAGCAAAAGAAGCATGGCGAAAGAGGCGGTGCGAGGATATGGAAAGTTTACAGAAGAAGGGTGAATGAAGTTGGAGCGCTATATAAGAAGGTTAAGACACTATCAGGAAGTAAGAAGGGAAGACCTGTTTTAATAATTAGAGATAAGTAAGGTAAAATAATAGTTGAAACGGAAAAAATCCAAGGGATATGGAAGGAATATATAGAATAACTGTAAATAAAGATAGTTTAAGCAACACATACTCGAGGAAGAGATAGAAAGCGTATTGAGGGAAAGAAAATCAAAGAAGCCCGTGGGGGTGGACAATATTTCTTTGAAACTACTTTAAGGTTTAGAAAAGGGCGGGAAGAAGTTCTTTATGGACTAATTCGGAGCATTAATGAGAGAGGAATTTTGCTGTTAGACTTTGTGAGATCAGAGTTAGTACCTATTCCCAATAAGGCAAAGGCCTTCATGCGAGGATTACAGAAAAATAAGTTTGATATCCCACGCAGCTAAAGTTATCCTCAGGATCATCAACAAAAGGATAGAGAGTAAGGCAAATGATTACTTAGGGGATGATCAGTTTGGGTTTAGGAAAGGAAGAGGTACACGTGATGCCATTGCAGTAATGGGATCACTAATCGAGAGGAATACAGAATACAATCAGGACGTATTTGCCTGTTTCGTAGATTTCGAAAAAGCGTTTGATAGAGTGATTTGGAAAACATTAATGCGGGTAATGCAGAAAATAGGAATGGATTGGAGGGACAGGAGACTGATCCGCAACCTGTACATGTCTCAGACTGCTCAGGTGCGAGTGGGGAACGGAGAGTCCGGATGGGCAGTGTTAGGAAGAGGTGTAAGGCAGGGATGTCCATTAACACAGGCGCTGTTCAACGCATATGTGGAGGAAATGATAAAAGAGGCACAGAAAGAACTGGAAATATGAATGACTTTCTCGGATGCTGCTGCTTCCAGCGATGTGCACTCCGGAGTAGTTCATTCCCTTGCACCCTTTCGCCATTCTTATCGCGAGGGTGCGGGGGTGAGAGGCCGACTCTCCAAATCCACCCTCGGCCCTCCCACACGCTCGCTCACCGCTCCCTCGATCGCTTATCCCGGGCGACCCCTACCCTTTCCTTGTCTGGTGGTTAAGTATGGAATGGATGGGAAGGTATAACAGTGGAGGGCCGTCTATAGGCTGCGAGGGGGGGCGGATATGGGGCCGTACTTCGAGGGGTCAACCCTTGCGGCGAAGGCGGTGGGAACAGAGCAAACGCCAGGCGCGACCGCAGGGTTGGTCATTGGCGGTGGGCGAGCGACACCCCACAATCTCTCTTACCCTCCGATCCTCTCTCCCTCCCAAACACCCCTAAGGCCATCCTCGCCGTGAATATTTCCTGGGAGGACGGTGTTTAGTTGGGATTGGCAACTATTGATTAAGTCTATCGTCGAAATAGTTGGGATTAGATGGATGACTCTCACGAATTTGTTAGACTTAAACTAATTGTAAATTGATTTCATCCATAACGCTTATTGTCAGTGAGACTCAGAATCCGAATACATTTCTCATTCGTGAATTGTACACACTTTCTTAGGCATTACTTATATACTACTGGCGCATAAACTCGAAAAAACACTATAATTACGATTATTGCCTGCGTTGTGTCAACTGTAACAATTGAAACTGGTCAAATAAACATTCCATTGACTCTAAGAAAAAATACTATTAAGAACAATCAAATGTCACAATATCCGAGGTGGTGGAGAAAGGTTATCAAAACGCTTCCGTTAACAATAACTTCCCCGCTTTCACTAGGATCTCTGAGAATGCTCATTTGTCCACTATTGACCAGCAGGATGACTTCGCAGCTTCCAAGTGGACTCTAGTAATTCTAGGAGGAAATAACTGCTGCTTATAGCACCTGCTCCTGGGTATTAACCTCCAAAGAATCTGCTAAACACTCTGTGACCCTTCGTGATCTTAAAGCTATTCCCCTCTCTGACCACCTAGCCGATTAGGTATATGTTTGAAAGGATTTTAACCACCATAATTAAGATTCAGCCAAACGAACTGGTCCCACGTTCCATTAAAAGCGGCAAACAATCAGACCACCAAAATTCCTCCTCTACAGTCAGACTTCCTTTCATTCTTAGCGACATGGGTCGTTCAATAAATCCTTAGGGCACTACAACAGTAACTTTTAAAGGAGTCATCCGCTAACATGCATTTCAAATGCAATAATTTCAGTGTTTCAGAGTGTTTTTGTCAAAGGCATAAACAGCCTAAGTGTTTCAAATTGGCTTAAATCTCGTGGACTTTAACGCGTCGCGCACGATTACAAATACCTTTGACATTGTATGTTCCGCATTTCGTCACATCTTGTTCCTTTAAAAGCCTAAAAATTTCAGAGTTTAAGAGGACGCCGCATATTTCATTTGAAACAACAGGAAAACAAATTATTTTTAATTGCTTTTTTTATTTTTTAAGCACTTTCCTCCATTTTTAAGCATTTGCTTCGATACATTTTTTCCAGTCATTCTCCAACTTTTTAAAGCCACCCAAAAAGTAAGATTTCGGGAATTCCTCAAAGTAGGCATCTGTGTTGGCGATGACGTCCTTGTTCGACGTTAATTTCGTTTTCCACTTAACCATTTTTTCAACTTTGGAAATGGAAAGAAGTCACGGGGGGCCAAATCACGGGGGTGGATGTTCTAATGATTCGAACCTTAATTCCATAACTGCCACATGGCTCAGGTGTGCACCCGTGCTTGCCTTAATCGAAGAGTTTTTTCTTTGCCAAATTAGGATGCTGTTTCATGATTTATTCGCATAACCGGTGCAATTACGACGCAAATTCCTCTTCATTATTCTTTTGTTCTTTTTGCAAGCAAGCTATCTAGATGATACAACGTGACTCCCAAAAAAAACAGTGAACATCACCTTTTCGGCCGATTTCACCGTTCTCGCCTTCTTCGGAGCCTTTAGAAACCTACTGTTTCGACTGTTCCTTCGCCTCGGTCAACTTTCGTTCACAGCAACGTATCGATGCAGATACTCATCAAGTTGTGCAAAGAACGCAACAAACCAGCCTCCGAATCGACAATAAGACAACGTTTATTCTCCACTGAAAGCAAACGTGGCACCCATCTTGCCGAGACGTTTTTCACACCCAATTTTTTGTGCAAAATTGAAAAAACGGTAACTGGTGATAGATAATCCCGTGACCTCAATTATTTAGCGTACATTAATCCCTTGATCACTCAAGACCATACATGGGATTTTATCAATCGTTTCAGATAAAATAATTTCCACAGAACGATCCGAGCCATGTTCATCTGTTGTGGATGTACGATCAGGTTTAAACCAATTTATCCAACTGCAGACAGTCGTCATCAGAGGAGAAGATGCATCATGAACTTCATCCAACTCTGCTCTGATCTCTTTTAGCGTTAAAAGTCTTTTTAATAGAAGTATTCAATCTACGCACGAACCTCATTTTTCTGAATAAACAAAGGTTTGTTGCTTCTCTCGACTATAAAAATGAAACCGCGCGATGGATATAGTTGAAAAATATTTCCTTATTAGTTTTTTATCTCAAAGGATTGGGGCGCTACACTTGTGCATTAGTAAGGTCTAAATACGACAAAAAATATATTCCTTAATCCCCACTACACGTTACAATTATTCACTCTTTTAAACTCTGAACATTTTCTACCTCCCGTAAGTGCAATCGTAATTCCTCCTTTCATTAATTCCTCCCTCAACTTCGTTCAGTATTCCCTCTTGTATTACGGCACAGAATACACTTTTTGCCAATTCCTTTGTATTTTCAGTTGGAATTACCACGCATTCAACCGCAAAACTCTTCTTTCATTCAATTTCCCCTAAAATCTTCTCAAATTCCTCTGCCATCGTTGCAGTATTCCGTACTATATCCTACCTCTCTTTCTCAATTTTGTTCAATATTGGTGTATACATTCACATTTCTTTCATATATTTCTCTTGCTAAATCTTTTCATATTGATACCAATTCTCAATGATCACACACAAACTTCATTTTTTATTTTCAGAATTTCACTGCGCTTGGGAATACGATCGTCAAGTAATCCCTTTATAATTTCTTGGCCGTTTCTAAGTGGTGAATTCTGATCATGTTTTACCTGACTTCCGTGTGGCTCTCCTCCAACCATCTATCCTTTGACTCCTCCTTTTTCACTCTTCATTTCATATCTTTAGAACCCGCATTCCTTCGTAACCCATTTGTTTTTAAGTCCCCGAGGTATCTCCTGCTTTTCTAAATTATTTCATCTATGTTCACTCTTATTACTTTTCTTGCTTATGTATTATATTTTCATTAGAACTTATTCTAATAAATTTTCTTATCTCGCAATAATATTGTTCGCTTTTGGCTGTGGCTGGCCCTCGATCAACTTGACAATCTTGGGCTCTCGGTTTTTTCTTTTCTTTCTTTCTTTGGCAATTTATTTCCTTCTTCTTTGAAATGTTTCACTGTTTCCTTTACCTTCAATTGGCCGGTCTTGTATTTTTCATTTTATATCGAATGAAACCAGTACCAATTTTCAAACCGAACGCGGGACCTATCCTCACCTGAATAATGTAGTCAGGTATTTCTATCGCCCAAACCTTGCGATTCCACGCAAATCTGCACCCTAAGTGGTGCTTGCGCATCGTCTTAGCGATGATCTGTGTTCCGAGTCCAGAATTCCATCAGCTGATCTCCATTTATATTCTTTTTCCTATGTTCAAATTCTTCCATTTCATTGGCCCATGTTCTCTCTCCAAATACACATTCTAATCTTAAATGAGAAATGAATTATCACCTTTTAGATCCTTTGAATCAGCTCCTGTATCTCCTCCTATAAGATTTCTTCGTCTTAATTTTCATCGTTGGTGGTGTACAAGTAAGCTTTGGATTATTATATTACCGGTGGGTTTGCCTCTAAGTTGACTACGTCCTCCCTTTTGCAAGGTTCTAGCTTGTGACAGTAAATTACGTTTCCTCGATTGATCAAGTGGTTAGAGCATCGGGCAGGTAAGTCGAAAGATCAGTTGTTCAAGTCCCGATAAAGGAAATATTTTTGAGCTTGTCATCTGGTTGATTCCACCTTTCCCACATCTCCTGTGTTCGTCCTTTATATGTGTTCCTATCCCTTTTCCTTATATCTATTTCCATGTGAATATACATATTAATATGAATTTCACATCCCGTCGGGCTTAGTACTGGGTGAACTCTATCATCACCAACCAAACCAACCATCGGGTTGATTACTGTTTTTATGGTTTATGTATTTTCACTGCTTTCGGGCCCTCCTATGTCTCAGTTCTGTTCCTAATTCCTCTTGAGAAAGGTGGTTGGACCACCGAAAATTCGAGAACCAGTGAGTTTTTCCTCTTTTGTGTTTTGGTTTCTGTGTTTGTTATGACTATCAGTGAATTTACATTACACGTTTGTGGGTTTTCCAAAAAAGTGTATATATATATATATACACACACACATATGTGTGTATAAGGTAAAAGTCATTTAGATGATCAAAATAAACAGATACGTCGTACTCTCGGCTGTCTAAACCAGTTTTCCCATAAGTGGAAAACATAACCTTTCAAACCGTTTCAATTCAAAATTTCCTTAAAAATCTAATATTATATTTATTAAAATACCAACGTTGCGCGGAATTTGTTATGTCTGCATATTCTTCTACGAGGGTTTTCCAAAATATTATGCCTGTATTCCAATAATAACAAGAAACAGAGCTTTTTTGCAATTTCATTTCCATGTCTTCGTGCGTCTCTATTTTAACTGATATAAGACGACATTTTTTCGTCAAAGCTCTTCTTTTGCGACCGTCTAAATATAACATTGGAATTTTATCAAAAACATCGTTTCACAAGTATGGCTACTTAAACTCGGCACCATTCGGAAATAAAACGTTTCATGCAAGAGTTCTCTGAAAGGCATCCACTAGGTGGGACAGAATCCCGAATTAATCAATCGACTGACGGAAGGCTTGACAGGTGACGATAGAAATCGCCTCGTTCCAAGTCCTCAGGGGATTGAAATTCCACATTCACAGAGTTAATAAGGGAGGAGTGCTCTTGATTCCCACATCCACCATTCGAATTCCCAGGAAGACGACCTGGCACTAAAAAAATTAAAATGTTGGGGTGGTTCAAAAATTAATTAAAAAACCTCGAGTCAAATCCGGACCCTCCATTCTATACTCGATGGCTTCTCCTCCGCTCCAAATTAAGATAAATATGACGACGCTATTCGGAGATATACTCCGAAATACTCGTAATTTATGAACACTTCATTTAATTCACTGATTGGATGTGTTGATATACTATATATATACATACATACATACATACATACATACATATATATATATATATATATATATATATATATATATATATATATATATATATATATATATATATATATATAATCTTGAAAATGACGCTCTCCGGCGACGCACAAACACTAAGAAAATAAATATTACACTTGCAGAAACATAAAAGAAGGACACTTACAGTAGATATTTACGTTTCGACGGCACGGCCGTCGTCATCAGAATCCGACGGCCGTGCCGTCGAAACGTAAATATCTACTGTAAGTGTCCTTCTTTTATGTTTCTGTGTGTGTAATATTTATAATCTTAGTGTTTGTATATATATATATATATATATATATATATATATATATATAGCTCTCGTGAGTACTTCCGCATCATCTATACATATATATATATATATATATATATATATATATATATATATATATAGATGATGCGGAAGTGATAGCGAAGGAAGATTTATTCGAAGTAACACGGAAGTGTTGAATAAAAAACTTAGACAGTAACACACAGCACGAGAACACATAAAAAGAACACTCACAATAATATCTTGATAATTTCGACGGACTCGAGCTCCGTCTTCTTCGGAAGATAAGATATGAGTCATATCTTATTTTCCGAAGAAGACGGAGCTCGAGTCCGTCGAAATTATCAAAGTATTATTGTGAGTGTTCTTTTTATGTGTTCTCGTGCTGTGTGTTACTGTCTAAGTTATATATATATATATAATTATATATATATATATATATATATAATATGTATATATATATATATATATTCGACCCATATATATATATATATGGGTCGCAGTGGTCTAGGGGGTAGAGCGTTGGACTACTGACCGGAGGGTCCCGGGTTCGATTCCCGGGCAAGGCACTCTGAGCACCTGCAGCTCCACCCAAGCTAGTTGATTTTTCGGGTACCAGATCTTCCTGGGAAACCATAACCGGCACAGGGAAAGGAACTGGCCCCCCTACCCTGATGTGTGAATATTCACACGACGTCGGGCTTGGTACATGGGTGAGCTCTACCATCACCTACTAAACCGACCTTCGGTTTGATTACTGTGTTCATGGTTTATATATATATATATATATATATATATATATATATATATATATATATATATATATATATATATGATGCGAAAGTACTCACGAGAGCAATATAACATTTGGACGGCACAATAGAACACAAAATAAAACATAACACGTAAAAGGACACTCACACTGTAGATGATTTAAGCTTTCGGCCTACTCCGAGGCCTTCTTCAGGTCAGCATTCTGACCTGAAGAAGGCCTAAAGCTTAAATCATCTACAGTGTGAGTGTCCTTTTACGTGTTATCTGTTTTATTCTGTGTTCTATTGTGCCGTCCAAAAGTTATATATATATATATATATATATATATATATATATATATATATATATATATATATATATATATATATATATATATATATATATATATATATATAGAACACAGAATAAAACAGATAACACATAAAAAGACACTCACACTGTAGATGATTTAAGCTTTCGGCCTACTCCGTGGCCTTCTTCAGGTCAGACTGATCGACACAGTCTGAACAGAACGGAGTTTTGTTCCTAATCCCTCTTGAAAAAGGTGGTTGCACCACCGAAAATTCGAGTACAAGTGAGTCCCTCTGTAAATGTTTTAGTTTCTGTGTTTGCTATGACTATTTAGTGAATTATATATATATATATATATATATATATATATATATATATATATATATATATATATATATATATATACATATACACACACACTTAGCACGAGAGAGAATGTATTTGATCCAAACATTTTATTTATTCAAACATAATCCAAGAAGCTAGTGCCGAACCACGCCGGCGCACCACTCACTCCGCCGGTGGGCCCCTGTGGAGACCGAGAGGAGCGGCTGACTTCGTGGGCAATTTGCGGGTCACCTTCCGGACACCCCGAGAGGCAGCGATGGCTTGCTGAGGGGCGGGGGCCCCACGGGGGTGTTGGCGGAGGAAAGGGGGTTCATTCCAGGGGCCCACGAGAGCGGGTGGATGTGGGTCTCGACTATAATGGAATTGGCGCTCAAGGTGAATTCATTTGATTGCCTTTGGAGGCGTAGGAAAGAAAGATCGGGGAAATAGGAGCTGAGGGCGAATTGGGAAGGGGACACGGCGATTTTGGGGATGATTCCTCTGGCGCACTGAATTAAAGATCAGGGGGCGAGTGGGCGGAAAGAAGGTGGAGGCGAGAGTGGCGGACGGTGAATTCTTCTGCCCTGGGACGGGAAAATGGGCGGCCCTACCTCCTTTCGGGGTCGCGACGGGAATTTACTACTCGGAGAATAACCATTTGGGACGGGAGTTAATTACTTACACCGGAGAAATGAAAGAATTTCCATTTCGCTCGCCTCCCTCCCCTTCCTCATCTTCCCCCATTTATCTCATTGGCCGGAGGGGCGCGAAAGAGGAGGCAGGGGGGTCTTTCCTTTGAAGCAGCCAGGGTGAGGGGGCCGAAGGCGCGGCCGGGGCTTCGAGTGAGACGCGCTCGCTCGATCAGGGGATCGGCCTTCGATTGCGTGGGGGTTAGGTGGGCAAGGTCGTCATTCCGCGAATGAGAGCAGCCGCCGTATTGGGCACTTTGAATTCGTCACTTTGCGAGGGGGCGGAGAAAGCGCCCGGCTGCATCGGCTGGAGAGATCTAACCAGGATCAATCCCGGCTGTCACCATTCCTACAGTTGCAGATTCAGGGATAGGAACCCCTCATCTTCCTGATGAGTGTTCATCGAGAACACCGAAATGGAATCTAAAGACTCAATTAAATGCCTAGGCGTTACCTACGCTCATGATCTCTACTGGGTTAAACACATACAGGGAATATGTGGAAAATCTAACAAAAAATAGGATTTATGAGAAGAGTTTTAGGTAAATGTGATGAAAAGGTCAAAGAGAAATATTATCTGTATTTGGCGAGACCTAATTTAGCATATGCTGCCAGTAGATAGGATCCTCACGAAGTTGGATTAATTGACGAATGGGATCGCGTGCAGCGTAGAGGAGCTAGATTTGTAAGACGTTATGATAAACTTAGTAGCGTATCCAAAATATGAGAGCAACTAGGCTGGGAATCACTCAGTGGAGCGAAGTTTAAATTACAGATTAAATCCCTTGCATGGATTGGGAGGGAATCTCTTTAGCAGTAATATTCAAAATGCGTTATTACC